>CAUIVZ010000009.1:13195321-13746504 GCA_961763995.1 Juglans cinerea
CAAAAAAAAAACATTTACAAAACAATATCTCAATCCGAACATAATTTAAATAGTTCGACAAATTTTTCAAAACTTCAATATATGATGAGACAGGGTTGGAGTGATTGGTAAGACCAAGAAATAAAATGTACCCTAAGTCAAAATGTACTTTACTATTAAAACGAATTTTGTTATTTCACCTTCAATACGTCTGTTGGGGAACTAGTGTGTTAAATAAGCATGATTCAAGAATCCAAATTGAATACCTCCTCCCATAACTAGGTCACGGATACATTTTTGTCACTTGTTCAAAACTCTTGTTTTTAATGTTCTGGTTTATGTCTTCCATTAAACAAGTGTGGAAACAAATGTAGTATATTGAAAACACTAGTCTGTATGTTTGGAAACTAGTCTATTAATTTAACATGATCCAAAAAATAAAAATTGGTAAAATTATTTCGTTTATGCAGAACACTTGTTTGATATATTCGGATCCACATTCTCCATAAAACATATTTCGGAAACAAATATACCACAAAAATGAAAACTTACAGCATCAACGTTACTTGAAAGAGAAAAATTACGATTTGAATTGGAAGACAGCGGCTGTGCCGAGTGCATGATGTTTCCCTAAATGAACAATCCCAGTTAGTCCTTGACAAATGTTGAACATAAAGACCCACACTATGTATAACACTATCATATCTCAATTTGTATGTCACATGTTCAAAACAAAAACATTTACAAAACAATATCTCAATCCAAACATAATTTAAATCGTTCGACAAAATTTTCAAAACTTCAATATATGATGAGACAGGGTTGGAGTGATTGGTAAGACCTAGAAATAAAATGTACCCTAAGTCAAAATGTACTTTACTATTAAAACGACTTTTGTTATTTCACCTTCAATACGTCAGTTGGGGAACTAGTGTGTTAAATAAGCATGATTCAAGAATCCAAATTGAATACGTCCTCCCATAACTAGGTCACGGATACATTTTTGTCACTTGTTCAAAACTCTTGTTTTTAATGTTTAGGTTCATGTCTTCCAATAAACAAGTGTGGAAACAAATGTAGTATATAGAAAACACTAGTCTGTATGTTTGGAAACTAGTCTATTAGTTTAACATGATCCAAAAAATAAAAATTGGTGAAGTTATTTCGGTTATGCAGAAAGCTTGTTTCATATATTCGGATCCACATTCTCCATAAAACATATTTCGGAAACAAATATACCACAAAAACGAAAACTTACAGCATCAACGTTACTTGAAAGAGAAAAATTACGATTTGAATTGGAAGACAGCAGCTGTGCCGAGTGCATGATGTTTCCCTAAATGAACAATCCCAGTTAGTCCATGACAAATGTTGAACATAAAGACCCACACTATGTATAACACTATCATATCTCAATTTGTATGTCACATGTTCAAAACAAAAACATTTACAAAACAATATCTCAATCCAAACATAATTTAAATCGTTCGACAAAATTTTCAAAACTTCAATATATGATGAGACAGGGTTGGAGTGATTGGTAAGATCTAGAAATAAAATGTACCCTAAGTCAAAATGTACTTTACTATTAAAACGACTTTTGTTATTTCACCTTCAATACGTCTGTTGGGGAACTAGTGTGTTAAATAAGCATGATTCAAGAATCCAAATTGAATACGTCCTCCCATAACTAGGTCACAGATACATTTATGTCACTTGTTCAAAACTCTAGTTTTTAATGTTCTGGTTCTTGTCTTCCATTAAACAACTGTAGAAACAAATGTAGTATATTGAAAACACTAGTCTGTTTTTTTGGAAACTAGTCTATTTGTTTAACATGATCCAAAAAATAAAAATTGGTAAAGTTATTTCGGTTATGCAAAATGCTTGTTTCATATATTCGGATCCACATTCTCCATAAAACATATTTCGGAAACAAATATACCACAAAAATGAAAACTTACAGCATCAACGTTACTTGAAAGAGAAAAATTACGATCTTGATTGGAAGACAGCGGCTGTGCCGAGTGCATGATGTTTCCCTAAATGAACAATCCCAATTAGTCCGTGACAAATGTTGAACATAAAGTCCCACACTATGTATAACACTATCATATCTCAATTTGTATGTCACATGTTCAAAACAAAAACATTTACAAAACAGCAGATGTGTTGTCGCGCCGCTGTCACGCCACCACCAGCCACCATCTTTTCACCACATCATCCTCGACCTCTTGGCAACCTAATGCACCCATCCTCAACCCCGATCTGCCACCGGTGAAGCTCCACCATCCACATTTCCGTTTTGAGCATTTTGTCCTCCAAGCACCTCCCACGCCGCGACCAACGGCTAGCCACCGCCACCACTATCTTCACCAACATCCCCAAGTCGTTCCCTAGTAATCTCAAGTCTTAGTTTGTCCCTCTTGGAAAGTGGGTTTTTGAGAGCCACGGCCTAGTACATTTTGCACTGTTCCGTTGCTGTGTTACCACCTTTTGCACCTCCGTGATACTTTAGAAATTATAATAAAGCACTTTAAGTATTTTTCCAAATAACTTTTGAGATTTAAATGTATTTTTGCGCTAACTCATTTATTTACTGTGATTGGTTGGTTGTGCTGGCCTGAGTCCGAGAAGTAAGGGGTCGGTTGGATTGGAGGATGAAGTTGTTTGTATGATTGGTTTATATTGGGATTTGTTGGTTGTTGGATATTGATGTCGTGTCTTGTACATTGCATGTTTGCACGCATGTTCATGTTTGTAAATAGAAACTGGGTTTCGTGTAATTGCATTCATGTTCATGTGTTTATTGAAAATTGGATTGTCATGTGAGAGAAAGAAAAGAGACTGTAGGGATGGTGGTAAGCAGGGATGGTAGTATAGTCCTGCTTGTGATTTCCGCCTACAGTGCTCTGATAGGTACTCATTGTGTGGAAAGTAACTGTTTGGATGGTGGTAAGCAGGGATGGTAGTAGAGTCCCGCCTGTGATTCCTGCCTACGGTGCACGCGGTAGGAATGGTGGTAAGCAGGGATGGTGGTTGTGTCCCGCCTGTGATTCCTGCCTACGGTGCACGCGGTAGGGATGGTGGTAAGCAGGGATGCTAGTAGAGTCCCGCCTGCGATTCCTGCCTACAGTATCCGATAATGGTTGGATTTTGTGTAAACCTTTTTCTGGGAAAATGATGGATTATATTTTGGGGCCAAAATGGGATTTTGGCGTGTGTTGGAAAATATTCATTTTTGGGGAAAATGGTGCTTTGAGGCTAAGGCGTATTTTATCATATGCATGCATGTTTGTTGCATTAATGCATTTTTATCTCGTGGGTTGTTTGGATTATTACTTACCTGCGGTACCGTTTTATGGTATCGCAGATTTTGATGCAGATGAGGACGGCGAGCCTTAGGCTTTGACTCCGCTGGAGGAGTGACATGTGGTCTTTTGGGATTTATGGAATTTGTTTCCCACTCTTGTATGTATATGATTTGTATTATATTTTTAATGGATAACTGTATAACTTTTTAACGGCTATTTATTTTGAATATTTGTATTAAACAATTCTGGTACTTAATTGACTACTTTTAATTTATCCACTGCGACTTTTGTGGTGCTCTAGTTACTTGTTGCACACACTTGAGCACTTATCGTTGGGATGTGTGACCCGTGTTGTCATCATCCCAACGTCACGATTCTCGCATTTCTATACGTGGGAGTCGGGGCGTCACAATTGGTGTGATTCGTAAGACCTAGAAATAAAATGTGCCCTAAGTCAAAAATTACTTTACTATTAAAACAACTTTTGTTATTTCTTTGTTTTGATTGGTAAACAAATTTTTATTGATCAAAAGAGAGACAAAAATGCCCAAATATACGGGACATATACATGAGCATATTTGTGTCTAGTTTAGAGATACAAGGAAATCATGAAAAGACCTGGCATGAAAATCAATTACAAATGACCAATGGAGTAAAGTATTGAAAAACAAAATTCTAAGCTCTTCCATTGATCTCTCTTGATCTTCAAAGCATCTTGCGTTCCGCTCCCTCCAAATGCACCAGCATAGACAAATAGGTAACATCTTCCTTATGCATGCAATTTGAGCGTTGCCCCTAATACCACTCCAAGAGGCTAAAAAATCACCCACGCTAACCCCGATCGTGCTAGGACTTCGATCCACAAGGTCATGGCAATCTCACAATGTAGTAATAGATGGTCAAAGGACTCACTGCTCTTCTTTCACATGTAACACCAATTCATAGCTATAATGCCAAGTTTCCTTAGGTTATCTATAGTAAGAATTTTCCCCAAAGAGGTTGTCCATTCAAAAAAAAGCTGCCTTTAGAGGTGCCTTTGTCTTCTAAATGCTCTTCCATGGGAACGAGACTGAGTTGTGCTTGTTCAAGGAATGATAGAAAGAGCGGGCCGTAAAAACTCCATTCTTAGAGGGACACCTATATATCTTGTCTTCACCTTCCCGCGACACAGGAGTGGAGTACAGAAGGTCAAAAAAGGCCGAAAAGTCATCCATCTCCCAATCTTGTGCATCTTTATGGAAAGTGACGTTCCATTGGGAAAGGCCATTGGAAAAGATAACTAAATCTGCTAATGATGCTTCTTTCCTTCTTGCTAAGCTATAAACTTGTGGAAAAGCATCCTTGAGTGCCCGATCACCGCACCATAAGTCATGCCAAAATTTTACCTTCACTCCTTTGCCGACTTTGAAGCAAGTATGTGCTGCATAAATGTCCCACCCTCTTCTAATATGTTTCCAATGCCCAACTCCATGAGGCCCACTTACCTCATTAGAACACCACCCTCCCCATGATTCCTCGTGCTTCAAAGCAATGACGGTTCGCCACAAGGCCTCCCGTTCTTGGTGATATCTCCATAACCATTTGCCAAGCAAGGCTTGGTAGAAAGATTTCAAATTCCGTATACCCGAGCCTCCTTCTTTGATGGCGGAGCAAATTTTTGCCCATTTCACTAAGTGAAATTTAAACTCATCCTTGATCCCTAACCAAAGGAAATCACGTTGAAGTTTCTTCATGCGATGAGCCACCTTGGCGAGAAGCGGAAATAATGAGATGAAATATGTAGGTAAGTTAGAAAGAGTGCTTTTGGTGAGAGTTACCCGACCCCCTTTGGATAAGTACATCCGCTTCCAACCAGCTAATTCTCCATTTTTTCTAGTACATAATCCCACATAGATTTTGATTTGAACGCTGTGGCCAGCGGAAGGTTGAGATATTTCATGGGCAACTGTGATATCTTGCACTCCAAGATGGATGCCAAACTCTCCACGTTGGGTACATACCGCACTGGCACTACCTCTAATTTAGCCAAATTCACCTTCAACCCTGACACAGCTTCGAAGCATAATAATAAAGCCCTCAATGCTCAATTTTGGTCATGTCTGGCCTCACAAAAGATTAGTGTATCATCAACAAATAATAGGTGAGAAATGTTAAGCGAACCTGAACTTGCCTCTCCCACTGAGAATCTTGATATGAACCCTCCCTCTACCGCCCCCGAAATCATCATGCTGAAAGGTTCCATCACAAAAACAAAGAGAAGAGGAGAAAGAGGGTCTCCTTGTCGCAAACCTCGGGAGCTTTTGAGAAAACCTTTTGACGTACCTTTCACCAATATGGAGAAACAAGCCGTAGAGATACAATGAAGGATCTAGGAACACCATTTAGTGCCAAAACCGCATCTCTCAAGCATATAAATTACGAAACTCCAATTGACGTGATCTTAAGCTTTCTCCATGTCTAACTTACATAGGAGTCCCGGCTCTCCCAATTTAATATGGCTCTCCAGATATTCGTTGTCTATAAGTACCGAGTCAAGGATTTGCCTACCTTGAACAAATGCATTTTGAGGCTTCGAAATCAAGCTTTCCATCAACTTGCTCAATCTATTTGCCAATACTTTGGATAAAATTTTGTATAGCCCCCCACCAAACTATTGGGATGAAAATCTTTCACTTCTACGACACTGGGTTTTTGGCAATGAGTGCTAAGAAAGTTGCATTAAGACTTTTCTCGAACCGCCCGTTTCCATGAAATTCATGGAAAACCTCCATGATATCATCTTTAAGCACATCCCAACAAGTCTGAAAAAGGCCATGGAAAATCCATCAGGACCTGGAGCTTTATCACCTACCATACTCTTGACCACCAACCTGACCTCTACCTCCTCAAAAAGCCTTTCAATTCGTTCCACAACCTGTGGGTGAAGAACATCAAAAACCATCCCGTCAAGTCTCGACCTCCACTCAAATTGTTTCGAAAACAACATATCATAGTAATTGACAATGTGGTCTAAGATCTCGGTATGGTTGGATGAGACCGCCCCATCTATCAACAGAATATCTATAGCATTGTTCCGCCTATGTGAGTTGGCCACTTGGTGAAAAAACTTGGTGCATCTATCCCCTTCCTTCAACCATAATGCTCGTGATTTCTGCAGCCACGATATTTCTTCCGAAAGAGACATCCGTTCAATGTCGGCAATCACTTGGGGTTTACGGGCCAGCTCGGTTTCAGAAAGAACCCTCTCTTCTTCCACATCCTCCAAGCCCTGAAGCTCCTCCAAAAGAACAATTTTCTGGCTTTCCACATTACCGAAATCTTGTGTATTTCACTCCTTCAAGTCCTTTTTCAAAGACTTTAATTTGCAAGCCAGCGTATAGCTAACTTTACCATGGAAATGGTAAGAGGACGACCTTTGTCTTATTCTGTCCAGAAAACCCTCTGACTTCAACCACATGTTCTCAAATTTGAAGTACCTTGGACCTCTTCTAATGCCCTCGCAATTCAAAAGAATGAGAAAGTGATCTGAACACAACCTGGGTAGTCTCTTCTGAATGAGATCTGGATAGCGTGCCTCCCATTTTGGTGAGATTATAAATCTGTCTATCCTTGACCAAGATGGAGGATCTCGGTTGCTAGACCAAGTGAAGGAACCACCTACCAGAGGAATATCCTGTAAATTCTATTCAGAAATGAAGTTAGAAAAATCTACCATGGGTGAGTTGAAACCCGAACCACCCAATCTCTCACTCGGGAAACGAGTGACGTTGAAATCACCCCCAATACACCGAGGTAGGTCCCATATGCTGCTAATACCGGCCAACTCATCCCATCGCTCAAGATTAGGCCCACAAACACCTGCAAAATTCCACTGATAGCCATCCATGACATTCTTAAACGAGCATGCCACCAAATAATCCCCCAAGAAATCTTCCATTTCTTCCACCACTCTTTTATCCCACATTACTAGTATGCCCCCGGATGCTCCATTGGATGGTAAATAATGTTATCCCACTTGAATACAACACCTCAAATTCCTAATAATACGAAGAGAAATAACTGCCAGTTTAGTTTCTTGTAGGCAAACAATGTCAACTTTCCAACTTCGGAGGAGGGATCACGTAGGCATTTATTCACGTCATTGATCCCTCTCACATTCTAAGATAGTATTTTAGGCTTCATTAACAAAAGTAGCGTCCCTCCCTTTTGCTCTATCTCTCCCCGAAGTTCCCTTCTTATTATCGTAGTTAATGGAGCATTGTAATCATTTCAACTCTCTCTCCTTTCTAACTGCTGACATCATTACTGTGGATCGAGCTACTAGGAGAGCCATGAATTGGTCTTCATAGCCATCACAGGAAAGTCCCACCCAACCATCAAGCTCCTCTACTTCTTTTAATACCCAATCTGATGCTTGAGGTGCAATATGAGGTGGGAGCATCTGTAAGGGTGATGGGCTACCCATCTCCTCCTCCACACTGCCGCCCTCAGAATCCACAAAAAGACACAACAGACTGGTACCCTCCCCTATTGGGCTTATCTCCTTTCCCATGACAGAATCCTCAGATTCCCCTTCCTCCACTCCTAGCACGAAGAACACCTCATTTGACCCACCCATAGCTTCCTCAGCAGAAATCAGGACTTTCCGTGTCTAGTTAGAAGGCAATGACTCAACAACAGTAACCAGGGCAACCTCGTATATTTGTCCCGAAACTTCCCCATCCTCAAAGGAACTGCTCGCAACCTTACCACTGCTCGCAAACGTCTCCACTGGCCTTGGCGTAGTTGTTTGTGCGCCGACGACCTCTGTCGTGGTGGTCCATGCAGCTATCGGGCCTTCGTGAGGAATAGAACCGTCAAAAATCCCTCCTCCATACTCTGATATTACAACCTCCGTCTCTGGGAGCTCCATCGCAGCATCTGCGACCTTCGGCGGGGTCGACCGAAGCTTCGCCGGTTACTGTGGCGCTGGCCCACGCTTCGACAGGTGACCAACAGCCTGTTGTTTCTTCCTCCAGAATGGGCCTCCATTATGTGTTCTCACCTTGGGCTCGAGCCTGTTACCCGCATAAGCCTGGACCTTCCGACGCCCTCCATCACATAACCCTCAACGCACTGTATTAACGAAACAATACTATTTGTTAACTCCCCCAACAAAGTCTGCATTTCAAGTAACTCCTTCAGGAGTTTTTCCTCTTTCAGCCCGACCGACCCTCTACCATCTCCTCCTCCACTCTGAGCAGCTACCGAAAAGGGAGGTGAGCCTTTTTATAGGTCTGCCATCACAGTGTGCTGCATAGCTCTAGGAACCTCTAGAGCCTCCTTATACCTCTAGAGCCTCCGTAACAAATGTTGAACATAAGGACCCACACTGTGTATAGTGCTATCATATCTCAATTAATATGTCACATGTTCAAAACAAAAACATTTCCAAAACAAGATCTCAATCCCAACATAATTGAAATCGCCCTACAAATTTTACAAAACTTCAATATACGATGAGACAGGATTGGAGTGATTTGTAAGACCTAGAAATAAAATGTGCCCTAAGTCAAAAAGTACTTTAATATTAAAACAACTTTTGTCATTTCACCTTCAAGACATCTGTTGGGGAACTAGTCTATTAAATAAACCTGATTCAAGAATCCAAATTGAATACGACTTTCCATAACTAGGTCTCGGATACATTTATGTCACTCGTTCAAAACTCTAGTTTTTAATGTTCAGGTTCATGTCTTCCATTAAACAAATGTCGACACAAATATAGTATATACAAAACACTAGTCTATTTGTTCGCAAACTAGTCTATTGGTTTAACATGATCCAAAGAATCAAAATCGATAAAGTTATTTCGGTTATGTAGAATGCTAGTCTCATATATTCGGATTCACATTCTCTATTAAACATATTTCGAAAGCACATATACTACAAAAATATAAACTTACAGCTGTTGTATTATTTGAACTTGTAATACCCGAGTCCTACTACGTAGGTCCTTACGTCATTTTTATTAATTCTTTAAGTTAAATATTTTGAGATAAAGATATTTTTATTACTTCCAATTATTTTATTTTAAGATGAGCATGTTTTATTTTAAAATATGGTTTATTAAAATAAATCGAGGGTATTATTTTTAAGACTTTGAAATATTTTCCCTTAAGTCCTTTATTTTTATTTATTTAAAAAATGACCCAATTATTCTCTACCATTGGATTGGTAGGTGAAAAGCATCTTTGAGGTAGATAGATCTCCACCATCCACTTGCTTCTTTGTGATGGAAGGAGGAAACAAAGACCAAAAATCGTTGTCCCTCCTTAAGCTTTCGGTGAAAGCCATACAAATGAGAAGAAAAAGACAAAACTAGATTACTTTATCCCATTTCACCCGTAGGAAGCAACCAAGAAAGACAAAAGAAAAGTCTTCATCTTCTCCTCCCAATCTTATATGACAAGTCTTCACCAAGTCAACTAAAGCCCTTTTATTTCTTTCACCCGTAGGATTCCCAAGACAAGCAAATAAACTTTGCATCCATAGGCTTCTAAAGCAAGCCATCAAGCCATTTGACCCATGAGCTTCCTAAGGAAGCCACTTTAATTTCCTTCCTCCCACCGTCCAAAGCAACACAAAAGGGTAAGAATTAAAACCAATTTCCCCTTAGTTCACTTAAACCATCAACCCTCACCCAAGGAAAAGAAATAAGATTTTTCACTCCCTTTCCAAGCAAGCTAAAGCCAACCCTCTCTTCTTCTCCTCTCTTTTGTTCTTCAAGAAACCAACTCCTCTCATCATCTTCAAGCTTATGACTCCATAGCAAGGGTTTAAAACAGTGATATCGTGTTGCTTTTCATCCACACGGTTGTCCCTCTATTTGGTCTTCCACTTGTGTTTTGCAAGATGCTAAGAGCTTAAGGTAAAAATCCTAATTTGACTTATTTATTTTTAATATGATTTTGGAAGCCAATTAAGTGTTTTAGTTTGTGTTTTGACGTAGTTAAATTCCTATATAGAAACTAAATATGTATGCCCTGTTTTTGGCCCAAACTGAATGGTATTATAGTTGTTTTGCTATGTATTTTTCTATATTTTGAAAATACTATGTTGTTATTAAACTTGGTTTAATCATAAGTGATGATTAAAGTGATTTTAAATTATATATGTTGGTATTTGTGTTGAGCTTTGGTTGGTAATCTATTCTTTAGGATGCTAGAGGTTTGATTTAAAGATTTTGCTTGGTTCTATAATTTTATATCTTGCTTTTAAAGGTATTAAGTGAGTAAATCATAAGTTTAAGTGTTTAAAGGTTTTAAAGTTTCTTAATGGGTAACTTTGCTATACTTTATGCTACTTTAATTTTAATATGAGGTTTTATCTAAACTAATTAATATATTGCTTATGTGAATAGATTATAACTTAGTTAGTTTAGATATAAGGGATTAATTGTGGTTGATGTATTATGATATGCAAAGCTGTCCAAATATTCCTAAGTCCATGTCATGCCAAAAAAATAGCCCATTTATGTTGTCCATAGTTTGGTTAAATTCTACCTAACTCAAGAGTTCAAAATAGTGATGAGCTAACCTTTTTATAATGAGGGACCACAAGTTGATTTAAAGGGCTTGTTTCCTAAGCTTGTTTAGCCTCCTTGAAATGCCTAAATCTATTTCAAAGCCCAATGTTGAGAATTTCCAGATTTTATCTCCTAATGTCTGCAACTCAAAGTGAGCCTGAACCAAAGAGACCTTGCTTGAAGCCTGTGAATTCTTAGCTACTTTTCATATAAGCTTTTAAAATAGCCTTTCCATAGACAGCTAACATGTCTTAATATTTAAGTTATTTCTTTTGTAAGTCGAGGTGAGGAGTAGTCATTTGGGTTAATGTTAAGCATAGAAGGGACGTTAGATTGTAATATCGTGGCTTTCTCTTTTTAAAGGGAGGGCTTAAGAATATTGTATGAATATTAACACGCTTATGGTATTTATTGGAATAGGACCTATATTGATGATGGAAGTATCGAGGAGCATAGAGGTAAGTAGCTTTGACCATGCTTCTTACACCAAGTTCTCTTTATGAAAGACTGTCTCTCTCTCTTATTGCAAATGTTCTTCTAAAGAAAAGAGTAAATGAATATAGTATGTACAAACTCTTTCTTGATAGCCCCTGTTAAGCACCCTATCGATTATAATTGTGTGTATATGTATAAGGTAATGCATGCACGTGGGTTCTAAGTCATGAGGTTTCCATACATGCTCTCTCAATAAACTTATTGATTATTCCTATATGTAGTATAGCATGAAAATGTATCTTTTTCATGAAGATGCATGTGCATCGAAATAAGAAAGATGATGAAAATGTTTTGATTGCAAAGGAAAGAAAATGAATGTCTCATGCCTTATGCTTCACGTGATGCTTTAAATGAGTTTTAAAATGTCCCTATGAACTGATACTTTAAATGACACGAAGAAAGTGTTTTAAAATACCCCTATGAACTGATGCTTTAAATGACGCGAATGAACGTTTTAAGATGTCCCTATGAACTGATGTTAAATTGTCCCTATGAACTGATATTAAATTACCCGTATGAACTGACACTTTATGGATGTCATGAAAAATGATGTTTAAGCTCATGCTTTTAAAATGATGCTTTTTCATGAACGCACAGTTCAATGAAGAGATAATGTTTAAGTTCATGCTTTTAAATTACATTTTCCATGAATGAACTGTTAAATGACTGAAAGGACTGAAATGAATGAATGAATGAAATAATTGAATGAATGAATGCTTTAATGTATGAAGATACGTAACGGCCATATGAATGAAAATGGTATCAAAGGAATGGGCAGATTGCAATGCCGGGTAAGTAGTACTGGTAGTGCACCCAATGCTGCCCCTGACTGAAAAGGGATTCCTAAGCTGTGGCCACGGGCGGAATCCAGGTCTAAAGGAAGACCGCTAACCCCAACACACGGGGCGTAATAGTGTGTACCGACCAAAAAAAGTGAAATATGAAAGTATAGTTATTTCTTAAAATGTTTATGCATGAAAGCATAGTTGTTTCTTAGAATGTTTATGCATGAAAGTATAGCTTATTTCTTATACTGTTATGCATGAAAGCATTGTCAAGAATTAGCAAAAATGTTTATGTATGCATGTTTTCAAAATAAAAGAATAGATGCCTAGTATGTTCACTGTATGGTGTACTACTTACTGAGTATTCGACTCATTTTGTTTTAAATGTTTTAAACGTCCAGGTAATGATGAAAAGGCTGAGGAGCAAGGCATTACTGCAGAGAGAGAGGCAGAAGCTTAGGACCTTCCCTAACCAGAACATTTATGTTTATGGATGATAGGTTATGCTTTCATGAACGTATGTTCCCTTTATTAAATTAGAAATTTAGAATGCACGTGTGTCTTGTCCATGCCGATCTCATGTTATGAGAAAAAGAAAAATAAAAAGAAAGAAAAGAACAGGCACGTACGTCGCGAGCGCGCCCTCTCCGGGGTAGGGCTGTGACAGAACTTGAATAACGATTTGAATTAGAATATGTACCAAATGGATCGGAAGACGACAGCCCTCCCGACATTGTCAAGTTTACCTAAATAAACAATCCCAATTAGTCTGTAACAAATGTTGAACATAATGATCCACACTGTGAATAACCCTATCATATCCCAATTAGTATATCATCACTTGTTCAAAACAAAAACATTTCCACAACATTATCTCAATCCGAACATAATTTGAACCGTCCTACAAATTTTACAAAATTTCATCAGATGCAATATCTTCAAAAGTTTTCAAAAAAATCTTTGTCATCTTTTGAATGTCTGAAACCAAAAGTAGATGGGGGAATATGAGAAACTTTTTGTAGTCAAGCAGGATCGGATGTTCTTGTCATTTCCAAAGGAAACAAGTCAACGATATATCTGTAAATAAAATAGAATATGGGTGCCCGTGATACTCCTCCTTTCATAATTATAAAATAAACACCTATTTTGGGTAAAATGAAGATATATTGTAAAAGCACCAGAACCGAAAAAAATCTGAACCACTAATAAGTCCGTTCTTGTTAATTATAAGTTGAAATCATTTTTTCCATCAATTTTCCTTCTCAACGAATTTCCAAGAAAATATTTTCTCGCAAAAAAGCATGGAGGATTCGGGATGTTAATATGGGTAAAACCAAGATCGTCTAAAGCACCTGAACAAAAAAATAATTATCAACCACTAATTAGCCCGTTTTGTTCATTAGTTGAAATCCATTTTTTCCATCAATTTTCCATCTCAACGAATTTCCAAGAAAATTCTTTCTCGCAAAAAAGCATGGAGGATATGGTAAGAGATCAAACACCCAACGTATCTTTCGCCATAAAACTCTAGTACCGGGCCAAGAAGATTATCGATCGCACGCAATCCCTTTTGAGTGCTTTATAATATGGCCTATATTTTATTATTCTCATACGTCTTTTTTAGTTTTGGCATGAAAAATATATGATGAGACTGGATTGGACTGCTTCGTAACACCTAGCAATAAAATGTCCCCTAAGCCAAAATCTTTCCTATGAAAATAACGTAAGTTGTTTCAACTTTGAATGCATATGCTAGGTCTCGGTTATGCAATAGAAGAACTCTAGTTTCTTATATAGATATCGGTTAACAAGCCCAACCAGTCTTGCAGAAATGCTCAACATCAAGAGTATTAATTCCACCGTTTCATCAATTATATCACCGTTTTATGAATTGCAGATGCATTAATCAGGTGAATTGCAGATGCATTAATCAGATGAAAATGGAATATGACAAGATCCAGTATGTGACAGACAAATTACCTGTAACACAGAGATGTATAAAGGGTTCTCCCTCGTTGTCTTCGAAGAACTTTAGCAAATCAATGCAAGGTCAAGGAATTTGCTTGCAGTTTGCATCGTGTTGATCGTTTTTATCGACCTGAATAAAAAGTCAAGTAGAGCATAAAGAATAAATTAAGTGATAATTATGACCAAATCCGCGGTAGTAGGTTTGGTTTTTTCCTTCTTTTTTTTTTATTGCAAGATGAGCCAGCCAGCTAGCTAGCTGGCATTAAAATATGCGTATAATTAGCCCCATACACGTTTGATCAAAATCTAAAAACTAATTAGTACACGGAATGCGTATTGTCAAAGTAAGCACCACTACAAGTTGGGCTTCATAGCAACCCAAACCCTCTTTAAACCCCAAAATTTAGGCCCATTCGGTTTAGGCCCATTAAGGCCCACGAATTTGGTTACCATAGGATTGCTTCATGGCTAAGTTTTGTACCCCCACTTGGCTGGCCAGATCTTTACAAGAAGGTCCTAGAAGGTTCTAGAAAAACAAAGCTAATTAAAGGGCTACCTCACTCTTTCACTCTCACACTCCACCTTGAGAAAAGATCTTGGTCTGATTTTTATGAGAAGAAAAGGCCAACACTCAACCATTCCTTCAGTCCTATCACTTTACATAGCTTGTGTAAGAAGCTCTCCAGTCCACTTCCCACGAAAAGCAACTCTCCTTTACACTTTTCCTTCATAAAACACAAAAGACACTCTCGGACAGTTTTTCTTACCTCTTTTGAACGCCCATTTCGAAGATTTTGTAACTGTTTTCTCGCAAAGTTTCCTTCATGAAAGTTGTTTATTTTGGAGTCTAGTTTACGTGGATATCTTATTAGTTCCATTTGGAGATCATTTGATTGGTACAACGTTGTTTAGACCCCAGAAAGGTCATTCTGGGCGATAAACTGGAGGTGTGTTATATTTTGGAGTTTTTGACCAAGCTAATGAATAAATCTTGGTCCGAAATTTTTATGGAGTACTGTCAACATGTGTATATGATTATTGGTTGAGGATTTGTTACATGATTAAAGGTTTTGGTGAAATATTTTCTTAGGTCTAGAAACTTAGAAACTGGAAGAGGCAAAACAGTTTCTGTTTTGAGAATAAATCTTTTATGGTTTAATCTTATTCCAATGGCTTTGATATTTTTATTGGAAGATCCTAAGCCTCTTATATACATGTTAAAATGTTATTTTGAAGATATTTGATGTTAGTTTCGAAGATATGAAATTTTATGCAATGAGGTATTCAGTTAGGTCAAAGTGATGATGTTCTTGGCTAAATTTATGTTTTGGTTGATGTTTAACCATGTGATCTTGAGTTTGATGCTTGGATCTGTTTTAGAACATCTTTTTAAACCATGTGATGTTTTGGTTTCAAGATCACATCTTTATAAGTCATGGATCAAGAGGTTGATCAAAACAAGTTAGAAACAAAATTCTGTTTTGAACTTAGAAGAAAAACCAAAAAGTTCAAGTATGGTTTTAGTGATTTTGATGACTTTTGTTCATGATTCAAAACATGATTATTCTTAGGAATATGTTATGAGTATAGTAGAAGAAAAATTTTGGTTTAATCATGAGTTTTGAAATTTGAAAGAATTAGAACAAAATCAAAGAAAATAGCCTTTGTAAGTTTTGGCCCCATAGAGTTTTAATGGTTGGGTTTAGTTTAAAATTTTTCTGAATTGATATTTGAGCTTAGAACAAAATTTACATAAGGTATGTAGATTTTGGTGATTTTTGGAGTTAGGATGCAAAATCCTTAAGTTAGGGGTAAAATGGTCATTTTCCCACATGTAGAGGGTAAAATGGTAATTTTACTCGAAGTCGATATTTCTCCATATTCCTAATTGTTAGTGATAAAGTTCTATTTTTTAGAAATCGCTACTTTCAGTTTCTCGTGATCGCACTTTAGTTTTGTCTCGAAGCGCGAAGATCGAGGTAAGTTCGCTTTTAACTTACTATCGATTTAATGTGTATGTGTGATAAGTGAGGGAACTAAAGTGTATGTATGCATGTTATCATATGTGTCATGTCAAGTCATTACATATTTATCTGTTACACAGAATTTATTCTGTCGTGAATTATTCATCTGTTACACAAGATATTCTGTCATGTATTGCTATACATTGCAAGTATGTCCTGTTAAGTTAAGTATGCCATATGTTACGTGTATTTCATGTCACGTAATATTCACTGTCACATGTTATGCCATGTTAAGAAATGTTGTCTGTTACATGGTATGCTATGTTACGAAATGTTGCCTGTTACATGTATGCCATGTTATGGTATGTTTTCTTTTACATTTATGTCTCAAAGTACGTCATGTCTATCCTCTTACGTTCATGTCACGTTATGCTACGACAGGACTTCTGTCTTTTATGTTACGTTAATGTTACGTCACGTTACGAAATGACATGTATGCTAGTTAAGTTATTCAACTCAATCACGACCCTAAGCGCTAGGATGGGGTAATATCCTAGTGGAACTCCTTTGTTCACGCTGGAGTGTCTAAATAGGTGTGAAATTCCCTGGGTTGAAGAAGTACAGTCAACAGGTTGCGAATGGGGCCTAATTAGCTGGTCACCGGAGCGCGCCAGGCACTAACGCCGATGGTGCCACACATTATGTTACGTGTGTCCACAACAAGTGTGGCACAAACAAATAAGTCATGGGGCCACAACAACTGTGGAGCATGAAGTATGGGGCCACAACAACTGTGGAGCATACACTACGTGAGACACAGCAATTGTGACACGTAGAATACGTGGGGCCACAACAACTGTGGAGTATGTATTAACGCACTCACAGCTGGTATAGAAACCTGTGATGTGATGCGGTAATCGGCAGGGACACACGGCTCAAGGGGACCTGTGTAGCACCCATATGGTCACTTTAATGATTAAGTCTATTGAATAAGATTCCAAGTTCAAGTCATGTTTCACGTTATGTTATGTTCAAGTTTACGTTCACGCAATCATGGTAATCCCATGAGACAAGAATATGTTTCAAGTTCATGTTATGTTATGTTCACGTTTACGTTATGTTCCAAGTTCACATTTATGTTTTGTCATGCTCAGGTTCATGTTATGTTTCAAGTCCATATTATGTTTCAAGTTCACGTTCATGCTATGTTTCAAGTCCATGTTATGTTTCAAGTCACGTTCATGCTAAGCTTCAGTTTCAGTTTAAGTTATGCCAGTTATGTTATGTTGTATGTCAAGTTATGCTATGATTACTTATGATTTGATTGTGCATTCATGCTTTTACTGTCATGCATGCATCATTAACCTGTGTGGAAGTTTCCTGTTAACTTGCTGAGATTTGTAATCAAATCTCACCGTGGTAGTCCCAACTACCATTCCCCCCGAATGGTAGATCCTGTTACAGGATCTAAAGTAGAATCGAGAATCGACCAACTGGAAACGATCGACTAAGCAACGATGCGACGTAGGTGTTAGTACAGTAGTTACCTCAAATTACTATTTGTAATTGTGGAGTTCAATCTCAAGCACTCTTTTGGTCACAATCATTTTGGACTAGTGTTGTGATATCAGTTTTTAAGTATGTCATTATGTATGAAGTATGTTATAAGTATTTGGGATATTTCAGTTTGGTGCATAGTATTGCTAAATAAAAAACTTATCCGCTGCGAATATTGCATAATGCTAGATGCATGTTAGGAATATTGCATCTTATATGTCATGAACGAGGGCAGGTAACCTTGTGTTGCATGTCTCGACGCTTCAAATGTCCGTCCGATCCCAAGCGAAATTTGGGGGCGTCACAGGGTGGTATCAGAGCAATACGTCTCTGGTTTAAATCCACATGTCCTTAGGAAATGCACCAACTATTAGGCTTGAAATTTTAGTCTTCATTAGGCTTGAATTTCTTGAAGTATAGGAGATAGTATGTGGTTGTAACACGTGTACTCGTGTGATTTAGGAAGTGACATGACTCGAGGTAGGACACCTCAAAACCCTGAGGGAGTCACAAATTAGGATAATCAGAATCCCCCAATGGATGGAGGATTAGCTGAAGCTATACATTTGCTGACTGACATTCTTAGACAACAACAACTTCAGCAAGCACATGTACCCAGACCCGAAGTCAGGGATTGTCTGTGTGAGAAGTTCTTGATCCATCGTTATCCAAACTTTTCTGGTAATGAAGAGCCTCTAAAAGCCGAGAAATGGATTATGGATCTCGAAAGGACTTACAAGATCTGTGGATGTACTGAGGACCAGAAGGTTCTATATGTTGTATACCTAATCTAAGGAGAAGCTGGAATATGGTGGGATACACAAAGGCAACTTCTAGTTAGGGAACTAGGAAGTTTGGATGCATTGTCTTGGGAGAGATTTGAGGAAGTGTTGACAACAGATTCTTCCCAGATTCTATCAAACAGCTAAAGGCACAGGAGTTCCCAACTTTAACTTAAGGCAGTTTGACCGTAGAGTAGTACGCCGCTAAGTTTATGGTGTTAGGAAGGTTTGCACCACACTTGATTTCTACTCAAAGGATGCAGGCACGAAAGTTTCAAGCTAGACTTCAGCCATGGATCCGTAGCCAAGTAGCTTGCCTAAGAATAAAGAATTACCAAGAGTTAGTAAACGTGGCCGCGATAGCAGAGGCTGAGCAGAGAGGTCTAGCGATCCAGATCATACCGAATGAAAGAGTACTTCATTGTATGCTACTGAAGAAAATCTATAAATGAAGAAGATGTCTGCTGGACCAGATAAGGGAAAAGGCATCGAGACTGGAAGCTCAATACTGACCACGTACCCAATATGTGGGATGTCCGGAAAGAACCATGGAGGCAAGTGCAAACTTACCTTAGGACTCTGTTTCTAATGTGGCCAACCTGACCACTTGATCAGAAATTGCCCCAAAAGAGGCCGGATAAATGGAACTGTTCCCTTTGGAGATTTCAAACCAAAGTCATGACCTCCAATACTAGCTCAAGTGTATGCAGGTACTTCTAGAGACACAGATGCTGACGCCCTAGGAACTAAAGGAGTTGGCGCCGTCACTGGCATTTTTTCTAAGACCTCTATATTGTTAAGCTTATTTAAGGTTGATTAGATTGCAATTGATGGTAGTATTGCATTATTGATACTTTGGGTAAGTTAAATCATTGAGGTTTATAACTTGTACACAGTTTGATTCAAGCAAGGCCCTATTTTTAGTGATTGTGGTTTTGCACAAGAGTTCAGTTCGTACTTTGAATTGTTACCTAGTGGTAGAAGTAACATTTCTCATTAAGAGTATTTCTATTCATACCAGTGTAGATATGGAATACCTTTTAGTAGTACGAGGAAGGATATTCAAGGTTGATGAATTAGTATCCCAAGTATTTGGAGTTTGTTTTGATTCGAAGGTTACAATGAAATTTGTGTTCGGAAGAGTTCAGTGTGTGGGAGAAGCTTTGGCTTTAGTAGGATTCACTTATGATAATAGTTTTATCCAATCGCGAATAAATGGTTTCTGGCGAAGCACCGTGTTTGTGGAAACCTAGATTACCCTTATATTGGAGACATTTATATGGGGAGTAAAATCTTGTCTTAAGGATTTACGTGAACAGTAGGATCAAATTCTTTGGATTAGAGTCAGAATAAGAGGCAGCTCATGATGGATAGAAGAGCTATGTTAATCATAAGAGAGAAACTCTTGAGTTGAGGTTAATAGTTGATTGTTTATCAAGGTACCACCTAGGAGGAGGAACGATTCGTGGTGATTATGAAGGAGTAAGCTAGTCTGAGGCAGATATAATTCCTTGAGGAAATAGAGAATGTGAATTCAGTTGTGTATGGATTAAATTCTTCCAAAATGATATGCAAGAATACTTGAAGTTTTAGATTTAGAGAGTATGCTGGTACGACTTGACCTACCTTGTGGAAAGATTCCAGTACAAATTGATATGATTTGAGAGAAAGAGAGTTAAGAATGGAAGATATATATACACGTTGTGGATAATTCTTTTAATAGTGATTTCTTTTAAGCAAGGATTCAGTATCCTAGAAGGTCAGCCTAGAAGTCATTAAGTTTAGGCAGTAACCTTTGGGATTGTTATACCCCAATGTTATAGTGGTAGTTTTTTTGTTTTTGTTTAACCATGTGATGGTTGTAGATAAGAATAGTGTTGACTACGAGAGGAAGACGTTACCTCAAGAAGAACGAGACCTGCCCCTTGGGCGTGATGAGGCATCCAGTGATGGGCAATAAGTTGGTAAGCAACTTCTTCTTTTGAGCGTATTTTATGTTTGTACTTACTTCGATTTCGACGACGAAATTTTTTTTTTAGGAGGGGAGGATGTAACAGCCCGCTAGAAATTCATTGGTGGAATTTCTATTGACTTTAGGAATCTCGTGAAAACCCCATAAGTTTTTACGAATCGACCAATCGCATAGGTTTTAGTTTGTCAACATAGTCAGTGTTATCACTCATTATGGTGCTAGAAATATAAGTTTTATTTATTTGAGGTGGTTAGAAGTGTCAAAATGCATTATGGTCCACGCCATTAGACTCAGTGGATTATTTAGAATTTTATGGCGCAATATCCAATTTTCATAATTCCGGACGAAACGTCTGTTGGAAATTGTGAAATTATTTTTAGGGGCACTTCGATGTTGAATTTCGGTATAATATTTTCACTGTAGGTTAATATGAATATTTAGGAATTTTTAGTGTTAAGTTTATGATTCACTTTTTTGAAGTGAATAGTAACCTCGATAAGAGCACCAATTGCAGTATTTCAAAATCATAGAGTGGAATGTCCAAATTAGATTAGAGAAGTTTTATTTGGACACTTGGCAAGATCTTAGCCACACTTAGTGAATAATATTAGACACTTGGCACCATGAGGAATGTTTGTTGGATTTGAAGGAATCAAGGTATGAGATCATGCCACTTAAGCAAGACCTTGTTTCATCTGCTCAACCAAATTGTGCCAGACCAAAGAGGTTTTCAATCCTAGTGAAACCCTAAATGGTGGGAATCCAATTGAAATCCCAAAAGTTTTGTTGAAATCGAAACCCTAAACGGTTTCCCTAAAACCCTAAAGTTGGCCTCTAAACCCTTTCTAATCCGATTTATAGCATTGTGTTTAATCACTTGATTAAATCGCTTCCACATGCTATTAATCCTTCAAATTTGTGTTAGAACATCATTATCCAACCTTGTTAACCTTGAGAAATTGATTGGACCAAGTGATATTGGATTTGGGCTTGATAGCAACCCAAACCCTCTTTAAACCCCAAAATTTAGGCCCATTCAGTTTGGGCCCATTAAGGCCCACGTATTTGGTCACCATAGGATTGCTTCATGGCTAAGTTTTGTACCTCCACTTGGCTGGCCAGATCTTTACAAGAAGGTCCTAGAAGGTTCTAGAAAGACAAAGCTAAAGGGCCACCTCACTCTTTCACTCTCACACTCCACCTTGAGAAAAGATCTTGGTCTGATTTTTATGAGAAAAAAAGGCCAACACTCAACCATTCCTTCTGTCCTATCACTTTACATAGCTTCTGTAAGAAGCTCTCCAGTCCACTTCCCACGAAAAGCAACTCTCCTTTACACTTTTCCTTCATAAAACACAAAAGACACTCTCGGACAGTTTTTCTTACCTCTTTTGAATGCCCGTTTCGAAGATATTGTAAGTGTCTTCTCGCAAAGTTTCCTTCATCAAAGTTGTTTATTTTGGAGTCTAGTATACGTGGATATCTTATTAGTTCCATTTGGAGATCATTTGATTGGTAAAACGTTGTTTAGACCCCAGAAAGGTCATTCTGGGCGATAAACTGGAGAGTGTGTTATATTTTGGAGTTTTTGACCAAGCTAATGAATAGATCTTGGTCCGAAATTTTTCTGGAGTACTGTTAACATGTGTATATGATTATTGGTTGAGGATTTGTTGCATGATTAAAAGTTTTGGTGAAATATTTTCTTAGGTCTAGAAACTTAGAAACTGGAAGAGGCAAAACAATTTCTGTTTTGAGAAAGTTTAAATCTTTTATGGTATAATCTTATTCCAATGGCTTTGATATTTTTATTGGAAGATCCTAAACCTCTTATATACATGTTAAAATGTTATTTTGAAGATATTTGATGTTAGTTTCGAAGATATGAAATTTTATGCAATGAGGTATTCAGTTAGGTCAAAGTGATGATGTTCTTGGCTAAATTTATGTTTTGGTTGATGTTTAACCATGTGATCTTGAGTTTGATGCTTGGATCTGTTTTATAACATCTTTTTAAACCATGTGAGGTTTTGGTTTCAAGATCACATCTTTATAAGTCATGGATCAAGAGGTTGATCAAAACAAGTTAGAAACAAAATTCTGTTTTGAACTTAGAAGAAAAACCAAAAAGTTCAAGTATGGTTTTAGTGATTTTGATGACTTTTGTTCATGATTCAAAATATTATTATTCTTAGGAATATGTTATGAGTATAGTAGAAGAGAAATCTTGGTTTAATCATGAGTTTTGAAATTTGAAAGAATTAGAACAAAATCAATGAAAATAGCCTTTGAAAGTTTCGGCCCCATAGTGTTTTAATGGTTGGGTTTAGTTTAAAATTTTTCTGAATTGATATTTGAGCTTAGAACAAAATTTACATATGGTATGTAGATTTTTGTGATTTTTGGAGTTAGGATGCAAAATCCTTAAGTTAGGGGTAAAATGGTAATTTTACTCGAAGTTGATATTTCTCCTTATTCCTAATTGTTAGTGATAAAGTTCTAATTTTTAGAAATCGTTACTTTCAGTTTCTCGTGATCGCACTTGAGTTTTGTCTCGAAGCGCGAAGATCGAGGTAAGTTATCTTTTAATATTCACGTAATATTCACTGTCACATGTTATGCCATGTTAGGAAATGTTGTCTGTTACATGGTATGCTATGTTACGAAATGTTGCCTGTTACATGTATGCCATGTTATGGTATGTTTTCTTATACATTTATGTCTCAAAGTACGTCATGTCTGTCGTCTTACGTTCATGTCACGTTATGCTACGTCAGGACTTCTGTCTTTTATGTTACGTTAATGTTACGTCACTTTACGAAATGACATGTATGCCAGTAAAGTTATTCAAGTCAATCATGACCCTAAGCGCTAGGATGGGGTAATATCCTAGTGGAACTCCTTTGTTCAAGCTGGAGTGTCTAAATAGGTGTGAAATTCCCTGGGTTGACGAAGTACAGTCAATAGGTTGCGAATGGGGCCTAATTAGCTGGTCACCGGAGCGCGCCAGGCACTAACGCCGATGGTGCCACACATTATGTTACGTGTGTCCACAACAAGTGTGGCACAAACAAATAAGTCATAGGGCCACAACAACTATGGAGCATACACTACGTGAGACACAACAATTGTGACACGTAGAATACGTGGGGCCACAACAACTGTGGAGTATGTATTAACGCACTCACAGCTGGTATAGAAACCTGTGATGTGATGCGGTAATCGGCAAGGACACACGGCTCAAGGGGACCTGTGTAGCACCCATATGGTCACTTTAATGATTAATTCTATTGAATAATATTCCAAGTTCAAGTCATGTTTCACATTATGTTATGTTCAAGTTTACGTTCACGCAATCATGGTAATCCCATGAGACAAGAATATGTTTCAAGTTCATGTTATGTTATGTTCACGTTTACGTTGTGTTCCAAGTTCACATTTATGTTATGTCATGCTCAGGTTCATGTTATGTTTCAAGTTCATGTTATGTTTCAAGTTCACGTTCATGCTATGTTTCAAGTCCATGTTATGTTTCAAGTCACGTTCATGCTAAGCTTCAGTTTCAGTTTAAGTTATGCCAGTTATGTTATGTTGTATGTCAAGTTATGCTATGATTACTTATGATTTGATTATGCATTCATGTTTTTACTGTCATGCATGCATCATTAACCTGTGTGGAAGTTTCCTGTTAACTTGCTAAGATTTGTAATCAAATCTCACTATGGTAGTCCCAACTACCATTCCCCCCGAATGGTAGATCTTGTTACAGGATCTGAAGGAGAATTGAGAATCGACCAACTGGAAACGGTTGACTAAGCGACGATACGACGTAGGTGTTAGTACAGTAGTTACCTCAAATTACTATTTGTAATTGTGGAGTTCAATCTCAAGCACTCTTTTGATCACAATCATTTTGGACTAGTGTTGTGATATCAGTTTTTAAGTATGTCATTATGTATGAAGTATGTTATAAGTATTTGGGATATTTCAGTTTGGTGCATAGTATTGCTAAAGAAAAAACTTATCCGCTGCGAATATTGCATAATGCTAGATGCATGTTAGGAATATTGCATCTTATATGTCATGAACGGGGGCAGGTAACCTTGTGTTGCATGTGTCGACGCTTCAAATGTCCGTCCGATCCCAAGCGAAATTTGGGGGCGTCACAATTTTTCCTGAAAATGACCCAAAACAATAATCCATCATTTTCCTAGAAAATGATTCACATAAAATCATTTTATCCAACACACGCCATTTTCCCAGAAAATAGCCCATTAATCCATTTTTTACCATATGCACCATGATCTCTCCTAGGGACCATCTGCACACCCTGGCTCCCTTCATCACACCACGAGTAACGACCGTGCGAGTGACTTCATAACGAGCGATGCCCAGTCTCGCGCCCAGCGCGTTCATGGCCAAGCTTCTTCTAGCCCTTGCCAACAAGAGGGGTCACAGAGTCGACACAAGGGTGTTACCATCCTATCCGATCCCATTGTCGCCCAGTGGCAACCCAAGGGATGTCACTCAGTATATTCCGCTCCCAAGTGACCAGAGGAGCTCCACCGAGATAATGCCTCATCTCGGCTTGGGGTCGTGATACACACGCACCCAAAAATCATTTCTCACATGAAAACCCAGTTTTCAAATATACACATGAACTTGTATGCAATTATGTGAAAACCCAATTTTCATTTACAAACATGAACATGCGTGCAAATATGCAATGTACACGACACAACACAAATATCCAACAACCAACAAATCCTCACATAACCCAATCACACAACAACTCCATCCTCCAATCCAACCGACCCCTTACTCCTCGAACTCAGTCTGGCACAACCAACCAGTTCCCAGTAAATATGAGTTAGTACAACAATACATTTAAATCTCAAAAGTTCTTTGGAAAAATACTTACAGTGCTATAATATAATTTTCGAAGGATCACAGAGATGCTAGAAGTGGCAGCACAACAACGAAACAGTGTATAATGGACAAGGGTTGTAGCTCTCAAAAATTTAACTTTTGAACGGGGACAAATGAAGACTTGGGATGGCTAGAGAAGGGCTTTGGGGTATTGGTGAAGCTACTGGTGGTGGTGGTTGGCCATGGGTGGCAGCGTGGGCGGCGGTTGAAAGCTAAAACACCCAAATCGAAAAATGAGCTAGAGGGGCTTCAATGGTGGCGGATCGGAGCTGACCTTGGGTGGGTTAGGTAGCTGGGAGGCCGCCAGTGCTGTGGTGAAAAGATGGTGGTCAATGGCGGCATGACGGCGGCGCTGGAACGAACGAGGACAGCAGCTTGAAGCCGTGCATGGAGGCTAACGACGGCGCGAGAAGGGCTAAGAATGGAGGGGGATGGTCGCCGGCCGGAGGGGAAGAAAATGTAAGGGGCGGTGGAGGCCACAGATGGTGCATAGAGGCGCACTGGAAGGAAGAAGAAACGGACTGGGAGGGGGGAGGAGTTGTCGTGCGCGCGGGAAAAAAAGCAGAGGAAAGGAGAGAAAGGAAAATAAGGAAAAAGAGAAGAGAAATAAAAAAGGGAAAAAGAAAAGGTGAGGGAAATAAATGAGGTCCAATCCTCGCAACTTGGGTCACAAGATTGAATCAACGAAATGAATCTCAAAATAGTAAGTTGAATAAAATAATTTAAACGCAGTGACTAGCTATAATAAAATAATAATAAAAATCTAACAACACAATAATTTTAAAGCCCACAGACAAATTAATTTAAATTAAAGAGCAATTTAAATGCAAAACAATAATTAATATTAAGAAAGCATATCAAAATAAATTTCACAACTTAAAAATCATAAAAATAAACCAACGAGAGATCTGATAAATTTAAAACAAGAGAACCAATATTTAAATTAATTAAAATACACTAAAATACGGGGTATCACACACTGGGCTTGAGTCAAATTCTAAATATTGCTACCAGTAGAGAACACAATCATTTTTATATGCGTGGATGATATTATAATCAAATCCTAGCCCTCACTTTAATTGTTTCGCTTCATAAAAATTACGGGGTACAACGTTATCCTGAGTAAGAGCCTCCTTAAATAATTATAGCAATATGTCGATGGCCTTGGCAAAAATATGGCAAATAGACTTAATATGGAGCAACCTCACCATGAAAGACAACTTGCTATGACGAGTGCACCCCTCATACAACTCTCTTTGTGCATCCTCCTATAGTCTTGCAAAGTTTCCATTTCCCTCAAATGATTGTGCAGATATTCTTTCTCCATCCCTCTTCCAAATATTCCTGCCCCCAGATCGCCTAACATCTCAATCATATCCTCTCCATTATCATCACTGTCATCAGGATTATCCACATTAATGTCCTCAATGTCGATGTCGTTACCCTCCTCCATTTGATTGGTCTGACTGCTAAATCTAACTCGTTTGAGAAATGGTTTGCCATGTAAGACCCAAGGTGAGTGTTTAGAATCAATTCCATTTACAAATAAATGATCCTCCACTACCGCTAAATTATAAGAACTAAGATTTTTGCACTTCTTGCACGGACATCTTATAAATCCTCGACTGTCAACACTCATGCGAGCAAACTCTATAAAAAACTTCACCCCTTGTGCATACTCCTTATAGTCTCGCCCAAATCAATCTTGCAGCAACATCCAACTTTCATCCATTGTATTTCTGTTACTTGTCGGATGTCTATAAAAAAACACCCAATTCATGAGATAAACACTATCAACAGTATATTCATACTTGTTTACCATTTATTTTATAAGGTAGTTAATCATATCCCATTCGAGAGACTATCATCTATATCATATGTATACTCAGTTCAAAACTCTACAATTCTCCAAGTATGCTAGTCATGATAAGTCGTCGATCCTATTTATGGGCCGAGAAACTTACAGTCCACATACCTGAAAAATGTAAGGAATCATTGAACCAAAATTTTAATTGACTAACACAAGAGTTTAAACTGAATATATCTGCCGTATATATGATAAAATTCCAAATTGTTCACTCTGGACAATTCATGAGTTTTACCCAAACATTTTTTAAGAGAATATTTGGCCACAACTCTCGGACAAGTCTAAGGTTCAAGAATATATAAAAATAACCGTGAAATCCATAATTGTCCAACTCCTACAATTATACAATAAATTTGAAAGCAAATCACATTGCAAATCACAAATACATTGCAAAATTACATTACTAATCACCAATATAATAAATATTTTATAAGTATTAAACATTAATTTAAGTATTAACAATTGCTATGTTATATTATATTTTAAGTTTCAATTTTAATTTAAGTGCAAAATATTTTGTAATTATACTATATAGTTTTTTAAATAAATATTTTATCAGTATTAAACATTAATTTAAGTATTAACAATTGCTATGTAATATTATATTTTAAGTTTCCATTTTAATTTAAGTGCAAAATATTTTGTAATTATACTATATAGTTTTATAAATAAATATTTTATAAGTATTAAACATTAATTTAAGTATTAAAAATTGCTACGTTATATTATATTTTAAGTTTCTATTTTAATTTAAGTGCAAAATATTTTTTAATTATACTATATAGTTTTTTAATTAAATATTTTATAAGTATTAATCATTAATTTAAGTATTAACAATTGCTATATTATTTTATATTTTAAGTATAACTTTTATATATCTTATTAGTCTTTTAAGTAAAATCTTGCACTTAAAATCTTATTAGTCTGTTCCAACAGGATTTTGTTCGAACAAGATCCTGTTAGGATAGGATCCCGTTCGAACTAACATTATAGCGTTCCAATGGGACAAGCCTAGATTCCAGACACGAACTAACAAATCAGAATATTCCTTGGCATATTCTTCAAATGCAGAGAAGCTCAAAGGGTATTTTCGTAACACGATTCGACCAGTGTGTTCGAATGAGGAATTTTCACGTTCGAATAAACTAACATCCAGAGTATTTGGCGCGAAGTTTCCCTCCAAACACATTCCACGAGATAAATCCATACGAATGGGACGTTAGTGGGTTCGAACTAATAATAGTATTATTATACTTATAAGTAATTTCCTATAATTTTAATAATCTATTGTATAAAATATTTTAATATTATATAGTGTATAATATATATATATATATATATATATATATGCTATAGCAACTATTTTATACTATAATTGATAATATATAATATACTTTTGGTCTAATAGTTAATACAATACTTATACTCTATATACTAATTATTAATATATAGTACTTATTAATATATAGTACTTGTGAAGGGCATCTTGGTTTACCACGGCATCTTAAAGGGGTTGTACGTGTTGAGAGGATGGGTATTCCTTACCTTCGTAAATGAAGGTGTTTACTCTGGTTTTTCTTGTTTTGGTTTGTTGGTTTGTATTTCTTTGTTTTGATTTTGATGGTCTGTATTTGGGAAGAATTTTCTGGTCTTATTTGTAATCTCCCAGATGCCTGGCTTGTAATCACGGTATTCCTCCGGCATAAGTGAGGGTTTATTAATAAACTTGGGATGGGGCCACTAGCGTTCCTGTGGCTACCGGCTCTTAAAATATATATATATATTTAGTACTTATAATGTAGTTAGTATTATATTATTATATAACTTATATGAGTATAATTATCATAACTTATTAATATATATATAGCAACTATATGTAATACATATAATTACTTCTAATTTTGCACAATATATTATATAACTTGCTACCTTGTTATATAAAATATAATAAGTATAGTTATCATAACTTATAATAGCTATAACATTACCTATAGAGTAACTATACAATACTTACACTATAGTAGTTATATAACTAATAGGTACTATATATATATATATATTAATTATATTAACTTGTATAGTTATCATAACTTATATATGGTAGCTATATAATTAAGCCATTGTAATTATACGAAGTACTTAGTATAATAGAATAAATATATTTACAAATAATATACTAAATATATTAAATAAAAGTATTATAATACTATTATTAGTTTTATTTTTATACTTTTGTACTTTGTAATATTAGTATTATTATATATTACTATTAGTATTATAATTAGAAATATATTAGTATAATAACCGTTCGAACGGATATTTATCATGTTCGAACGAGATGCCATGGTCATTATAGACCCAGTTCGAATACAATGAAACAAAAATCTCCAGTTCGTACCAGTAGCCGTTGAGAGCAACGATTTCACCCTTTATCTCCGTCACGAAAACCGCCACTCAATTGCCCTAGCAACCCCACATTTGAACTTCTAAGAGGTATGGGTCAAGTCTCCACATCTATTGTTTGGTTTTATGTTTAAATGGGTTGTGTTTGGGGGGGTATGGATTTCGATTCCGAAATCCCCCATTTTGGTGTATTCCGTAGAAATAACATCAAAATAATCGATAAAAATGATTGCACTTCACTCCTTAATCATTTCTACCAATTAGAACAAAGGATAACATCTAGATTGAGTTTTTAAGTTTGGGGCTGAGTCGACTCAGCCATGGCTATTTGGCTTGTTCCCGTTCGAACACTCAGTTGCCAAACAACATTATTTCGGTTCGAACAAAAGAAATTCATTCGAATGAGCAAAGATTGCCAGTTCGAATGAATAGAACAATCCATTCGAATAGATTTTACTAGTTCAAACAGAATATGTTCCGTTCGAACTAATTATTTCAATTCAGTTCAGTATAGCATAATTCTTCAATAATATAATTTAAATATTATGGTTAATTATATTCTTACTTTCCTTGTGGTTAAACAATATACTAACGACATCCAGTAGAAGAAAACGTGCGAGAGATCAACCCAGCCAAAGTAGTGGAGCAGCTCATGCTCAGGAGACGAGGCCTATACTTGTCGAGCATGAGATCATTTTGTCTGACTTCTCCGATATTTCATGGGAGGGACGGAGCATACAGTCTATCTTCACAGAGTGGGGATGGATACCGATCTGTCAGCAGCGGGGGACTGCATATCCAGAGATGGTTGGTGAGTTTTACCATGCCATGGGAGAGGATAGTGATGATGCTTTGTTCTACACCTTATCGGTCCAGGGAGTAAGTATTACTTTCTCTCCCTGCATTATTGTTGAGTTCCTTGACATCCAGCGCGTGAGCGATGTATATCCTGCAGCGGCTACACGGGGTCCAGTGGCTGCACCATCTGATTCCAACACACCGGCTGCATCCTCCACGCTAGCCCCGAATGTAGAGTCGGATGCTAGTTTGGATGGTAGTGAGGATGAGGATCTACTTGATGATGGTCTCACAGATGATCAGGAGTGTCAGCTAGTATGAAATTGATAGCATGGTGTATGGCTTGGGATTTGTGAATGGGAAGGCATGGACAAATCATATTGCGGTAAGGGTTAAGGAAACCCTTAAAAGATTGTTTGATGAGTTTGCTGCACTCAAGAATGGTAATATTCTGGCACCTACACCTACACCTACCCCTATCCCTCCTCCCGATCTCGGGATGGGAAAAAAAATGTTGGTTGGGATGGGGTGAGAGGTTTGAGCAGGTTGTCGAGTCTCTTCAACCTTCGAACCATAAAACAGAGTTGGATAGATACTTGGCAGCGGAGGTGCATCCGTTTACACGAGAGTTTGATATCTTATCTTGGTGGAAGGTCAATGCCATCAATTATCCCATCCTTCGAGACATCTATGTTACCACTGTAGCCTCAGAGTCGGCCTTTAGCACCAGGGGTACATATTGGATCCATTTCGGAGTTGATTGGCTCATACCATTGTAGAGGTATTGATTCAAAATTGAATAAAAAAGATGCCAACTCATATTCTGGATGTGGTAGACTTTGTGGAGACCGACAATGAGGCGAGTAGTGATCAGCATGGATATGGTAATCACTCTTACATTTGATATTGCTATAATATTGTTTTTGCTTATAATATAATGTGTTATTATTACTTATATTCATTTGGTTGACCTTAGTTTCAAATTTAATTATTGTAGGGACAACTTCAACAAATGAACCTATCTCTACATCGGCCACAATATGACATCATACTTCAATCCACTATTACCATTGGTTTGTATAATTTGTCTTTTATTTATTCTTAGTGTATAATGTTTGTAATTCTAATTGGGTTTCTTGTATTTTTTTTCAACTTTTATAGTCTTACTGTCACATGCCCAATCCTAATCCCAATGATCTCATCTTGATCAGGATCTCATCTTAGTTTGTAATTTTAATTTTTTAACTTTTTCATATATCTATATAATGTTTGTATTTATGGTTTTTTTCTTCAGGTTTTATAGTCTCACACCTTCACTTGCCCAACCCTAATCCCAAATTTTCAATGATCTAATCTACAATCCTTGATAGTCTCACTTGGTTTGTACTTGTAGTTTTATGTTTTTAACATTTTTATATATGTAAATATTGCTTGTAATTCTAATTTGTTTCCCTATTAATGTTTCAAATTTAAAATCTCACAGTCTCACTTGCCCACCACCCCCAAATTCCAATCTCAGGACTCAAATTTATCTTGCTAGTTGCTACAATTTGTAATTTTATTAAAAATATATTATTCATTTAAATTATTTTAAAATTTATAAAATTTTAGAATAATTTGTAATGGTTTAGATTAATCTTTATTATTGTAATAGTTTTAGAATACTTAGATTTTTATGTTTTATAATTTAACAGCCTTTGTTTCATGATATGTTATATGTAAAAAATTGTTTTTATTTTTAATTTTTGGGAAATTCTTTTTAATATATGAGTCATTTTGGGCCCAGAAACAGGTTTTGGACCCGTTTTGGTAGAAACAGGTTCTAGGCCCATTTTGGTTGGACCCGGGGGGGGGGGGGATGGTGTGGGTCCAAATTCGACTCCCGACAATTGGACGAGGGGCCCTGCCCCTGAGGTGCGGGTAGCGCCCCTAGCATTGATGAATCGAAGAGATTAAAGGGATTTGTTTCAAATACAATGATAAATATAGTCTTGGCCATAGTTGCAAAAGATTATTTAAAATCAAGATGATTGTTGGGCTTACTTGTGTGGAGCCTGATTTTATTTTTCACGACCTGGTTTGATGACTTGACTCTAGAAAAATTCATTGTGATTTTTCGGTAGATTTTTTAATGAGGCTTGGTTTATAGAGCAGAAGCTTGGGCCAGTACCTCATGGGGGCCCAGCACGAAGCCCCTGGGAAAATTTTTTATCCCATTTATGCTATAGACCAATTTTTTTGGTCGACCCCACCCGCTAATTAGGGTTTACGGTTTCCTATACTTATTGTATTAAACGCCGTAATGCTATACTGTGTATTCGACTGTCATCTGAAATAAAAATCTTTTGTTGTTTCATGTATATAGGTGTGATGTCGAACCACGTAAATCTCTTGTGTAGTATGTGATTAATTATAGCTTTACTTTACTTCTTCTTTTTTTTTCCTCTTGTCGTTCCTAACAATGGCAATATTGCAAATGTTGTGGGTTTGGTGGTTGAGTACGATTGGGGTATGTTGGTTACATTCGCAGTGGTTCTCTTTTATAGTACTCGTTTTGTTCTACACTTGGCAAATTACGGGCTAATTTTAGGAGCCCAAACTCTTAAAATTTTGGGCTCAATTTTAATAGATTTCAATAGGCTCAAAATCAATCATCAATTGACTGGACAAGATATAAGTTTGTGGGTGTAAATCTTATTGCTATTGAAAGAATTGGGGACACCTCCAAAACTGCTATTGATCCTAACAAACTTTCATCAACGCTGAAGTGATTCACATAATTGTAGACACTTGCGAACAAGATAGGGGTTGTTAACGTCGTGTTTCGCGGGCCTGGGCAACTTCAGGCAGGCAGTGCTCAAGCGATCACCTGCACGGTAACTACAGAGGGACCTCAAGGTCCATTGATCCTCCGATGCTTAAGTTAGTGACTGTGAAAGAGATGATAAGCAGTAATGAAGACAAAATTGTAGGGTGATAGTGATTGATTACCTTATTTGCTGTTGGTAGCATCTTATTTATAGTTACCGACTAGGTCCCCACCATAGTAGGGTGTTGCTTAGCATGAGATAACATGCTTGTGTTGTCGATTCGCCGAGTTGCTCCTGCGTTGTCACCTTACCGAGCTATGACGTGCTTAGGGTTGCTGTGCATTGCTCGGGCCTTGGGTCGCATTGAATGCGGCATGCCTTCTATTCTGGAGCACATTGAATGCGGCATGCCTTCTACTCTGGGCCGCATTGAATGCGGCATGCCTTCTACTCTGGGCTGCATTGAATGTGGCATGCCTTCTACTATGGGCCGCATTGAATGCGGCACGCCGTCTATCCCGGGTTCCTTCCATCTCATTAATATAGGGTGTGATCTACCGTAAATCCTCTCGTCTAGTAATGAGTGTTATGTTCCTTCCTTCTCAAGTCTTGCCTGCGTCTCCTGCCCTGTTATCATGATCCGACCCAGGTCTCCTGCCTGAACCCTGATCCAGACGTTATTGTCTGACCCAACCCATGTGATACGGATGGGCCTTATCTCCAGCCCGATTCAACCCAGACCTCATATCTGGGTTGTAACCTGGGCCTTGCCTTTAGCCCAATATAAGGGATTTTCTCCCTTCCCAGTACCCCGCGAATTTTTAGCACACTCGTGGGCTGGAAATTGTAAGAATGTTTCATTTTTGGTTTTTTTTTTAGATCTCTGACCTTGAAATGTAGGAGGTGAATAGGTACTTGCTTGTTTACTATTGATACGAACCGATCTCCATATTTAATGGGATTTGAACCAATCTCTAGCGTTTATCGAATTTGAATAATCATTAACGACGTGCTCAATAATTAAAGTTGCTCTCTTGCGTGCCAACGTTGCTTGGGATTGGTTCGTTCCACATTCGCGTGCGGTAGGTAAACGTCATTCAGTATTCCTATAGCCGAGGTGTCCCTTCGAATTTTGTGCCACCGTTTTGGATATCTAACCATTCCATCACACCATTCCTATGTATTTCTTCTTCCTTATTCTTTCCTCCCTTTCCTCTTCATCCTGTCCTCCTCCTTCATTTCTCTGAAGCTCTAAAAGAGACTCTAAGCCTTTCATTTACTTTCACTATGACTAAACGAGGAGCGGATGATGCCTAATTCAGGTATTACACTGGGAGATGGTGGACATCAGTTATGACTAATAATGAACTTCGCACGTTCTGTAGAGAGTTTCTTGTTCCTGTTGGAACTGTTCTCGAAATCGCTCAACCTCGCATTACGATGGTGGATGAGGAGGGTCTGTCGACAAAAGTGGCTCTTTATCCTCACATGTTTTCCATTGAGCTGCATCTGCCATTTTGCCGTCCGGTGCATGACATTCTTGATTTTCTGAAACTTGCTCTGGCGCAACTCAATCCTAATGCTTTACATTTAATCATGGCCAGTTGGGTGGCCTTTCGAATCGTTCTGAGTGGCTCAGAAGATTACCCCGATCTAACTGCTCGGGAGTTTCTATCTGTATACCGAATCAATCGTCTTACAGGAAACATCTGTAGTTTCCAATCCCACTCCACCGATAAATGTTTCACTATTATAGAGAGGCGTTATTCTTCAATAAAAGACTGGCACTGATGATTCTTCTTTGTTAGAGGCTCAGAATGGGAATGCTTGGAAGAGAGCGCGAATACAACGAGTTCCCTGTTCGATCCATTTGGGGCAAGGTTCCAACAACCAACTCTCTCTCTATTAAGTTATTGGAAAGAGAGGATTTCAGGATTGCTTCTGTGATGTCCTGGGTGGCGGCTTTTCCAACTCTAGCTGAGTCTGACTCATTACTGAGCAATGAGAACATTCGTAACTATATTGTTCTCCCCCACTGTGCACACGTGTTAGGTCAGGTCTTCTTGTCAGTTCCACCCTCTCCTCCGAGAGAGAAGCGTCGCACAGCTTCTCCACCCGAAGGTAACCGCCCCATCGGGCCCGAACAGAGGAAGGGACTTTCGTTCCTACTTGGTCGGTGCCTGCCAAGGAGATCACTGCCACTTCCTCAAGCCCCACTAAGACTAATTCTCCTAGTAAAGAGAAGATGGGTTCTCAGCAAGTTGCCCCAGAGGCCAGTTCTCGCCGAGCCACTTCGGGGAGCAGTTCCCACTGAGTCGCTCCTAAGTGCAGTTCTCACCGAACTACTCCTAAGAGTAGCTCTCATCGAGCTCCTTCAGAGGGCAAATCTCACCGAACTGCTTCTGACCGTAGTTCTAACTGAGCTGTTCCAGAAAACAACCCTCCTAGAGGTAACTTTTAGGAGATTTCTAAATCCCTTCTTTTGTTACGTTCACTTAAGAAGAAGATAATTGGGTTTTGCCTTCTTCTCTAGGTCTTGCTAGGGGAGATGGGGCAGACACTGCCGTTGCTTTCCTTTTTGCTTCTACCTTCAACCACCTGGTGCCTCGGGGTCCTGGTCCAGCGATGGAAGCCTTTCCTTCTTTTGAGGAAGCCCTTTGACAGGAGGAGGTTCCTCTGCGTGAGTCACCAACTCCCCGAGGTTGAGGCATCCTTCGGGGAGTGTTTAACTAACTCCCCCCTTTCGCCCCCAAAGCTCCCAGGTCTGGCCTCCCCTCCTGTTCTGCCCTTGGACACGGAGATTATCCCTGTTGGAGATGAGGGGCCAGATCCTCCTGAGACCGTGGAGCCATGCTTCGCGGAGGCTGCTGAGCCAGCCATGGAACCAATTCCTCTCGAAGTTCTAACCTTTTCATTAGTGTTGGAACAGACTATCGAGTCGGCTCCCTCAATGATCCCAGAAGTTACCCCTCCGGTTGACGTCGTTCAGGTATTTATTTTTCCTTCTTTGCTTCTCTTTTTTCATTTTCGCTCGAATTGTTGTATGCCAAGTTACTCATTCGTCTTAGGGAAGCATTGTTCCTCAAGTCGAGTCTTCTCCTTTGTTCTAAGGAGACGTTGCCATAGTGGAGGTGGAGGATGATTCTTCACCTGCTTGTAGTCCCCCTGTTCAGGGGCTGCCCAGGATGAGAGTTCGGCCCAAGTTGAGGAACAGTCAAGTTCTCAGTTCGTCCTCCCGCAGGATCCTCAAGTCGAAGTTCCTTATCAATGCGAGGAGGAGTCCGACTTGCCTTACGTTCCTACTGATGTCGTGCTGTCGTTAGTATGCACAGGACCTTCCTCCTCTTTGGGGTAAGGAAATTCGCAGGAGCCCAGGCTAGGTTATAAGAAGGCCCTGGCAGAATCTTTTGAAGCACATGCTTGGAAGTTCAGGCCCCTTTTCGCCAATGTAAGCCCTTCTCCTCTATTGTCATTTCGATCTTTCATATTTTGCTAATGAATTTTGTTCCTTGCTGGTCTTTCAGGCTGCTGATCAACTAGCCGAGATGGTTTCTTAAGAGCAGGAGGCTCTTGAAGAAGATTTCAGAGCTTAGAGGACGTTAAACAAGCTGATGAACCTGTGAGGGGAGAATCTGATGGGTGACCTCCATACGTTAGAGGTGGAGAATGAATCCCTAAGGGGGGACAAAGAGCTCTGCCGTCAGAAGATTCGAGGTCAACGGAAGGAGGCCAAGAAGATGGAGCATACGATGAAGGTAATGGCCATGGAGCTTGAGCTTAAGGAAAGGAGATTCAGTTGAAAGACGTGGAGATTGATATAATCCGTATGAAGATGTCCTCAACGGTCGAAAATTTAGAATCTGCAAAGAAAGAAATTGAGGATGTTCGAGTCCAGTCGGATCTCTTTTTTACCGAGAGGGGAGATGCCCAAGCCTAGGTCCAGAGGCTAGAGTGCGAGCTGGAGTCCGCTCAGGAAGAGCTGAGGCGAAGCGAAGAAGCCGTCAAAATGGTGGTGAAGGAGAAGAAGCGTGCCATCGAAGTTCAATGCTACCTATTGCACAAATATTTGAGGATAGCCAGACGAGGAGATAAGATAAGGGCTTCAACCCAGTCTAGAGTCTTCTTTAGAGGCTGCTTGGGACCATGCAGACCAGATTGAGTCTCAGCTCAGAAAGGCCCCCACCCTGTGTGATCAACCTGGATTAATGGGTATAGGAAAGGCCTTGAGCGTCTTCTGGAGTGCTCCTTGAAAATCCCGAGACTGACCTTCGTACTCTAGATCTTCGAGAGCTCCCACCAAATACATTCGCTTATGAGGAAATGTTGACGTGGGGTGTCGTGGACATGCCTTTAGCCTTCCGTGATGCTCCTTCTTAGTCTTCAGCTCCCGTTATGTCGTTCATATTACTAGACCCGCACTATTTTTCACTATAATTTTGATAATACAAATGAATGTACCTTCGGTTCTGTAGATATCTTCTGCTTCACCCCTTTTTTTTATTGTCTGCTGTATTTGCTGGTTTTCCTTCGTTGAATTGCACATCTCGATACATTGTTGATAGAGATTTATCATATCATCCTCTGGTTGATGAGATGATCAATCGGAGCGGCATGTTCACTGGGGTCAATGGGTTGTTACGAGGGAGACCCTTTTGTACAGATGGGTACCAAGCAGGTACTCTTGCATGGGTGATTGCTGAGTGGCAACTCTTCTGCATGGGTGGGTACCGAGCAGGTACCCCTGTTAAGCCTTCATATTTGTGTGGACGTATGCTAACCACTTGTGTACTAACCTTCCTTTTTTGTTTCCAGACCTGCATTTGGTCTTCAATGTAACTTTGATAATCTGTACAAAATAATATCCCTTTGGTTTGTCTGAGTTCGGCTGATTCGAAGCTTTTGATTATTCTCCTTTTCCTGCCTGTTGCATTCTGTAGTTCTCCATTGCTGAGCCCACGCTCAAGCATTTACCGCGCAGTAAGCTTTTTGCTAAACATATAAAGTGTTTACCGCGCGGGGTCATTTTGCTGAGTGTTTACCGTGAGGCACCACTTTGCTGAGCGTTTACTGCGTGGAATCACTTTTATGCACGTGGGTGTCTTGACCTACTGTTGATTCCATGATGTTACCTTTATGCACATGGGCATCTCAACCCACTATTGATTCCTCGTTGATCCTAAAACTACTTTTATTAACGTCTTTTCATTCCCTGTTTGCTTCGAACACTGTTTAATCCCGTCGGTATAGTTACGCCTGCTATTAATTCTGTCATTTAACTTTTCCATGAACTTCGCGTAATGCGCCGGTTGGGATTTTCGCATTTAACTCTGTCATTAACTTCTCCATGACCTCCGTGTAATGCGCCGGTTGAGATTGTCGCATTTAACTCTATCATTAACTTCTCCATGAAGTCCGTGTAATTCGTCGGTTACCGTTTCTGTGTTTTTGAGTCCTAAGGGACAACGGTCTCTTGTGGGGGACACATGCACCACTGGGGAGATCTTGGAGTAACGTGGATGGTTAGGAAGACCTTGGGAGTTATGGTGCCCCAGGATGCCAAACACCATTCTTGTCTATAAAAAGGAGCTTTTCCCTTCTCTGGTGGACTCATCCGATTTTGTTTCCCTCTTTATTCTCCCCAATTTGGCGACCTCTTATGGCTTCCTCCTTCCCTTTCGTGTCTTACTGGGGGCGATGCCTTCTCTTTTGGTGTTCAGGTTGTCGCTGGTTATGACAATTTGAATATCAAAGATGAAACAAACTTCCCATACCTCTTGTCCTTGCCCTTTTACTTATGGTGCCTCGCTTCTTCTTGCCCCTTTGCTTACGGGAGCCAACTCCCATAAGTGTTGTACCGAAACTCATTGCCTACAAGTATGGTACGGAGCATGAACAAGACAGTGGGACCGTGGTGGTGTCTGAGGAGGACAGGAACAGAGGATTCAAGGTGGCAAAGTTGACTCCTCTTGTCTTCCAACCATCCGTCTGTTCTCCAGGACATTCCCATCGCTCAGCCCCAAACCCAGTTCGCTCTCCCGAGACTCTGGGTGGGGTGCCACTGGACTCCCCTCTTCCTGAGAAGGAATATACAACAATGTTGAGCATCCCATTTAGTGCTATGTGGGGGTGGCACTACACTGCTGAGAGTCCTAGTTCTACTCAGACGAACCTGGAGCTACAACGCATCCATCTTCCTTGCCGATCCCCCTATTCTGTCTGGCCAGAATGGAATCCCTTTGGACACCTTCCTCCCTGATGGAGATATTGCACTATTGACCATCTTGCTTTTATCTGGACGAGATTTTTCTTTCTGTTTTCGTAGCTCTTGCCGATGTAATCTTCTTCTTGTAACCTTGTTCGAGAAATACAATGACTTTACAATGATTTTGTATGCCCGCTTGCACGATTTCTTGCTTTCATTCCGTTCTTTGTATATTGGGCTTTTGAACCCGAACAACGAAAAGCCCACCAATGTGTGTTTTCACTAAGCTGCCATATTCCTTTAGCTTTTGCTTCATTCAGTCAAGCGATTGGGCTTGTATCCTGTGAAAGCCGGAATTTCCAATTAATAAACTAATTTTGCGTACCCGGCTGTTGGGTTTTTTTCTTGCTGTCTTTCTCTTTCGCTTCCTTCGTTGGTTAGTCCGGAGACTGGGCTTGCATTGTTTTCTCATCCTTGCATGAAGCTCGGCAGGTCATTTAAACTGCATTGAGAATAGCTGTAAGCAGGTCAGAGCTCATGGCTCGGTTCCTGTGCTTTATAATTCGTGGATTGGCACTTATAGGTTGGTAGAGCCCGAGGGCCCTGCTCCTTCACCAACGCATCGTTTAGTATCCTTGCATGAAGCTCGGCAAGTCATTTAGACTGCGATGAGAATAGATGTTAGCAAGTCATAGCTCATGGCTCGGTTCTTGTGCTTTATACTTCATGGATTGGCACTTATAGGTTGGTAGAGCTCGAGGGCCCTGGTCCCTCACCAACGCATCGTTTAGCATCCTTGCACGAAGCTCGGCAAGTCATTTAGACTGCGGTGAGAATAGTTGTTAGCAGGTTAGAGCTCATGGCTCAGTTCCTGTGCTTTATACTTCGTGGATTGGCACTTATAGGTTGGTAGAGCCTGAGGGCCCTGCTCCCTCACCAACGCATCGTTTAGTATCCCTGCATGAAGCTTGACAAGTCATTTAGACTGCGTTGAGAATAGTTGTTAGCAAGGTCAGAGCTCGTGGCTCGATTCTTGTGCTTTATATTTCGTGGCCGATCTAGATACCGGGCTTGTTCAATTTAAGTTGTTTACAGGAGACACAATAATGCAATATTCGAAATTAGTTCATAGAATCTTAACTAATGACAATGTTACATTGTTTGAGGTTGGCTCGAATTTTTCATACAAAATACTTCCTTAGGTGGTCGGCGTTCCGTGGGTGTTGCAACTCGTGTCCTTCGTGTCTCTTAAGTCGATAAGAACCAGGTCTTCCGGTTGCTGTTACCAAATACGGCCCTTCCCATTTGGGACCTAGTTTGCCTTCATCCTGAGTTGTAACTCCCGTTTGTTTCAAAACCATGTCTCCCACTTTGAAGTTGCGGGGCCAGAGCCGTTTGTTAAAATATTGTTCAACTCTCAGTTTGTTGGCTACTGCTTGGCTTACTGCTTCCTGCCGCCTTTCTTCTAAGAAGTCCAAGTTCTCTCTCAATCTCTCGTTGTTGCGATCTGGATTGTGATGTTGCACACGATACGTGGGCACCACCACTTCAGTTGGTATCATGGCTTCAGTTCCATAGACGAAGGCGAAGGGAGTTTCCCCTATAAGTATGCCCATAACCTGCTAGGAAGTTTTTTACCCATTCCTCCATTTGGCTTCCCAGCTTTTTCTTTAGGATGTTGAGTAATGTTTTGTTAGTTGCTTCTACTTGCCCGTTGGTTTGGGGATGTCTCGGTGAAGAGTACTTAGTCTTGATTCTGAACTCTGAGCACCACTCTTGATAAAGGGACCAATCGAACTGTCTCCCATTGTCCGAAACAAAGCTTTGGGGGATTCCGAAGCGGCATAATATAGATTTCCAGAGGTTGCTAGAGCTTCCGCTTCCACCCATTTTGTGAAATAGTCGACTGCTACCACGACAAACTTTACTCCTCCTTTCCCCGTAGGGAGGGGGCCAATAAGGTCCAATCCCCATTGCACGAAGGGCCATGGGGAGGTGATAGAAGTGAGTTTTTCGGGGGGGCAATGAACTCGTCGGCATCTCTACGAGAGTTAGGCCAATAATACCCTGCTTGAGTAGTTCGCGCTGCTAGTGTCCTTCCACTAGCATGATTCCCACAAACTCTTTCATATATTTCTGCTAGCACGTACTGAGATTGTTTGGAAGAGATACATCTTAATAGAGGTTCGGCATAGCCTCTCTTGTATAGGACTCCTTCTACCAAAATGAACCGAGCCGCTCAGTTCCTAATTTTCCGGGCCTCCTCCAGATCATCTAGAAGGATTCCCTCTTGCAGAAATTTTAGAAAGTCCGTGACCCATTCTGGGGGTTGTAGGCACTCGATAGTGGACACTCGAATCCCCACTGCTGCTACGTCAATAGTCCAAATTACAACGTGATCTGGGAGTGGGACTTCTTCTTGGCTTGAGGCAGCTTTAACTAGTCGATATGCTTCCTGATTTTCTCCTCTCGGAATCTGATGGATGGTAGATTACTGGAAGAGATCCCGCTCTTCTCCTACCCGTTGGAGATACCTTTTCAAATTTTCTCCTTTCGTAAGGAATTGTCCGGTTACTTGCCCCACCACTATCAAAGAATTAGCTTTTACTTCAACTTCAGTAGCCCCCAATGATCTGGCAATGGTTAGTCCTAACAAAAGTGCTTCATTCTCAGCTTCATTGTTGGTGACCCTGAATCCGAGCTTGAGTGCGTAGTCTAGCTTCTCTTCCGATTCTATTACTATATGTACCTGCACTCCTTCCCCGGTCCGACAGGATGAGCCGTCGGCGTAGACCTTCCAAGGCTTGCCCTGGGACATAATGACTATCTGTTATAGGAAATTGGAGAATTCAGCTACAAAATCTGCCAACACCTGTCCCTTAATTGTGATGCGTGGAAGGTACTCAATTTCATACTCGCTTAGCTCGATTGCCCAGTTAGTCATCCGTTCAGATGTGTCAGGTTTTTGTAATATCTTTCTCAAGGGGACATCAGTTTGCACTTTTATTGGATGAACTTGAAAATAAGGCCTCAGCTGCTTGGCTGTGATTACTAATGCAAATGCTAGCATTTCTGTTCAGGGGTATCTAGTCTTTGCACCCTGAAAGGCTCTACTTACATAATAAACGGGCCATTGGATTCCTTCTTCTACTCGGGTCAACATAATGGAAACTGCATTGGGTGATACAGCCAGGTAGGCAGTCAGATCTTCCCCTGGCGTAGTTTGACTGAGCAAAGGTGGATGAGCCAAGTATTCCTTTAGCTTGCTGAAGGCCCTTCCGTACTCTTCATCTCATTCTTGTGGTTTCTGCAGAACTTTGAAGAAAGGAAGGCACCGGTCGGTTGACTTTGCGATGAAGCAGCTCATGGCAGCTACCCTCCCTACAAGTCTCTGAACCTCGTTGATTGTTCAGGGCAGAGGCATATCTACAATCGCTTTAACTTTTTCGGGATTAGCCTCGATTCCTCGCTCAGAGACCATGAATCCCAAGAACTTCCTTGACTCGACTCTGAAAACACACTTCTGGGGGTTGAGCTTCATTTTGTATTTTCTAAGTACTGCAAAAGCCTCCCGGAGATCATCAAGATGCTATTCAGATTTCCTACTTTTAACCAGAAGATCATCTACATAGACTTCCATGTTTTCCCCTATCTGGTTTTTGAACATTCAGTTGACCAGACGTTGATATGTTGCTCCTGCATTATTGAGACCGAATGGCATTGCTCTGTAGCAGTAAAGTCCTTGATTTGTGATAAATGCAATTTTTTCCTCATCATCTGGGCTCATCCTGATCTGATTGTAACCAGAGTATGCGTCCATGAAGCTGAGTAAGGTGTGACAAGCCGTTGAGTCCACTATCAAGTCTATCCTTGGGAGGGGAAAACTATCTTTAGGACAGGCTTTGTTCAAGTTAGTGAAGTCCACACACATTCTCCATTTCCCACTTGCCTTCTTGACCAATACAACGTTGGGAAGCCACTCGGGATAGTGAACTTCCCGAATGAACCCCTCTGCTAGGAGGTGATCCACTTCTTCAGCAATGGCAGCATATTTTTTCGCACTGAAGCTGCGGCGCTTTTGATTGATTCTTTTTGCCTCAAGATTTACACTGAGGTGATGGTCTATTACCGATTCGTCGATTCTAGGCATTTCTTCATGGCACCATACGAAGACATCATGATGTTCAACAAGTAGTTGCTTCATAGACTGGCTCAGCTCAGCAGACATTTTAGATCCCATTCACACAGTCTGTTCCAGTTTTTTGGGATCCATTGGTACCAAAACCAACGGCTCGTTAGGTTCCGCTTGCCTCAGTGCCTCTTCGTCCCTTACTTCTCTGTCTAGTTCTGTCAGGGCGGAGGTGAAGGCGAGGTTATTTCCCCGTGGTCTTCCTTAAGGGCCTGTATAGCTATTGCCTTAGACTTCATTTCTTTAGTATAACAGTCTCTTGCAGTCTGTTGTTCGCCACACATCTCCCCTACTCTCGATGGGGTCGGGAACTTCACTTTTAGATGATACATGGAGGTTACGGCCTTCATTTGATTCAAGGACGGACGTCCCAGAATCGCATTATAAGAGGACGGAGCTTTCACTACCAGGAAATCTATCATAAGGTACGTTGTTTTTGGGGCGGTTCCAACCAATACGGACAAAGTGATTACTCTGACTGGTTGGATTGTGTCCCCTGTGAAGCCTTTGAGGGGGGTTGGGGTAGGTTGCAACCGATCAGGAGTGATCCCCATCCTAGTGAACGCTTCCCAGAAGAGGACGTCGGTGAAATTGTCGTTGTCAATCAAAATTCTTGTGGTCTAATAGTTAGCGATTTGTGCCGTTACCACCAAAGCATCATCATGTGGAGGGATGATTTGTAGCTGGAGAATACTTCTTCATACCTCACTCTCCTCGCATGGGCCTTTCGTGCCGAGGAAGTCGTTCCCCCAGCATATCGTCCAGCTATGGTGCTGATTTCGCCTATGGGAGGTGCTTCTCTTCTCGAGTCTCTTTGACGCGGGTGTTCTCCACGGGGGTTTGTGGTTCTCCTCTTGTCAGGGCTCCTATCACTCCTCCGAGTAGGGTTTTGGACTTCGCAAGTCAGGCTGTAACTCCTGCGAATCAAACCCTAGTTCCTCTGAGCAGGGCTTTCGTCTTGGCTTCTGCAAGAATAGGGACAGTAGTCTTGTCGTGACTCATCCCTTTCATCTTCATATTGGTCAGTATGACTTTTTGGGTCTTCAAACCTTTTCTTCCCCGTATAGCAATCTTGCGTATTATGTTCGCTACTCCTATGAAAGGAACAATATTTGGGGCGCGACGAATCTTGTCTTTACTCTCCTCATGGATTCAGATCCTCCTCAGCCTCAACCGTTAGGTTAGAGTGTATCTGAGGGCCGAGTTTTCCTTTGCCCTTAATCTCGTAAGCCATCTTCTTGTAGTCCTCTTGGTTCGACCCTTGATGCCTGTCTGCCCTTTCCAAGTCACTCTTTCTGGGGGCAGTTAAAACTTGGAGCGTACCTTCTTCGTTTATGTAGCTGTCAACGCGGTCCATAAACTCCCTTAGGGTTACCGAGGTCTTCCGAGCAATTTCTATCATAAAGGGGTTACTAGGCCAGACCCTTCCTAATAGTGTGGCCAAGGTGATCTTTTCATCTTGGTCGTCCGTCGTCATTCGTTCTTTTTAAATTGGGAGAGGTTCGACTTGAGGCTCTTGTCATCCCTTTGCTTAACAGTTAATAGATAGGCCGCTGGCCTCCTCCTTGTTCGGCTGGCCATGAACTGCATTAAGAACAAATGTGCCAGGTTGTTGAAGCTATCCATGGTTCCAGGCCGTAGGGAACCGAACCACACTCGTGCTGCTCCCTTTAGAGTGAGGGGGAATACCCTGCATGCTACCTCACTGGGAAAGCCGTGGAGAGTCATGTGGGCCTTGAAGGTCTCTAGGTGTTCCAACTAGTCCTTGACCCGCCGTACTCTTCCATCTGAAGGACTTTAAATTTTGGAGGTATGGGTATTGCCAAAATCTTAGTACTATACGACAGTTTAGCATTAGTGAGTAGGTCGTCTACCGTGGAGGGTTGGCCCATTTGCTTTGTTACTTCTATCTAGATTTGCATGTTGACCCTACGTCGTTCTTCATCAACAGTGGTCCCAATAGGATGAGGATGGACTCCAACGTGATGACTCTGTCGGTCTGCTTCTGGTTCTTCATCATTCCTTCGTAAGGCAATATTATCTTATCTTGTCGGAGGGTCTCCATGTCTGCCATGAGTTTCTGTATTACTTCATTTTGATCATTGAATCTTGCTTCCATTGCTTTGGACTGCATCGTTTCACATTGCGAACGCTGAGAGCGGGTTGACGGGATGCGCTAGTTACGGGACAATAGAAATCCCACAAATGGTGCCATGGTTGACGTCGTGTTTCGCTGGCCTAGGCAACTTCACACAGGCAGTGCTCGAGCGATCACCTGCACAGTAACTAAGGAGGGACCTTGGGGTCTGTTGATCCTCTGATGCTTAAGTTAGTGATGATGAAGGAGATGATAAACAGTAATGAAGATGAAAGTGTAACGTGATAGTGATTGATTACCTTATTTGCTACTGGTAGCGTCTTATTTATAGTTACTGACCAGGTCCCCACCACAGTGGGGTGTTGCTTAGCAGGAGATAACATGCTTGTGCTGTTGATTCACCGAACTGCTCCTGCGTTGTCACCTTGCCGAGCTATGACGTGCTCAGGGTTGCTGTGCATTGCTCGAGCCTTGGGTCACATTGAATGCGGCATGTCCTCTATTCTGGAGCACATTTAATGCGGCAGGCCTTCTGTCCCGGGTTCCTTTCATCTCATTAATGTTGGGTGTGATCCACCATTAATCCTCTTTTCTAGCAATGAGTGTTATGTTCCTTCCTTCTCAACCCGGGTCTCCTGCCTTGTTATCATCATCCAACCCGGGTCTCCTGCTCAAGCCCTAATCTAGACCTTATTGTTTGACCCGACCCTTGTCATACGGATGGGCCTTATCTCCGGCCCGATCCAACACAGACCTCATATCTAGGTCGTAACCTGGGTCTTGCCTTTAGCCCAATATAAGGGATTTGCTCCCTTCACAGGGGTTAATAACTTAATCTCAAACATATGCTCAACAAATCTATTGAGACTTCTTGTGGACAAGAGTCTTTGGTAACATGATAGGATTATTATGAACCCAAATAAGGCGTATATACTATATAATATCTGTTACGAGATATTTAATTGTCTTGATTTAGGAAATAAGACTTTCTATTAGACTATATATACGTAATTTCCATGTATAATCATGGCCAATAGTTTCATGTATGGCTAAAGATTCTGTAAAGAGTTTCTCTATAAAGAGCCATTCACTCTTAGAATAAGAAACAAGTAATTATTCTACCAAAAGTTATCTTTCCATCTAGTTTGGAAATTGGAGGCTGGCTCCCTCGAAGTAGCTAAGCCTACTCTTCTTTCTTCATATTACCTCAACAATAGGTCCCAAGGGATCTAACACAACTGGGTCCATACTAGTAAATGTCTGTGTTTTCCTTTTCTTTTTTTTTTTTTGGTGTGTGCTTGTTTTTGTTTTCGGTCTTACTATTATATTGGTAAGAAAAATTTTATTAAGTAACCTCACACCACACACCTGCTAACTGAAAAAAATAAAAGAGTTTTCCTACGTGTCTAGTGTAGGGCTACTTAGTAGAATAATTCTATTGGTAAACAAGTGTTTCCGTTAATTACACCCCTCACATCTTTTTGTCGAAAATGCAACATATAGTCATTTTGGTTAATGTTATCATGCAAATTAAATAGCAATATTGTTCCCATATATATTTTTTATGTTTGATTTTCTTCCATGGATTGGGTGCACGCCATAGATATCTTTGAGAAGTTGCGAGTCTAATTAGTATGATTTGGTGTCTACTACTGGACCCATCACTTAGTCGCTGTCAACGTCCATTTGTACATGGTGGGACAAGGGTAGCTGAAGTGTCTATTGGATACTTCAATGTGGTGGAAAACCTTTAGAGCAGAACTCTTGATATTTGAAACTCATATGTTATGCATACCCAAGTATGACATACCCATGACCTAGTCGATAAAATTAGATCAGAATAGCATCCAGCTTTGAGCAAAATTAAGGTTGTATGCGTGGATCAGAGCCAAGTACAATAATTGTAATGCTCCAATAAAAGGCCCAAACCACATGACCTATACTCCAAAAGGCCTAGTCAATGATACAGTTAGAGTACCATTGGAATCTTATAAAGAGCAAGAACTTCTCCTTCCAAAGCAATGTGGGGTCCCATACACCACCTACCCTTATCCATAATCATATGGGGTATCACAATCTGCCCCCCTTAAATTCCCGACGTCCTTGTTGGGCCTGTCCATTTTAGGTGGCACGGCTTAAGTCCCACATTTCTGGTTGGGATAGGCTCTGATACCATTTGTAACGCCCCAATGGAAGGCCCAAACCACATGAGCTATACTCCAAAAGGACTAGTCAATGATACAATTGGAGCACCATTGGAACCTTATAAAGAGCAAGAACTTCTCCTTCCCAAGCAATGTGGGATCCCATACACCACCTACTCTTATCCATAATCATATGGGGTATCACAGTAACGAAAATTGAAAGAGAGGTATATAGAGCATGGTCAGATCATTTGACAAATGGAAGTTGCACTGTAAATTTGGAAATGCAAAGTACAATTTATTAATAATGCAGTATAACAAAACTGTTAGGCAAACGTATGTGTCACTGGCGAGGAGATGTCCTGCTAAGCAACCAAAGAGAGATTCTCGTGATTAACAGGAAGGCTTACCCGACAAGGTTTATTTCGTGAGAGGTTCACATCTACACAACAGGTCCTTCAAAGATATCTTTACTGGCGAGATACCATCATCTCTAGTGCCATGTTCAAGAATCGAGCTTCACCATGCAGGGTATCTTGAACCTTATAAATACACCTTGGATATGCATTGCAAGAACTCTAACCTATTTTTATTACCTTAACCATTGAGAACATCCCTATCAGGAATCATCTTAGGTTGGAGGAAAATGCTCAGGCCACCGAAAGGTGGTCCCCAGGGGTGCGGGGCCACCCCCTCCCCTTCCTGCCCCCTGCACCTTGGTGTAGGGGCAGGTACCCCGTTACCATGGTGCAGGGGTGGATACCCTATCCGTCCGCCCCTCACACCCCAAAGAAGCTATTTCTGGGTCCAAAATGGCCCAAAACACTAAAATGGGCAAAAAAAAAAAATGTACAATTTTTAAATTGCAATAAATTGAATTTACAATAAAAAATATACAAATTAAGAGAAAAATATTAAAGAAGTACTACTAATACTCCTAAATCCCAACTCCTAAGCTATTACAATTTACAATAATTGAATTTATAATAAAACTATAATGACTAAAGAATTACAATAGCACAAATTAAGAGAAAAAAATTACAAAATTACAACATAAAAGTGACATTGTGATTGTATCAACATTATAAAGCATTGAATATGTAAAATCTAAATTCAATTGAACATAAATGATAAAACTGAGTTGTTTGAACTTTGATTTTGAAATTTGGAGCGGGTGGCCAAGGGTGAAAATAGAATTTAGTGCTGCATGCTGTGAGTCATGAGATCATAATATCTGAAACATTAATAATTGAATAGGAAGATAAATTAGAATTATAAACAAGAAATAAATTAAAAAATTACAAATTAAAATCTAACTAACCAAGATGAGATGGGGCTCAAGATGCAACATTGAGAATATATCATTTGGATTTAGGCTTGGAATTAGGATTGAGACTTGAGGTGCGCATATGACAGTAAGATTATAAAAACAATTAGATACAAAAAATTATATAAATTTGAAAAAAATGAAGGGACAGTACAAATTGTACAAACCTCTAGCAAATGGCAATGGTGAGTCGGGGTCCAATATGGTTAAGTCATCCTACAGTGGAGTTAGACTTCGTATCATGTATGGCTACAACAATTAAATCTGAAATTAATACTGATGAAATGAATATAAATAAAATAAAGCAAAATAATAAAATGAAATCAACAATTACCACATCCAGGCTGATCACCACCCTCCTCCTCGTCGGCCTCATTAAAGTAAAGAACATCCGAAACATGAATTTGAGTCCCTTTGATCAAATTCTGCGTGCAAATCAATGTCTCTACAGTTGTAACGCCCGTCCTTGTGGTGAGACTTTTTATAAAATGATTTTAGAAAGGTCGACGAGAATTACCGTTCAATTTAAATTTTTTTCTTTTTTCTTTACTTCCATACCCAGGGTGTAAGACTCTACGTTATAAAATAAAATGTGCTTTAAGAATAAAAGAGGTTTACAGCGAAAAACATTAATCTTACAATAAAAAGGCCTCTCATACTATTAAACTCTCATGCCTAGACTTTGTGCTCTTCCACATGGGCCGTGTCCGTCCTGACGCGTACTTCTTATTCAATTCTTGTGGGGGAGGGTCATGAATAAAAATTAAAATGAGTCGATGACTCGTAAGCATTACTTCATACAGTTAAAATATAATAACATGGGTTTTCATTCATGCATTCATCATTACATACATACTATACGTACATGCATACGTGCATTCGTTTGAAAACATTAATGGACGGGGTTTTTCTTTAAAAAGGGGGCTTCCTTTTCGCAAAATGTGTCTCCCGTCAGTGCCTTCATTTCTTAAAGAATTCGATGCATTCATGCATTCATACATTCTTTCTTATCACTTTCATTGGCCGGTACACACTATTACGCCCTGTGTGTTGGGGTTAGCAGTCTTCCTTTCGACCCGGACTCCTCCCGTGGCCATGGGTTGGGAATCCCTTTTCAGTTAGGGGGCAGCACTAGTGCACTACCAGTACTACTTACCCGGCATTGCAATCTGCCCAATCCATTGGTACCCTTTCCATTCATTCATGTGGCTGTTACATATTTTCATACAGTAAACGTTCATTTCATTTCAGTCATTTCTTTCAGTTCAGTCCTTTTCATTTAACAGTTCGTTCATAGAAAAATATCATTTGAAAGCATGGGCTTAAATATCGTCTTTCATGGTATCATTTAAAGCATCAGTTCATAGAGACATTTTAAAACAACATAACATTAGTTAAAAGTTCGAGGCATGAGCCTTGACATTTATTTTCTTTGAAAATACATATAATAGGTACCGTGTATAGTCATCCATTCACATGCGTACAATTAATACTTTTTGGTGCATAAAAATGGGCTACCAAGGAGGGTCGTCACATACTTATACCTTTGAACACTCAACATGCTTTCGTAAAGCGTCTTTCGTGTCGTTTCGTAATGCATCGTAAGGGAAAAGCGTTTCATTTTCTTTTTCGTATATTTTAGAAAACTCTAGAAGAGTATGAACGTAATACTTACCTGGACTCCATGCTACTTTCATATCATGCAGTCCTTTCATGTGCATGTCAGATGGCAACCTACATGCATACACATAACCTTGACATCATTCTCTATCTAATGCATAAGCAACTCAAACTATAAATAGAGCTATACTTCACTTGGAATACTCTCCTTCTATCTCGTGCTCTTACGTGCCCTTACTATGCTAAAACCTTCGAGGTTCATTTACGGTCACTACCTCTTCCAAATTTGACGTTCTACTTCGAGTGCTCATCCCCTAAGCTTAGGATTAAGGCACTAAGACCTTTGTTCTTACTCTTCCTGTTGACCACATTCTGATGCATGATTCCGACTGATGGAATCACGCTTCCCAATCCTAGACAGTACACTTGTCACTATCTCCATGCATCTTAACTCACAGTAAATCCTCATTCCCATGCATACACGCCACACGGCTCTAAGCCAACTCTGAGGCTTAAGCACCGTGTAACCATGCTCAGGACAGATTACCCATTACATATGGTGAATCCGTTCGGTACATGTGTCTAACCAAATTACACATGTACCTTACCCCTTTATCACCTAAGACCAACCTATAACATGTTGATCACCTGCTTGTGTAAACAAGCGCCATACTCCGATACCAACCTTCTCTTAACTTGGCTAGCATGACTCTTCATGCTACCCGTCCCTTTTGACAGTTCATCCCAACACTTAACACGACAAGATTCTGTTCACCACTACACCCTATGTCACGTCATATAGCTCGAGACTACTCCCAAGCTATACTGTGACCGTGTCAAGTCACCTGACATCCCGCTACATCATTTCTACGCCAACTCCTAACTCATCATGAGTACGGTCCCTCACGTACTCCTGTCACATCGTGACATCTTGTCACATTCTTGCTACGCCATTCTTACACTATCATCTCACCCATGATAAGCAATACTGCCAGTGGCCATGTCACTTCGTGACATTCCCCAGTCATGCTTCCGCTACACACTCTTACACTTGTTCTGTCACTTCGCACATAATCCCAACCATAAGTCCAACACGGTGACACCTATCACTTCAGACTACAGGCCACATCATAGCTACCTCGGGACACTGTTCCATAGTTCCCGACACTACTCACCACGCTCTATGCCCATCAACACCATAACCATCCTTATCTCTGCGACATGCCACACAGTGTATTGCTACACTTCATGGAGTACACTCCACGTATACTCCCTTCATGCACACTATGACCCATCACCACTACGGCATACGCGCCATATGGTGCATCACTGCATCACATGGAGTACACTCCACGTGTACTCTCTTCACACATGCTACACCTCACAGAGTACACTCCACGTGTACTCTTCTCATTCCACATTACGCCAAGAGGGTATATTTTACATATACTCTCCTTATTCCACACAACGCGAGGCCACCATTACAGCACAGCCCACAACACTACACAACACACTTCCCAACTATGCCCAACACTTCACACACATAGCACACCACATCTCCATACTACATAGTGAACTCCACAATTACTAACAGCACAGTCCACAACCTAACCAACCAACCAACTAACATATAACATAAATAACAAGGAAGAGAGAGTTATACCATCGACGGGATAACCCGTACGTTGCTCTCTGAACATCACAGTCGATGACGTCAGAAGGGTCGTATGTGGCTGCTAACCCAAGTACAGTGGCTGTTTGGCCGTTTGGATAGCTAAGTGTGGTCTTGGAAGGGCTCATGGTGGCCTCGTGGTGGAGGTGAGGGGGAAGAACACGGCATATCTAGCTGTGTACAGTGGCGGTTAGCCACGTATAGTGGCTGTCTTAGTGCGGGTCTAAGCATAGGAGGGTCGGGTTGTGGTCCTAGAGTGGTGGTGTCGAGGCAGCACACGTCGAAGACACAGCGGCTCGTGGAGGAGCTAAGGCCGTGGGTCTCAACATGGGGAAAATCAGAGGGAGAGCGTGGCTGGTCGTGGCTGGCCATGGAGGGGCTGAGGGAGGTGCGGTGGAGTTTGTGGTGGCGTTAGGGTGGCGCCACGATGGCTGGAGGCGGCGGATCTAGCCGTGGCATGGAGAGGAGCCATGGGAGAGTGAGAGAGAGTGGGGGAGCGAGGTGGCTCGGCTGGACATGGGGGTGGTTAGGGGAGGTCACCGGTGGCCAGAGGAGGCTTCGGTGGTGGTGTGGTGGCCTAGGTAACCGTGTACGATGGCGCAAGGGTGATAAATCCGTGCGTGATGGGGGAAAAGGCCGTGCGTGTGTGGGAGGACTATGGGCTTCGGGTCAAGGGAGGAGGAAGGGGGAGGGAAGGGGAAGCTCATGGTGGTGCTCAGTGACCGTGGGTTGCCGCGTACGACAGTGTTAGGCACTGCGCACAGTGAGGCCGTGCCTGGGTTTCTACGGGCGTGCGTGGGGGCGGATGACTACGAGGTGGAAGCTGGCTTCGGTGGTGGTGGTGAGGACATGCGGCGCACGACGGCGCCGGGCTGGGCTGAGGAAGGGGGTGTGCGGTGTACGCTGGGGGAGAGGGAGGAGAGAGAGAGAGAGAGGGAAAGGAAAAGTGACGGAGAAAGAGAGAGGGCCTGGGCATTTAATCCAGGCCCTTCATCTTTGGGATCTACAAGACGATCTAACGGTGGAGAATTAAAACACTAATTTGAAAATGCGTAAACATTAACTTAATTAAAAGCATAAAGAGGAATTAAGGTAGAATATTATTTAAACTACAGTTTAGTTTATAAAAATAATATTCCTTCATCATTAATAAAATGATAAAGTCTTCTTTAATATCTATAAAAGAATAAACCATTTGATTAATTAGAGTTTCAACATAATTTAAATCTCATAATATTTTAAATAGATGAAATCATTTTAATGAATGATATTTTTGGAGCTCTTCAAAAATGTTATAATTGTCTTATTTAAAATTAAGCTTAGTTCAATAACTCTGGAAGCACCTCATACAAATATTTCTAGGGCATTTAAAACACTGGGCGTACTTTAGAAATCACATAATATCTTTAGAAACACGCCATCGAGGTTCGACACGCATAATGAGGCTCGCTGTCACTAGAGAAAAGGGGCAGACTGTTGCATAATTTCTATCCTCGAAATTTGCTTACGTCAGAAAGAAGGAGCGGTGTGTTACATTCTCCCCACCTTAAATAAATTTCGTCCTCGGAATTTGCTTAACGTTCTAGGGATTTTGCTTAACGTTCTAGGCATTTGCGCAGTGTTCTAAGAATTTGCTTACCCTTATTATAGACTCGTTCATACTAGTCCTTGCGTTATCTTCACGCGTCTCCGCGCATGTTCAGCATCTCAATCACGTCTTGCGCAGAACTTTGTCCTCACGTCTTTTCACTCCTCCATCGACATGCTTAAAGTTAGTCCGAAGTACTTGAGCCCATCCATCATGTAGTGCTCGTACCTTCCACTTTAACATTCTTGCCAGCAAGGCTTGAAGTCGCCATCTCATTTTCCAGTTTGGTCCTAGCTTAGCTTGTGGTCGTTCATGCGTTTCTTAACTATTGATGTTTCTCTAACGTTTTGAATCCATTCCTCAATTAGCAAGCAACTATTGCTACATGTCCTAACGTTCCATCGTCCAATCCTTATCCTCTAACTATGTTCAGTCTCTAATACCTCTTACATTCTATGCACTTAGCATTACTACCTCTTTCTAGTTGCCATTCTGACATGCATGCATTAATTTGGTCATACTTTGAAAATATCATAGCATTAAAATAAAATACTTTCTTGTACTTGCTGCAGGACGAGACATGCCTTGGGAAGACGTCAGTTTTGGTTTTTCCTTCACTTGCAGTTCTATTTTCAAAAGTTTATTTCTTTGGAAAAGGTTTTCTCTCTTTTATTTTGAAAAGAATGCTATAACGTCTAGCATAACCTGGGCATTGCTCTGATACCACTATGTAACGCCCATCCTTGTGGTAGGACTTTTTTTTTTACTTCCATACCCAAGGTGCAAGACTCTACGTTGTAAAATAAAATGTGTTTTGGGAATAAAAGTGGTTTACAGCAGAAAACATTAATCTTAAAATAAAAAAGAAGGTTAAGTCTTACAATAAAGTGAGACCAAACTATGGAAATAAGTTTCTTGGTTCTTATGGGCTTGGGGGCAAGGAAATGTTCCGTGGGGTTAGGACTGAGGTCCGAAGGGTTAGTACTGGGTGTAGGGTTAGGTGTTGGGGTAGGCCTGGTTGGGGTAGGACAGCTATCACTAAAATCTGAGGGAGTAGAGAAAGACATTCTTCAAAACAAGAAACAAATATGAAATTAAAACAAAAACATACCACTAACATCAACAATCAACACATAGGGATCAACAATCAAAACAAGCCACTAACATTTTCATTATTATAATTTTTTTTATAAAATAAGCATGCACAATCAAAATAGACATCATATAAATGCAAAGAGCCTTCAAAATAACACATAATTTCAATGGGTGATGGTTGCTTCCCAAATGTACCCCAAAAGTGTTTTTAGTGTATTAATTTATAAAATAACCAACCCCACATGTCTTTCATGCATTTGGTAATCTTTGGGAAAAATAAAGGTGCCTTGTTTACTATCTCATTTTAGATTGATAGCCTTAAAGCAGCCTTAGCAATGAAGGAGGGAGGAATGGAGAGTCCTCAACGTACTGTATCTAGTAGTCCAGAAAGACCAAAAATGAAATTGTGTGGATCTTCTCCTTCCCATCCTAGTTGGAGAAGTGTTGCAGATCTATCTCGGGGTCAGAAACTTGAAGGTATGAACTGAGTATCACAACTAGTAGGGCCATGTTTCCATGTTACCTATGTAAATTGTTTGAGCGCTAAGTTCATCTCATGTATTCCACCTACATCAAAGTTTGAGTTGAATATTTTGCATATGGACATGCCCATTACTTTTAGTGCTCTAATTGTTAAATTATTGTCTCTATAGACAAAACATACGTTTGTTTTCCATTTAAAATGTTATAATTAATGTAGAACAAGGGAATGAGCAACTAAAATGCTAGAAAAATGGGCTTAGATCTCTTGGTTGCTACATCCTTCATCTAAGTTTCACTATTCCTTTGGTCAGTTATTTGGTGGACTCCACGTGGAGTTTATTTGAACTTAAATGAGGCATCCTAGTGGTTTTAGAAAGATATTATTGAAATATTTCGTAGCATTCTGAGAAGAAGGGAAATGTATTTGTACAAACATAGTTCATGCAACCCCTTAAAAAAAGTGGGACTCACTACTGATGAGTTCCTTATGAGTTCAACTTTTTTTCAAATGACTTGTAAACTTATATGTAGCATTACTTGAAAATGAACAATTCTATTTTTTATTTTTTTTATTTTATTTGAAGTTAATCACCAAACATAAATGGGATTAAATCCAATGAAGGAATCAATTCCCACGAATGATTTTTGTGGCCAAAAGCAGACATTTTGTGGGAAATGCTCTTTTCCCACAAAATTTCATCCTGGGAAGCTTGTGGGATAAAACTCGCCAGAAAAAGTGTTGTATCCCACGAAAGGTTTAAGTCGTGGCCAATAAATACCTTTTCCCACGAGACATCTCGGGGCAAAATCTGAGTGGCTTGCCGCAATTAGCACGTTCAACTTAATCGATTTTCGTGGAAAATGTTCAATTTCCACGGGTACTTCTCGTGGGTATTGGTATTACCCACGAGATTATGTGGTCGGGAAAATACTTTCTCCCACCGGCTTGGTTCGTCAGAAAACATATGACCAAACTTAACCCCACTGAGGCTTCCGTAGGAAATACCGTATTTTCCATGATTACATCCTGTAGGTAATAGATTTTCATAGAACTGAAATAACTTTTTCCCCCAAACTAGTTGATTCGTCGATAACAATTAATTACCATGAATTTATCTTGTAGGAAATGATTTGCTACATTTCCTACCTATTTATTTTTTTCCCACAGACACTTCCGTGGGTATGACAGTTAATGTCCATGAATAAATCTTGTAGGAAATAATTTTGATGGTTGAGTTTAGCTATCATTTTTTACCTACAAATAGTAGCTTGTGAGAAAAAGTGTTTTTTTTTTTTAGCTATTATCGTGTGTAAACAATAGCCTAGATTTGTGACATTTCTCACAAATTGTTAGCCAATCAATACTTTTTCCATATTCTTATATCAATGCAATCAACCTTTTCATTTTCACTGAAGATCACCTATATATACACAATAAAATATATTTTGCAAACAATATTCTTGACAACAATAAACTATGCGAACACTCAAATTATTTGATCACCTAAGTATCAAATTCAATCTGTTATGTAACATACTGCAATAAACACTCACAGGACTATAACATAATTATATATCAATATGTTATAACAAATTCCAATCAGGACCATCGTTCAATTAAGGCCATGTAAATACATGATTAATGTTTGTTGAGTGGGAATGACAGGAGGGTCATCAGTATGCATATATGATACTACAACTTGACTCAAAATTAAACACAACTTCATTGAATTTGTGATGTACTTCAACTAGTTTTGATCTACCCAGATGACCACCAAATATCCTCTTCATCCACACATGAGAGGGCTGATAGAGACCTGGAAATAAAGCACAAAGATGTTAGCCCATGAAAGCAAGGTGTGCCTTGGTAGTAATAGGCTTCCATACTGTTATTGTTGCTTAAAATATATGTGTCCACATATTTCATGGCATAAATCTCGAAGTTATACTACTAGTCAAATCTCCAAGGAAACAATTCACCAAACGATTCAAATAAATGATTTAAGCTACAATATCTGTTGAAATCATTAAGTGATGTAAGTACTTTAATCTGAAACCCTAAAGGATTGGAACCCAAAATTAGCTTAGGGTACCAACCTGAAACCTTAAATTAATTTAGGGTTTCAATCCGAAACTCATTCACAAAATCACAACAGTTCACAAATCACATGCACAATCAAATCTTGATTCTCAACAGCACACAGCTCACAAATCTCATCCCCCCTCTCCATTTAATCACAACATTCCTCCAATCTCTATGACTCAAAAAAAATTATAAAATACTAAAAGGTTCAGATTTGGGGCTTACCTTCGGCGACAAGGATGTGACGGACATAGAGAGCGATGACAACGGACACAAAGAGTGACGAAGATGAGTAGACGTAGGACACAGTTAAGAGACTCAGATAGCGACTGAGAGATAGTGATTCGAGAAGGGAAGGGGAGTCGTGGGAGGGGGGAGGATAAAACAACCCCTTGGGGGGTTTTTTTAATAAATATAATATATATAAATATAGCGGGCTAGGAGAAACCCAGAGTGGGGTTGGGCCCCCTCCGTCCCCTGCCTCTACTGGGGGCCGCAGATGCGGGCGGGGCCACCCGCCTCCTGCATTTGTAGCGTGGATCCCCTACCCCACCTGGGAAAGGGTGGGGCGAAATGGGTTGTGCAGCGGGGGATGGGGCCCCACTACCCACCCCAAGTGTCACTGGTCTTGAGACATTTTTCTGATTCAATTTTTTTTATTTAGTGATTAAGAAAGTATTTTTTAATGATGTTGTATTTTTTTAAAAAAAAAAGTTTAAGGGTATAAAAAAATGTATGGAAAAAAAAATTCAAATAACCTTATGAGGAGAATCTCTTTAACTACACCCTCGATCCTTGGTTGGATGGTTGCTGGCATTGCTGAGAATAGTCCCAACAATACACAAATCTTTTAACCTTTGTTTCTTTAAATAAAGAAAGGATTTTCCATAATTTAATAACAACAATTACAATAACATTCTTCCAATAAAACTCAAACAATGTGATCTGAAACGTATGGTTAAACGTTTCTCTAGATTAGGAATTTAGAACAAGACATGGGGCTGCTAAATGCTAGTCCATTTCATTCGGTGGTCAAGGGACAGATTGGATTACTGTAATAAAAAGAGCAATGCTGTTATTTCTGATAGATTTTATCATTTTGAGTCATTTTTCCTATGTGAAACATAATGAGTGACCATCATTTAAGTGATTAATATATTAAATTATTTTAAATGTCTGATTAAAAATAACAAAATTTAGATGAAGAATATTTCTATAATAATAAATGCTTAACATTTAAAAGCATCACTACAGGAAATTAGACTTTTTCCAGCGATTTTAAGATCGTCGCAAAAAAAATGGTTGCAAAAAAGGACTTTTTGCGGCGATTTTTAAGTCGCCGCAGAATTCCACCTCAAAGTTGACGAACGTGGGAGGAGAATTTACTGCATTTTTTTGCGGCGACTTTTTGTACCTTTTGCGGTGATTTATGTCGTCGCAATAAAATATTGTAACTGTAGTGTCTTTTTATTTGTGGCGATTTTAAATTCGCCGCAATAGATACTTTTCCCAGCGAATGGTGTCACTGTAAAAGTCATTTTCTTATTAGCGGCGAATCAGTAATGCCGAAAAAAGTAATAAAGTTAAATCCCGTGCGTTTTCCCCTCATTCCTTTAATTCCCTCCAGCCGTCTCCTCCCCCCCTCCCGTCTCTTCCCAATCCCTCTTCTCCCCCGATCCCCACTCTTCATGCCTCCACGCACCAGCCACTGCACGCCGCCGTCGACCCACCCTCACCGTCCACCTCCACCATCGCCGGCCAACCCAACCAAGCCCTTCCCTCGCGGTTTCTCTCTCCCGTAATTCTCCCTCGCTCTTCACTATCGATGTCCTTTCTCCCTCGGGTTCCCAGTGCCGCTGCGTCCTCAACCGCCACACCACCTCCATATACCGGCGTAGCTACCCCCAGAATGGTCCCCAGCCCCTCCACCGAAGCTTTCCCTCTCTGTCACCGTTGATCTGCTCTCCTGCTCACGGATCTAGCTCAAGCTCCTCGTACAAGTCCTGCGCTACCTTCCTCCACAGCCCAGGACTGCCGCAAGTCAGCCCTCCAAATGGTCGCATGGCGACCCCCATGCTCCACTACCTCCCCATCAACACCGTAAGCCAACCCAGAGCACTGTTTTTGTTTACCAGCATATAGGAAAGTAGCTTTTATCTCCAATTAAGCGAAATTCTTAATTGGTTTGGAGAAATTCTTAATTGTTTACAGAGTTTGTATCTCCCATTTTACTCAAGTTATTGATAGCAAGTGATGATTGATATTGTCGTGGAAACAGGCTTGGTTTTCTCTTTCAATTTTTTTTATAAATTGCCTATGCATGTGTTTGTATATGTATAATGTAAATGTGGCCATATAGTGTAAATTAAAAGATCTAGCTTCTCACTTTATTTCTTTCATTACTTTCCTAGATCTTCTTTTGTTTTGTTTACAGGAAAGCATGCAAGGAAAGAACAGAACAAGTACTGGGATTGTTAAGGATAAACACATTATTTTGCATGCTAGGGTAAGAAGTTTCGAGAATTGTAGTGCTAAGGAAATTTTCATTTCTTGTGCCAACTGTGTTAATAAAACTGCTTGGGGATGTGATTAGAAACATTACATATTTAGAGAGGTTAATTGTAAGAACCAAAATAGTATTATAGGATATTTTACCCTTCTATATACATATATATATATATATATATATATGTATACATGTATGTATGTGTGTGTTTTTATTATCCGTGGCATGCAGAAAACAGTGGTGGTGATCATACGTGCATGTAGTTCAAGCTATAGTATTATTTCTTTGGAGTTTGTAATTTTTTTCCCTTTGGAGCTATATATATATATATATTTAGGATGTCTGAGATGTTTTCCATGAACAAAGAGTTTCTTCTTGACCATATTAACCTTGTTGCTATAGTTGTTTCCTCTAGTTCCTCATGCTGGATCTTATTACAAAGAGTGCTCCAACTATCCATCAAAGACTCACCATTTGAAGAGCCACTTTTTGAATTTAATTACTGCCTTGGCTGCAGATAGTGACAGTACCCAAGAAACTAGATTTGCTGCAAAAAGTAAGGAAGATGATTTGCAATGCCTTGCATTTTGTTGTTGCATTTGATAATTTTAAGTGGTTTCTATTTTGTAATCAATGCTTTATCTATTTTGTTCACCGTTCTTTTTTTTTTGGACAAGTAAGGTAATCTTATTCCAAATGAAGAAAATAAACAATTAGGAAAGACAACAATGACTTTCTCAATTTGGGCTTTGATTTGGTCTTTCTAGTTAATCATGATTGTTTTGTTATACTTTCTAGGGAACTTTTGGTTATGTTTTCCTAGTCAATTCATATTTATAATTTTTTTCTTGTGTATATCATTACATAAACAAATAATTGTTTATGTAAACATCTGACTATTAGATTTCTAGTAGTGTTGCTGAGAAAGTAGCAGCATCGCTAAGCACATTAGTGCAAAATCCTCCAATTCTGATTAGCTTGAGAAGTTGTGACATGAGTGCAATGCATGGAGGAAATTACCATGAAAGCAAGTGGATATTCCAGGTGCTTCTTTTGGAGAGTTCCAAAGGAGAACCATTCCACAGTTTCTAAAGGAATCAAATTGCACAAATATTCAATCTTATTGAACTGTTGTTAGACATTTTTTATTGTTATTATTGAACCCTCGCTAGTGTTGTCAATGCTCAACATGTGCCTAAGATGTAACTAGTTTCCATGTTCAGGTTTTATTATTGTTATGATAAACTACAATCAGATTTTAACTTTATTTTTTAACTTGCTGGAAGGCTTATGTAGGATCACAAACACTGCAGAGTATCATTTTATTGAACCTTGTTTCCATAGGCTCACATTTGTCTTACTTAGTGAGCTTCTTGGTTGGTTGCTTATTCTGTTCTTCTAGTTATTTATCAAACTTCTATGTTCTTATTTATCAACTTGCTTCTGACAGTTGAGATTGGTTGGTGGCATATTTTGGTTTAATGTCAAATGTACTAAACAAAAAGTTTGCAAGTACTACAAATTTTATCAAACTCCCTCCCACCTTATTATGCTTGGGTAGGCAAAATATATGCTTGCAACGAAAGTAAGCAGTACTGGGAATAGAAGCATGTAAGTTTCTAACCCACTAATTTTCTACACTTATAAGTGTTATAATAATTATTACAACATATATTTGGCATGCTTAGAATGTTCTTAAGAAGGTATTGACTTTAATTGCATCCCTTTCTCATTTTATTCGAAATTACTTTTTTTTTTGTTGCTCTTTTTCCCTTTACTTTTCTTGTTGCTATTTTAGATCATATTTTAGTTTTACTGAGATGTGAGTAACACTAAGCTATTGTTTGTATCTATTTTAGATCTTCGTGAGGAAAGTAGGCATTTAGCTGATCATATGGGTTCTAATGTTATAACATCGACTCAGGTAAGCTTTATTTGTTTTCTTCAAATTAGAGAGGTGATGTGAAAATGTCAGCTACATGCTTAGAATTGTTGAATGCTTATAACTAGTTTTGGGTTGCTGCTCATAGTTGTATAATTTTTTATTTATTTTAACGAATGACTGAGGAACCCTTGTGTTTGGTTTGTGCTTTTTGGTCTAACCTTCTCCATTATCTGTCTCTGCTATGCAGAAGACTGGCTCTTACCATTGTAGTGGGTGTCATGCTCTTTTTGGCATTTCTTGGATTTTTCAAGTCTTTTGTGATTTTATTGAGTAGAAGAAGAATATTCTCATCATATGGCTTCTTATAATATACATATATTATATATAAGGGTCTCCAATATGAAGTATCGATTGGGTATAGTTCATCAGGGTTAATTTTGTGGATTTGTTTTTTTTATTTTGTGAAATATCTTTTCTGGTGAGTAACATTCGCCAGAAATATGTTTTTTGCGAATTAAATTTATTTCCTTCCGGCGATATGATATCGCCGCATATAATTTTTACCGGCGCTTTTGCAGTATTTGCCGCGAATAATAGTCGCCGCAAATAGTTTTCGCAGTGATTTAAGTTGGTCGTTGCAATAGAACTCATTATTAGCGGTGATTAATTAACGCTACGGGTATTTGCAGCATTTTATTTAGAATTTGCAGCAAAAAAAATTCGCTGGAAAAGATAACCTTTTTAGCAACGATTTTTGGCTTCCGTTGGGGTAGATCAAAAGCGGAGGGATAATACTGGCAAACATGCAGTGATTTTGAAATCGCTAGGAAAAGTTAATGGCGGCGATTTATAGGACTTTTCCTAGCAATAATAATCGCTGTCTCCTTCATTGAACTAACTAAAGTTAGACAAAAATAATATTCTAATATGAGAAGTGTTACATACACATGTCACTACAACATAAATTAATTTTTGTGACGGTTTGGAAATTGTGACAATGTCCAAACCGTCACAAATTGTGCGATCATGGAGAGATGTTCCTAATGAGGTGAAGGATCACATTCAGAGTTGTGTACTTGTGAGTTTATATACGAACGTAAATTTTTTTAGAAATATTTTGATTTCATATTTTTGATGCAATTCATTTCTTAGGATGGATTTGACCTCAATTTTGGCCGTAGCGAGGATGTGCGAACTAAGAATGAGTTGATGACTACATTATTTCGGCGTCACAAGGGACGATTTCATGACCACTTCAAGAAATTCGAGATGTTGGAAAAGGCTATTTAGTCTCCTTTTCAAAAACTGAAGTTAGAAGATTGGAGGAAGTGTTGTGATCTTTTCACAAGTTCAAATTATTAGGTATTCTAGATTTATTCCCTATAAGTTATTTACATCTATATTGATTTCATATATGATATTTAGCATTATTAATTTCTCTTGCAGCACTTAGGTTCTATCAATATATATTATAGAACGGCTTTGACAATCCACCATTGTGTCAGTTCAAGGTCATTCTACTCGTTTTTATCATATTATTTTATCATAAGTACTAACATTTTTTTTTTTAAAATTACTAATATGGCTTTATTCGAAACGTGATGATCCTAAAAATTTCTCCCTCATTCATGTCTATGCTGCTACTCACACTAATGAGCACAGTGAGTATGTTAATCCTGTCGCTAAAGATAATTATGGAAGTGAGGTTATTTTCTGTGAATAAATTATGCAACATGTGAATTCATATTATGTTTGATTTCTCATTTCTTTTAATATGTTACTTATTATGTGTTTTTGTTGTAATTGTAGGAGAAAATGATTGAGATCCAATCAAACTCTGAAGAATCCTCTCATAGGGACATAGACATATTCATGCAAGTGCTCTGGACCAAGTCTGGTTTTGTAAGAGGTTTGGGACGTTCTTTCAAGCATGTCGGTTCATCTTCCACTACCTCAACTTCGGAAGTTAACAATCTTACTAATGATTTAGATGCAGTACACCAAGAAATTGAGTAGATGAAGTAAAGACAGCATGAATTGGAGTCTCTTTTATTGTGACAGCTTGATTTAGAGACGCGTTTGTAGGAGCAACAAAGAGACCACGATGAGAGAATACACATTGAAGTCTAAGAGCGAATACAGAGTGAGATGATGGTCCAAATGAAACGTGCTATGTCACTTCAGCAAGATTGCGGTGGGCGATGAAAGAAGATGAAATGATCAATATACCATTATCATTTCCATTATTAGAAACTTTTATTATCTATTTTTGCGATTTTCTAAGAGATTATTAGTTGTTATATTTATGGTGTAATATGAAACAATTTGTGTGCTTTTTAATTTTATGAAATTACTATTTTTGATCATAACGTTTGCATGTAAAGAACAAACGTTCGAATATGACTTTAGGTTTGAATCAACGTTCGAACAAAATACCAGTGAATTCCAACAAAACGTTCGAATGTAAGACACTACGTTTGCACATTTCAAACCACAAACAATCTAAACGTTTGAATGATTAGAATAGATACGTCCAAATGACAAACCAACATCCGAACGTTAAAAATTTTATATTCAAACTCTTCTCCTTTAACATCCGAATGCTACATTCAAACGTCTCTGAGATAACGTTCGAATGTAAATATCATTCATGTGAAGCAAAAACAACGAACTTCAAATTTTTTACGTTCGAATATTAATCGGTCGGGCTAATGTTGGAATGTCGGTTGATATGTGCGAACGTTACTTTCGGTTGATATGCTCAAATGTCAAGCTTTTAGCTACAATACGTTTCCCTTCATCTTCAAATTTGAAGACTTCCTGTTCATGGCTAATCGTATTATTTTATTAGAAAAATTATTTCATTTCGCCCGTGATGTCGTTGCTTTTTTCCTTTCTTTCCCTTTGCTTTCTTCCTCTTCCCCCCGAAATCCCCAAATCTCACTTCCTTTCTTCCTCTCCCCCCGAAAATCCCCAAATCCCTCACTCCCTTTGCCTTTCTTCATCTCCCCCTGAATCCCCAATCCCTTTTCACTTCCTCTCTCTTTCTTCCCAATTCCCATAAATCCCCAATCCCTATCTTCCTCTCCCTTTCTTCCTGATTCCCATAAATCCCCAATCCCTTTCTTCCTCTCCTTTTATTCCCTCCGTTTCCTCTCTTTTTTTTCTTTTTTCTTTTTTTTGCCAATTTATCCATTCCCTTTGTCATGAATGGGAAGCACTTCATCTTTGTCCATTTCAAATTAAACCTCCACTGAAGTTCAAGTTCCTACGAGCACGGGGTCCCTTCTCTTCTTCGATTCTCCGCTCTTCTATGAGTATGGACCTCCATCACCTCCAGGCAAGTTGTTACAGCTCCCTTATCTTCTTCGAATTTATGAGTTTCTCCACTCTGAACGTGATCTATCTCCGTGAGTTTACTCTCTCCCCCATCTATATATATTAATCCTATATGCATGTATGAGAAATTTTGATAAGCGATTTATATGCATGTATAAGAAACTTTGATAAAGAGATTTGTATGCTTATGTATGTATTTTTGCCAGTGAAAAAATTTTCATGTATGTATTTCAATCCTTCTGCTGTTTGAGTTGTTTGAAACAAAATGTTGTTTGTTCAATCCTTCTGTTATTTTTGAAATGGATGATTGTAATTTGGAAAAGGTTAACGTTTTGTGGGCTGATTGGTTTCTGAATTGTGACTTTATGTTGGGTATGTTTAGATGCTTGTTATTTTGTGTGATGGCAGCAACTTGAGTTAGAATAATCTGACTGTTGGGTATGTTTAGATGCTTGCTATTTAGTTTGTGTGATGGCAGCATTTTGTGTGATGATAACAGCTTATTGTTGAGTTAGATTAATCTAAATTTCAATGCCTTTTGTTGTGGATGACTGTCCAGAATAAGCCATCCTTCTGTTTCAAGTTAAAATTTCAACTGCAAGCTTCCCTTTGTCTTTAATGTCATGTACTGAGCTTCCTCTCAGTATGATCATTAGTGTAACTTTTACTAGTAGGAGACATACCAATATATATATATATATATGATTGAAATGGAAGGAGATAGAAACTTCCTTCCATTTTAGTCATATATATTTTTGGGGAAACTTCATGTTATGAGGGAAAAACTTATTTTTGGGAATTATTCTCTTCACATGAACACGTGCCAAGATACAAAAAACTTATTGTCAATGTGATGACTTGATCTCTAGAGATATGATGCCTGTTCATGGTAAGGCTCTTATAAATCTGCCTCTGTACAGTACACAACCATCCAGATGTCAATATGATGGGTTGATTCTTCTCTTTACAGTTGAAAAGAACATCTCATGGAAAGAAAAGGAATTTCAATCAAAGGGATGACTATCTCCTTTAACTCAATTTGTTGATTTGATGGGCTGATTCTTCTCTTTACAGTATAAATTTGATTGTTTTAACTAAATTCCTTTGAGTTATTGATTGTCTCTGTTTTTGTTGATATTTTTTTCTTACTCTACATATTTATTGGATAAATTTAGAACTAGATACTGCCCAAGTTGTCATAATCTTTTGAAGAAAACTATTAGTACTTAACAGTTTAATCTAAATGAACAATGGGGAAGCAACATGTTGCAGGGGTCTGAATTTTTTTTCAATGTGCTACCTTGTATCTATTTTCTTGTGCTACCTTTTCTAACAAGTTAAACATTACGATTCTTAAAGGATGGACACTCCATTTGAGGAGGACCCCTTCTTCGCCACTCTCTTACAAAGTGGAGGAGAAGGTTGTAATAGGACTCCAATATACCCAGTGCATTCTAATGTTGTGGTACAATCAACTCCCCTTCACGGTGAAAAGAGGCCTCCAACAAAAAAAGTTCAAAGAGGTGCATCTTTTACTGTAGAGGAGGATAACTTACTTATCTCTGGTTGGCTCAAATGTGGGGCAAATACTGCAAACCGTTCAATTGGTTCATTGATCAATCGTTGGTCCATGATCCAGAAATGCACAAACAAGTTTTGTGCATTTCTATCCCAAGTTGAATCATTGCACCCGAGTGGTGTGATAGAGCAAGACAAGGTATGTACCATTTTTCTTTAATAATGCATTTATTTATCTAATATTTATTTTCTAACAATATTCATTGTTATTTTCAGGTTGATGAATCATGTGATGCCGAGTTCAACGGTGCGTTAGAAAAAATGACCGATGATAGACGGTTGTTCATGGCAGAGAGGAGAGCATGGGTGATGAAGGTAGATGAAGTTAGAGGTGCACAACTGGAACTTGATACAAGAAAGTTCGAGGTAGAGATCATGAGCAAGGATCTTTCTAGCATGATTGTCATGCAACAAGCCTACTTCCTTAATATTCAGAGGAAAAATTATGAGGACTCTTTGAATAATTCTGAAGGTACATTCGACACATCTCCATCCACACCTCATGGAGATGTGTAACTGTTGGCTATGATGAAAAAATTTCCAGGTTTTAGTGGCTGCCCAGCCACATGTTTTGGATAAACATGTGGCTGGGCTGTAAGGCCCAGTTTGTGAGTCCGGACCAGTGCGCGAGAGGCACAACCTTTTCTTGGATGATTTTCGGAATGGCGATGTTTTGGGTAAGCAGTTCCTTCTTCCTCAGCTCCCCGATTCTTTCTCCCTCTTTTCTCTGTTTCGGTTTCTGGTTTCCCCCATGTTTCTCCCCCACGTTACCCACTTTCCCCTCCTGATTTCATCTCTTCTTTTCGTTTGTTCTGTTTCGTGAGCCAAATTTCATACCCTAACGTTTCTTCATCTTTTTCTTTTCCCTCTCCTCTGGTTTGTTTACCGAAGACTGTTCTCCTCTCATTTCTCTCTTCTCGGCAGTTTTGTCTTCTCTTGTTGGTTTTTCTCCTCAAAGCTTTGGCTCTCTCACTCTCTCTCTCATTTTACACCTTATTTACGAAACTCAAGCCCTCAAAATCGGTTCTCACTCTATCGCATCCCTCCAATTCTGTAGATTAATGTGCCTTCCTCTCTCGCGTGTGAACTGTCTGATTCTGTTTTGGTACTCTGTATTGTTTTGATATAACATCTGAAAACCTTTGGCATGGTGTACTGGTTTTTATATCCGACTCTGTCTCTGCTTTGCTCTGCTCTGCTCTGTTTGGGTTGGTACCAACCTCTCTGTCTCTTAGTGCACCCACTTTGGAAACAAAGTGGTTTTATTGTGGTATTTCCTGTATGCACACTCGGGGCTCCAAGAAGAATAAAGGAAAGATTCACCTCTGTCTCTGCCTGGTTTGGCCACCGGGGTTAGCACAACCCTACCACGGGGGTGAAACATGGTCTCTGCTCTGTGTGATGCTCTGTTTTGATGTGATGATGATACTCAGTTTATGTTAAGCCAAAGTATTACAGGTTTTACTTGTCTTAAAACCATCGCTCTGTTACATTTGGAAAAATATGTTTTTGTTTTGCAAGATAACTCTGTAAAATATTTTGTTTTGCATATTGTACTTTGTAAATGCTCATGTTTGCACGCTAGCATATGTCTCTTGCTTACTGAGTTGTTGATATCTCACCCCCTTTCTTCATAATATTTTCAGATGATGTGGATAGTCCAACTGAGGACCGGGTTTAGTTTGGTGAGCATGATTAAGCCGACGAGGGGATGTTAAGAGAAGGAATTTTGATGTCCTTCAGTTTTAATGTCTCTTAGATTTAATTTTATCTTGGGTTAGTAAGACTCGTTGTTATCAGTTTGGTTTGTTATGACTACCGGGAGATTGTGGACTCCTTAGTTTATTTATGTTCTGTTGCAATATTAGTTTTATGGAGTGTTCAAGGTGTTTATTTAGAAGACTTGAGTTTGAGTTTTGATAATAAAGTTTTGTTGGAGATTTATTTTTAGTTGTGTCGGGAAATATGTTTATAAGTCACAGGTAGTAATTCTCCAAGCCACCCGGGTTTGGGGCGTTACATTTGGTATCAGAGACAGGTTTGAATTTTGCATACTATAAACCTTGGAGGTTTAGATATCTGTGGGTTCATAGGATGTAAAAATTTCAGTATAGGAGCTTGAGGACTATAGGGTTGAATATTGTAGATGTGGGAAGTCTTAGAATTTGCAAGCTTTAAGAATGGTTTTGAGGTGTAGTATTTCACAGGTCTATGAACTAAGTTCATGTTGATTAAGGATTAGTTTAATTACAGAGTCTTCTTAAATAGTTAGATGGGGTAAGGTATTAGATTTTGGAGATTGACTATTGCTACCATTGTGTTTGCTTCTCTTTTCTATCTTTTATAGGTGTTCTTATAATTTTTGAAGTATAATATATATGTTTGTTTTACGAATCCCAATAATTATTTATGTTCATATAAACTCTATTTTTGAAACGATTATTAAATATTCAAGTTATTTTGGTCAGGATGCTACCTCGTCGTCGAGAACGAAGTATGTCGGACTTGAATGCCAACGAGAACGAGAGGGAAGCAAACTCGAGTGCTTCCGAAGTACTACAAGCAGCAGCACATCAATTAATTGATGAGCTTGTGCAGAATCCCTCGGGTCGCCAGCGTAACTATAATGAAAGGGGCTGTACCGTAGAGCAATTCAATCGAATGCACCCCCCTTTATTTGATGGGAGAGGCGATCAAACTTTGGCGGAGGATTGGATTCAGGATATTGAGGAGATTTTTCGAGTCCTAACCTGTTTACATGAACAGAAGGTGGCGTTCGCCACTTTCAAGCTAACCGGGGAGGCGAAGAGGTGGTGGATCTCTGAAAGATCTATCAGAGAAGCAGAGGGGACAGAGATAGTCAGTTGGCTGCACTTCAAACAGATCTTTCTTGAGTGCTTCTTCCCTAGCTCGTTCCGTGAGGACAAGGCTATGGGATTAGCCACCTTGGTGCAGGGAACAATGACGGTACATCAGTATGCAGCTAAGTTTACTGAGTTATCTCGCTTTGCTACTTATCTGATTCCCGATGAGGAAAAGAAGGCGCGCAAATTTGACAAAGGACTAAATGAGAAACTTTATGACGTGTGGTGGGTTTTCAGTTTCGGAACTTCTCAGAAATGGTGAATAAGGCCACAGTTTTCGAAAGAACCCTCCGAAGAAGCACTACATTGCATGAACAAAGGAAAATGACAACTCCTACTGGGTACCATTCTGGCATGGACCTGGGACCGTGGAAAAAGAGGAATGAGAGTAGTAGCTTGGGAAAAAGGCCGGTTCAGGGTAACCAACAGTTCTATCAGTGAAGGACATGCAATCAAGTGCACTCCGGAGAGTGCAGAAAAGGGGCGGGATTGTGTTTTCATTGCGGCAAATCAAGACACTACATCAGGGAATGCCCAATGCAATTGGGTAGCAACAAGGCGACCATACCACCACTTCTGAGAAATGAAGTTCCAGCACGGGGCAGCAACCAACGTCCTATTGCACCTGCACGAGTTTTTGCACTGACACCTGGAGAGGTTGAGGGTAGGAATGACGTGATCACTGGTATGACTCCTTTGTTTTGCTTTAAAGATCTTATTTTTATTATTACCTCCATTGATTGGTTTTGGTTAAGGCTTTGTATATTTGTGGTTCACGGATAAGGTTGATTGTGATCACAGGTATTTTTTCGTTGTTTTCTAATAACACTATTGTGTTATTTGACTCGGGAGCGACACATTCTTTTGTTTCCACGGCTTAATCTAGATTTTGCACTTTAGAAACTGAAAGGTTGAAGCACAAGTTAGTGGTCACGACCCCAACAAGAAATTCGGTAGTTTGTAGTGAGATTCTCCCAAGTTGTCCTCTATCTATAGAGGGAAGACTGATGCCAGCAGATTTAATAGTGTTCCACATGATTGGGTTTGATGTGATTTTGGGTATGGATTGGCTGACTTCCTACCACGCCAGTATTGATTGTGCTAAAAAAGAGGTGGTTTTCAAACCCCCAAAAGAAAGTAAATTTCGGTTCACAGGGTCGAAAGTGAGGTTGGTTCCACTCATCATTTCTGCCATTCAGGTTGGAAAATTGTTGCGTGATGGTTGTCAAGGATTCTTGGCTTGTGTGGTAGAAGCACCAAAAGAGGAGCTGATGTTGGTTCCACTTATCGGGACTTCCACCCAAGCGAGAGGTAGAGTTTGCTATTGAACTAGTCCCAGGCACGACACCTCTTTCGAAAGCACCTTACCGAATGGCGCCGTCTGAATTAGTGGAACTCAAGGAACAGTTGCAAGATTTGTTGGATAAGGGTTTCATCAGGCCCAGTGTATCACCTTGGGGAGCTCCAGTTCTCTTTGTGAAGAAGAATGATGGATCGATGAGAATGTCTATCGATTACAGGGAACTTAATCGGGTGACCATAAAGAATAAGTACCCGCTACCCCGTATAGAAGATTTGTTTGATCAGCTTCATGGTGCTCAGGTATTTTCAAAGATTGACCTTCGATCGGGTTACCATCAATTGAAGATCAGGGCAGAAGACGTGGCTAAGACGGCGTTCAAGACCTGATATGGCCATTATGAGTTTTTGGTCATGCCTTTTGGCCTGACTAACGCCCCAGCAGTATTCATGGACTTGATGAACAGGGTATTCCATGAAGTTTTGGATAAGTTTGTGGTTGTCTTTATTGACGACATACTGATATACTCCAAAAGCGAAACCGAGCATGAAGAACATTTGAAGTTGGTACTTGGTACTCTCAGAGATAGACAGTTGTTTGCTAAGTTGAAGAAGTGTGAATTTTGGCTTGATTCAATCACGTTTCTGGTTCATGTAGTTTCGAAAGATGGCATTTCAGTGGACCCAAGAAAGGTGGAAGCAGTGGTTAATTGGTCGGCACCGAAAAATGTTCATGAGGTTAGAAGCTTCTTGGGATTGGCGGGTTATTACCGTCGATTCATCGATGGTTTTTCCAGGATAACAGTTGCTCTCACTACACTTACCAGGAAAAATAATAAGTTTGAATGGACAGCAAAGTGTGAAGAAAGCTTCCAGGAGTTGAAACAGAGATTAGTGACAACTCCGGTGTTAACAGTCCCCACGACTAGAGGTGGTTTTGTTGTCCATAGCGATGCATCAAGGCTTGGATTGGGGTGTATACTGATGCAACATGGGAAGGTTATAGCTTACGCCTCATGCCAGCTGAAAGTGTATGAGTAGAATGATCCCACCCATGATCTGGAACTCGTAGCAGTCATTTTTGCACTTAAGCTTTGGAGACACTATCTGTATGGGGAAAAGTGCAAAATTTATACGGATCACAACAATTTGAAATATTTCTTTACCCAAAAGGAATTAAATATGAGGTAGAGGAGATGGCTTGAGTTAATTAAGGATTATGATTGCACCATTAATTATCACCCAGGCAAAGCTAATGTTGTAGCCGACGCCCTAAGTAGGAAGTCAATGGGACCGATAGTTGCAGCCATTACCACTCAGGATAGGTTGTTAATGGACTTAGAAAGAGCCGGTATTGAAGTCATTGCTAGTGATACAAATGCTTTCATGGCCAGTTTAGTAGTTCAACCTGTCTTGATGGATAGAATCAAAGCTGCTCAGAAAGTGGACTCAGGGTTAGTGAAACTAGTGGAAGAAGTCGGGAATAGGGGACAAACCTGATTTTTGAGTTTTCGAGGATGGAGTTTTGAGGTTTAGAGGTAGAGTATGTATACCTGCTGATGATGAACTAAAAAGGGTAATTTTTGAAGAGGCACATCGTTCTTTGTACACAATTCACCTAGGGAGTACCAAGATGTATCGGGACTTGAGAGAGTCTTTTTGGTGGAATGGTATGAAAAGAGAAATTGCTAAATTTGTGGAACAATGCCTAACTTGCCAACAGGTGAAGGTGGAGCATAAGAGACCTACAAGATTACTACAGCCACTCTAGATTCCAGAGTGGAAGTGGGAGCATATCTCCATGGACTTCGTGACAGGTCTACCAAGGACTTTAAGCAGACAAGATGCTATATGGGTGATCGTGGATCACTTTACGAAGACCGCTCATTTTGTGCCCATTAAAGTTTCTTATAAACTGGAGAAACTAGCTGAGCTGTATGTGCGGGAGATAGTGAGGTTGCATGGAGTACCGGTATCCATTGTGTCGGATAGAGATCCCCGTTTTACTTCTAAGTTCTGGCGAAGCTTACAGGAGGCAATGGGTATTAAGTTAAGTTTCAGTACTACTTTTCACCCTCAGACAGATGGGCAGTCAGAAAGGACTATTCAGATTTTAGAAGACATGTTGAGGGCGTGTGTGATGGATTTTAAGGGATCTTGGATGCAACATCTACCTTTGGTTGAGTTCGCTTATAATAATAGTTTCCAGGCTAACATTGGGATGGCACCTTATGAGGTGGTTGAAGGTGTAGATCTCCATTGTAATGGGATGAAGTAGGCGAAAGGAAACTTATAGGGCCAGAGATTATTTAGTAGACCACGGAGAAGATAGATACCATCTAGGCTAGAATGAAAGCAGCGCAAAGCCGACAAAAGAGTTATGCAGATAAACGCCGTCACTAGTTAGAATTTGAGGTCGAAGATAAGGTATTTTTGGGGATTGCACCGATGAAAGGAGTTATGAGATTCGGAAAGAAGGGTAAGTTGAGCCCAAGATATATTGGTCCGTTTGAAATTCTGGATCAGATTGGACCAGTGGCTTACAAGGTGGCCCTACCACTGGCATTCTCGGGAGTGCATAACGTGTTTCATGTGTCTATGTTGAGGAAGTACATCCATGACCCAACCCATGTTATAGATCATGAACCCCTTCAGATTCAAGAGGATATGACCTACACTGAGGAACCAGTGCGGATTTTGGACAGGAAGGAGCAAGTATTACGGACTCGAACCATCCCTTTGGTTAAAGTATTGTGGAATAATCATGCTATCAGTGAAGCATCTTGGGAAATCGAGGAAGATATGTGAGTTAAGTATCCTCACCTGTTCGAAGCTAATTTTTATAGCTTGTAGCAAATTCCGAGGATGGAATTTTTGTAAGGGGGGAGGATGTAAGGCCCAGTCTGTGAGTCCTGGCCAGTGCGCGAGAGGCCCAGCCTTTTCTTGGATGATTTTCGGAACGACGCCATTTTGGGTAAGTAGTTCCTTCTTCCTCAGCTCCCCGATTCTTTCTCCCTCTTTTCTCTCTTTCGGTTTCGGGTTTCCCCCGTGTTTCTCCCCAACGTTACCCACTTTCCCCTCCCGATTTCATCTCTTCATTTCGTTTGTTCTGTTTCATGAGCCACATTTCATACCCTAACGTTTCTCCATCTTTTTCTTTTCCCTCTCCTCTATTTTGTTTACAGAAGACTGCTCTCCTCTGATTTCTCTCTTCTCGGCAGTTTTGTCATCTCTTGTTGGTTTTTCTCCTCAAAGCTTTGGCTCTCTCTCTCATTTTACACCTTATTTCTGAAACTCAAGGCCCTCAAAATCGGTTCTTACTCTATCGCATCCCTCCAATTCTGCAGATTAATGTGCCTTCCTCTCTCGCGTACCTCTATTTTCTGCAGTTGGTATTTTCTCTTCAGACGCGGCTCTTCCTCTTCCACTTGGTGATTTTTCTGCCTACAGGTATCTTTTACTTCCTCTCTTTTATTCTACATTTAAGACCCTGATTTTAACCCTCTCAGCCGACCCTATCTGTTTCATCACCTGTAGAATTTGTTGTTGCTTGTGATTTCTGGTTCGTGGGTCTTCAGTTTTGGCTTTTCGTGTAACCAGTGAAGCCATTTTGGGATAATCTAATTTTTGCTGGTAAGCCATTCTCGTTCTCGGTCTCATACGCACGCACACACACTTTCACTTCAAGTCAGTTTATTTCGCTTCAATGAAATATTTGAAAGTGTAGTTTATGAGTTCTCGGACATTTTTGTGAATAAACAAACACTTTGTGTTGGAATGGTCTTGGAATTGTGGATTATTTTTGGGTTGGTCGAGCAGTAAACCGAGTGATGCTTGGGATTGATTGGGGGCTATTTTTGTGCTGTTTGGGTTCCTATACGACCATTTGGAGTGGAGCTTATTTTCGGAGCTACATTGTTGTTGTGGTTTTGGTTGAGTTGTGTTGATTGCTTGGAGTTAGGGGCCATTGAAGTGGGGTTGATATTTTGATTATTTGTGTTTGACGTTGACTTTGGTGGGTGTTTTGATAAATAGTAAGATTAGAATATGGTATTTTTTTTGGGTTGAAATGCGGGCTGTCCAGATTACTATATGTTCGTATTAGTGAGTTGTTTTTGCTATATTATGGGTTGGGATTATGAGTTTTAATTATTAGATGGATGTTATGTCAATTGTCGTTTAATACTCAGTGTATATTTTGTTTCTATCAATTGGTGACGAGATTTTTAGAGGTCGATTTCAAGACATAGATAATACGCTGCAAGAGTCAGGTAAGCGGGGTTCCTATGCTAGGTTTTATACAAGTTAATAAGATTGAGGTTGACTTTACAAAAACTTGCATATTTTGTGATGTATTGGGAACTTGGGAAAACAAAGATCAACCTCGGTCGCTTATTTGCATTATTCATGAAATTGGTGTGAAAAAAGAAAAATACTTTCTAACATGCATTGTGTAGACATGAGCTAATTTTTGTCATATGGTTTCTGAAATCTAAAAAATGAGCGATATTGAGAATCTGAAAAGTTGTGCATTTATTTAGAAAGATGTTCTGACTTTTGTTTTCAGTGTGTAATCTGTCTGATTCTGTTTTGGTACTCTGTATTATTTTGATATAACATCTGAAAACCTTTGGCATGGTGTACTGTTTTTGTATCCAACTCTGTCTCTGCTCTGATATGCTCTGATATGCTCTGCTCTGTTTGAGTTGGTACCAACCTCTCTGTCTCTTAGTACACCCACTTTGGAAACAAAGTGGTTTTATTGTGGTCTTTTCTGTGTGCACACTCGGGGCTCTGAGAAGAATAAAAGAAAGATTCACCTCTGTCTCTGCCTGGTTTGGCTACTGGGGTTAGCACAACCCTACCACGGGGGTGAAACATGGTCTTTGCTCTGTGTGATGCTCTGTTTTGATGTGATGATGATACTCAGTTTATGTTATGCCAAAGTATTACGGGTTTTACTTGTTTTAAAACTATCGCTCTGTTACATTTGGAAAAATATGTCTTTGTTCTGTAAGATAACTCTGTAAAATATTTTGTTTTGCATATTGTACTTTGTAAATGCTCATGTTTGCACGCTAGCATATGTCTCCTGCTTACTCAGTTGTTGATTACTCACCCCCTTTCTTCATAATATTTTCAGATGATGTGGATAGTCCAACTAAGGACCGGGTTTTGTTTGGTGAGCATGATTAAGCCGAGGAGGGGATGCTAAGAGAAGGAGTTCTTATGTCCTTCAGTTTTAATGTCTCTTAGATTTAATTTTATCTTGGGTTAGTAAGACTCGTTAAGTTATCAGTTTGGTTTGTTATGACTACCGGGAGATTGTGGACTCCTTAGTTTATTTCTGTTCTGTTGCAATATTGGTTTTATGGAGTGTTCAAGGTGTTTATTTAGAAGACTTGAGTTTGAGTTTTGATAATAAAGTTTTGTTGGAGATTTATTTTTAGTTGTGTCGGGAAATGTGTTTATAAGTCACAGGTAGTAATTCTCCAAGCCACCCGGGTTTGGGGAGTTACATGGGCAGCCACTATGATATCTGAATTTGTTTTGTTTTAAATAGATGATTGTATTTTTGAAAGGTTAATCTGAATTGTGACCTGATGGTATGAGGGAATTGTGACTTGTAATATGAATTGTTCCTTTGATGGTATGAGGGAATTGTGACTTGTGACTTGTAATCTGAATTGTGTAGTTTATGTTTTTTGGAATTGTGACTTGTAATCTGAATTGTTCCTTTGATGTAATCTGAGTTTTAGATGCTTGTTATTTACATGGCCAGGAATCATGTTATTAATTTGAATGTGCATTGGTTAAATTTGAATTTTGAACTTGGACCATTTTGAACGTGCATAGATTAGATGATAGCATTTTGAACTTGGGAGCATGTTGTGAAAGATTAATTTGAATGTGCATATCCATCAAAACAAAAAAAAAAATTGAAGGTGCATAGAGATGTTATTATTAAAGACATCTTGGCTTTCCATTCCCGTCAATACTCCAGATGACACGCATATTCCAATAAAAAGCTTTAAAACAATAAACAAAGACACATCCTAAATAATAAACTTCCTTAATAGTCATAAATAACGACAATGATAAACTTTCAATACCGATAGGTATCATGAGAAATTAATGTCCATGATCAACAATAAAAAGGGAAATCCAAAATAATAGAACTTCCTTAATAACCACAAGTCTTTTCACATCCTAGCTCGTAAATTATGAGCGGCCATGCATATTCCATAAATGCTCGATAAGGTCAACTTGGAGTTGAGAATGAGTACCTAAATCTCTAATCCGATGATGTTGTGCAATGAACTCCATGAATTCAGGTATATTATCGCGTCAAATTGGCTCATGTGGAGTATCATCATTGGATTCGTAAATGAACTGGTCAACCCCGACATATCGATGACGCTCATCTTTAACGATCATATTATGCAAGATAATGCATGCGTACATAATGCCTTTTAGAACTTGGGGCTGGAAATACCTAGCAGGTCCACGCACAATTGCAAATCTAGCTTGGAGTACTCCAAAGGCACGCTCCACATCTTTCCTTGCAGACTCCTGACAAGCAGCAAAATGTTTTTTCTTTTTTCCATGTGGAGAAGGAATTGTTTTCACTAATGTTGCCCACGAAGGATATATACCATCAACAAGATAATATCCCATTGTGTATTCGTGACCAATGATTGTGTAGTTGTACGGAGGAGCACGACCTTCGGCCAACGCAGCAAAAACAGAAGATCGATCGAGTACATTGATGTCGTTATGAGACCCAGGCAGACCAAAAAAAGCATGCCATATCCAAAGATCGTAAGACGCAACAGCCTCCAAAATAATACTTGGTTCATTTACGTGACCAGAGTACATACCTTTCCAAGCACTAGGACAGTTCTTCCATTTCCAGTGCTTGCAATCAATGCTACTCAACATTCCTGGAAACCCACGCTTTTGTCCGCTTCTAGTAACCTCACTATATCACTGCTAGTTGGAGACCTCAAGTATTCACCCCCAAAAATTGACACGATTGCCTTTACAAATTTCTTCATACTCAACCGTGCAGTGCTTTCTCCAATTCTTACATACTCGTCCATAAGATCTGCGGTGACCCCATATGCGAGCATCCTAATTGTTGCAGTTATCTTTTGAAGGGAAGACAATCCAAGTCTCCCACTGGCGTCTCTTTTTGGGACAAAATAATCATCATGAGCTTCAACTGCAGAATGAATGCGTAAAAAAACATTACCATGCATTCGAAACCTCCTCCTAAAAACATTTGGCGGATATATTGACGGCTTAGCAAATTAATCATTCCAAAGGCGTTCATGACCTTCCAATGGATCACGTCAGATGAACATATGAGTTTGAGAATTATGACGACGTGAAGCAAATGCTCCCTCAGTTGCATGTTGTTGTCTATGTAGGGCCATTGCTTGTATCATATACTCCTCGTGATCATAATAATCTTCATCTTCCATATGATCAATACTCTCAAAGGGATCCATAGGGAATTGAGAGAACAAAATTTGATGGAATGGAATAAGAAAGATTGGTTTTTGATGAGTGGGAAGTAATGAGAGGATGGATCTATTTATAGGGCTTAATCTAAGACTATTAGCTACAACTAAAAATCTTGGCAAAAGAAGAATGGTTGGCTACATCTACTTGTTGGTTTCAAGAATTATAGATATGAATGTTTGGTATTGTGCATGTTGGAATAAATGTGTTTGTTTGTTTTTAGAATTGTAGATATGAAGTTTGGGTAGAGAAGAAGGGTTTGTGGAAGTGTTTGTTAGTTTCAAGAATTTTAGATGTGACAATTGGGTGGAAGAAATATTGGTAATATGTTTGTTGGATGAAAGAATTGTAAATGTGTTTGTTAGTTCCATAAATTCTATATATGATTGTTGGGTAGAAGAAGGTTTGTTAAAATGTGTTTGTTGGATAATTAGGTTGAGGAAAAAAATTAATTGGGAAACAATAATTTAAGTATCAAATTAAATTATTAATTAACATATGATTAGTGTAATTGCAAAATATGAAAGAAAAAAGAAAAAATAATATTATTAAAAAAATAATATTATATTATTATTTTGATGAATCCAATAGATAATCCAATGTGAAGTTATGGATAAGGAGGTTTTAGAAATATGGAAAACATATAGTTTTCATCAAAATTTGAAGATGAATTTGATGAATCTAATGCTAGTGCTCTAAAAGGAAAAGGCTTCACAAGACTTAGAATCCTAAAAGGAAAAGGCTTCACAAGACTTAGATTCCTGAAAGGAAAAGGCTTCACAAGGTAAATTGAGTTCTATCACTCCAAGGAAATAACCTCTATAAATAGCCTACAAGAGATAACAAATAGCGAACTTGAACTAAACTTGATTCACTTCTTCTTTACATGAATTTACTCTCATATTGCTATACTGACTCTGGCATCAGAGACTCCACAGGGCAACCAGTGATGCCCCATCATTTGTTGCAGGTAATCTATGAGGTTGGTGGTGTGAAACACGTCCTTAACAAGTGGCGTTGTCTGTGGGATCTTTACAGACTTCAACGTGATTTTCACATGCCAACTACCATTCGATCATATGCAAACTGAGATTTTTTAATGCCGGAAAGCAAAGTAGGGGAATTCTGCGATTCACAAGATCGTCTCCAAAAACCATATAAGATCTCTTCAACTTTGTTATTTCCTATTATTTATTTTCCTAACGCTGTAGTGAATGGTAAAAAACAATATGGGCAGTATTCGTATGGGCGTGGTGGTCAAGGATCTTAGCAACTAGAAGGGCTTGGAAGTCAAAGAACCCCATGACCCACTCAGCAACAAGACTCGCGCCTCTCGGCAAACAGCAAAACCGACATCTCCACCATGCAACCAGACCAAGGTTTGCATGGAAAGCATATGTGGTTATGTCACTGCTCGTGCCAAGGCATGGCTACCAACGGATATTGCCCATATGTCACCAGCCTTCACCACTCAAGCGAGATGGACTAGGTTTTCAAATTTCAAACTTTTGGGTTGGATAATTTAACCTAACATGTTTCTTTTTGTTGGTACGATTGATCTCTAGCTCTCGCCACAAACTGCGGTCATGCTTTGTCTCCCACCTGAAAGGGTTATGCGGTCGAGGCACTCTCCCTCTACACCCATTGCCAGAGTTACGCAGTTGAGGGCATCACTCGCATCGCCAGGGTTACGCGGTTGAGGGCATCTCCCGCTACACCCATCGCTAGAGTTAAGCAGTCGAGGGCATCTCCCGCTACACTCGCATCGCCAGGGTTACATGGTCGAGGCACTCTCCCACTATTCCAATACCTAAAGGTTAAAACGGTCGAGAGATTTCCCGTTAACACCTTCTCGCCAAAAAGTGACGTGGTCGAGGGATCTCCCGTTAACACCTTCTAGCCAAAAGGTGACGTGGTCGAGGGATCTCCCACTAGCCTCATACTTAAAGGTTAAAACGGTCGAGAGATCTCCCGTTCACACCTTCTCGCCAAAAGGTGACATGGTCGAGGGATCTCACACTAGCCTGATACTTAAAGGTTAAAACAGTCGAAGGATCTTCCGTTAACAACTTCTAGCCAAAAGGTGACATGGTCGAGGGATCTCCGACTAACCTCATACTTAAAGGTTAAAACAATCGAGGGATCTCCTGTTAATACCGTCTCACCAAAAGGTGATGTGGTCGAGGGATCTCCCACTAGCATGATACTTAAAGGTTAAAATGGTCGAAGGATCTCCCATTAACACCTTCTCGCCAAAAGGTGATATGGTCGAGGGATCTCCCACTAGCCTAATACTTAAAGGTTAAAACGGTTGAGGAATCTCCCGTTAACACATTCTCACGCAAAAGGCGACGTGGTCAAGGGATCTCCCACTAACCTGATACTTAGAGGTTAAAATAGTCATGGGATCTCTCGTTAACACCTTCTCTCGCTACACTCACATCCAAGTGTCTCCACTCACAACAACCGTCGCTAGCGGGTTACTTTCGGGAACGAGCCTCTGAGCTCCACAACCGTATTATGCGAGTATCCTTCAGGAACGAGTTGACGGACTCAGCAACCGCCTAAGATGGATCTAGGGGGGTCGATGGGCACCCTGACCACTTAAATGCAGGTTACTACCAACAAACACCGACAACAAAACAAGAACACTACAACAATTTACACCAAGGGGCAGAAAATCTACTACTACAAACAAAAGCAAAAACGATCACATAAATACACACCAAAAAGCAATAAACAAAAATGGTCACTCTTCATCGACAATAAACAATCTCTCAGACAAACATTCACACAAGCAAACAAACTCAAAATCGAGCTCCGTGCTCACACCTAATGTGGTCGAGTACATCTCCCGCCTATCTCTCCAAGCTGAGTCCCTCACTGCTTAGCACAAAACAAACAGAAAACAAAGGATGGAACAACAAACCAGGGACTGAAAGGGAAACCAGTGACCAATTTTCTAAATTTATTTTATAGATTATTGACTTGAAGATTCTCAAGGCCTTGAAGATTCCCAATTTTAGCTAAGAGATAAATTCAAAGAGATGACTCAGAGTCCTAAAAGGAAAAGGCTTCACAAGGTAAATTGAGTTCTATCACTCCAAGGAAATAACCTCTATAAATAGCCCACAAGAGGTAACAAATAGGGAACTTGAACCAAACTTGATTCATTTCTTCTTTACATACATTTATTCTCATATTGCTATACTGATTTTAGCGTCGGAGACTCCACAGGGTAACCAGTGCTGCCCCTTCATTTGTTGCAAGTGATCCATGAGGTTGATGGTGTGAAACATGTCCTTAACAGTGAGTGTCCATCAACTTTATCCCAACTTTCAAGCATTGGTAAGTGCAAAAGCCGTCATCAACTATTTTGAAGTGTTTTTTCTGGAAATAAATTGTTGGTTTGTGAGTTGGTATTGGGTGTATGTTTGGTTAGCATGCTATTAATAGTTGATGATGGCTCAAAGTTGTTGGATGTTAATTTTGTGATTGTAAAGGATTTTTGTGATGAATATGATTTGGGTTCAAGCTTCTATTATGAGCTTAGTGACCAAATATGCAACAATATTACAACCCTTGGTTATGTAGCACTTATATTGTAAGATAGTGATGATTTGAGTTCTTGTTTAGAAATGTTGAATTTTACAAATTATATGATGAATATAATTATTTTTTAGGTTTATATTGAGTGTGAGTTGTTCATATATGAGATAAATGCGTAGGATTTAAGTAAATAGAGGCCAAATGCATCAATACTAATAATAAGAGTCGGTTTTATGACTTGATGTTCAGTTATGCAATAGTTGATGTTTTATTTCAAATCTGGAATTTTTATGACTTGGATGTTGTATTTCAACTTATATTAGAATTGATGATTTGCATGGTTAATTGATCTTTATCATGAATATTCTAAGAACTTAGGATACTATGACGTTTTAAGCACACAAATACATCATACAAGCAAGAAACTCCACATTAAGCTTTGCTTTATATTTTGGGTAAATTTGGTTATTTGTGGTGGAACTTTAATGAGTTACATTATATGTAACTCCAAAATATAACGTCATCAGAATACTACAAAGTCTCTTAATAAAAACTGCCACTTCTCAGAAATCTTCTATGAGTAATCCACTATGCTTAAATAATCATCTCACCAATGCTCCATAATCCTGATCCTTAGCTGGTCTATTCAAAAATCATCTGAAAAATAATTGGAGATAAGGGGTGAGTTATCAACAACTCAGTAAGCAGAGGACATATACTAGTGTGTAAACATAAGCATTTTCACAGAGTTCAGAATGCAGAAACAAAACATTTCAGTATCAATATGCAAATCTAAAAAAATACATATTATCAGAAAATCAGAGCGACTTTTCAAATATTTCATATTCAGAAACCAACTTTTCATATTCAAAGACTCATTTGGCACAACATGACTGAACAACTTCGTCTTATCATATCATATCAGAACAGAGACCATGTTTAACCCCCGTGGTAGGATTGTGCATCCTACGGAAAGCCAAGTAGAACATAAATCATCGTGTTACCAAAGCGATTGCACTCAGAACAGAAAACCACTATTATATCCCGTGGCGGGCCAGAGGTCACTATTATCTCCCGTGACAGGGCCAGAGGTCACTATTGTATCCCGTAACAGGACCAGAGGCCACTATTATCTCCCATGACAAGGGCAGAGATCACTATTATATCCCGTGACAGGGCCAGAGGTCACTATTATATCTCGTGACAAGGCCAGAGGTCACTATTATATCCCGTGACCTCATCATAACAGAGTCAGAAAGTCATGCCAAAGGTTTTTCAGATGCCACATCATAACAGAGTACAGAACCGAACGAAATCAGATCACAAAACATACTTTATGCACAAAATTTCATATTCGCTCTCTTTTTCAAAGTTCAGAAATAGAATGTCAAAAAATTAAGCTCATGTCTACACCAGTCATGACAGAAATTACTTTCTTCTTAAACAGAATCTCATGAGTAATGCAGAACAATTATCTGAGGTTGTTTTCAGATTTCTTTTCATAACAAAACATGCACATTTTCCAAAAATGTCATCAGTTCATTTTATTTTAATGCAAAGTCTAGCATAGGAACCCCGCTTACCTGGACTTCTTAGCTTTTCAGAATTTTTCTCAAAAATGCCGAACAACTATTAATCGTCACCTATAAAAATAATCACGTAACTTTCATAAATTTCCAATCAATCACGTATTACAATATATAAACCTAAACTCCTAAAATAACCTATTTAATTCCTCAAAACCTAAAATCTCATAACCTCGAATTATAAAACATCACTTTCTAAAATCATTAATCTTGATTTAATAACCTTGACTAAAACATTTAAAAGTTGACCTATTTATTAATGAAAACAAACTATAAAGTTTAGTACTAGATAACATAATTATCCAAAAATATTTTAAAAATAAACCATAACTATTTTGAATAGACTAAATTATATCTAAAGTGTAAAAACAACATTACACCAATAATATTTACTCTTAAAATAAATATTTACTTAATAACATGCTAAAATACTTAAAATGATTTTCTGTAATCATAATAAATAAAAAAACAAAAGTTTATTAACATATGATACAAATTTTAAAACACTTGGAATAACTTCCAGTTCAAAGGGTAAAAGAATAATTAAATAAAATTAGCTTAGAAGCATGAAACACTTACGTAAAAACTAACTTCTTCGAATAACACAGCAGCTGCGTACGCGACAAAGGGCACGAAGGCAGCGAGCTGGGTGGTCGCATACGGAGGTGGGGGCGTCGGCAGCACACTGGTTAGAGAGAGAGAGCATCTAGAGAGAGAGAGGAACCATACGAAAAGAGAGAGAGAGAGCTCGACGCGAGAGAGACAGAGAGTGAAGCTCACCGTGAGCCTGAGGTGGCGCGCGACAGACAAAAAAAAAAAGGCTAGGCGGAGGTCGACAGTGGTGAGCTCGATGGCTGGGTCGTGATGCTGCTTGAGGCTGAGGCAACCGGCGTGGAGGAGTTGCGGTATGACCAATGCTCTGTTTCGGGTATTAAAATAGGGGTCGTTCGGTGGTAGTGAAACAGTGGCTTCTGTCGTGCAGTGGGCTTGCCGTGTGGGTTGCGGCGTGGAAGAGCTTCGGTGGTGGTTGTGAGGCTTGGGCAGGGTGGCTCCGTGCGGTGGACCTACGCGTGATTGGCTTTCAAGGAGTGGCTCACGGTGGAAGGGTCTCTTGCCATGATCTTAATGCTCATGGTCGAGATTGACCTGAGCTGGCCGTGGGTGGTGTGCACTGCAGAAGTGCACGGTGCGGGGTGAAGGTCAGTGTAGTTGTTGATGGCAGGGTGGAGTGCAGCTCTGCACGGGTTGCTGCGGCCACTACTTTAGAGAGAAAACATGCATTTAGTTGATTAAAACCCTAGAAGATCACGTACGTGCATGCGATCTGGAAGTGAAACTGCTTCCTGGTGCGTCGGGCTAGGCTTACAGGTCCATTCCATGCATTTCGGCCCACGGGTAAGTTACGCTAAATGACTTGGGACCCAAAAAAAAAACTAAAAGACACTTAAACAGGCCCAGTCCGAAAAAGAAAAGTTCAACAAAAGAAAAAAAAGCACAATAAAAATAAATAAAAGCCAATTAAAAACACTGCAACTCAATATTAATAAAATAAAGTAATAAATGCCCAACAATAAAAATTAAAGAGTAAATTTAATTACAAACACTGATTAATATCAAGAAAGCACATCAAAGTAAATTTCACAACTTCAAAAATTATAAAATAAATCCAACGAGAAAATCCGATAAATTTTAAAGCAAGACAAACAATATTTAAATTAATTAAAATAATCCTTCACTAAAACTAGAAATACAGTAAAAAACAAATACGGGGTATTACATCATAGAAGGCTAAGATGGATTTTTTCTAGCCAGGCATGAGGAAGGATATTAAAAAATTGGTTAGGGAGTGCCAGATTTGTCAAGTGCACAAGCATGAAACTCTACTTCCTGCAGGGCTACTTCAACCTTTGCCTATTCCTCAAAGTCCTTGGCTTGATATTGCTATGGACTTTATTGAGGGTCTCCCTAGTTCAAATGGATTGTCTGTCATTTTGACTGTAGTAGACAGATTGACAAAGTTTGGGCATTTTTTTCCATTGGCTCACCCTTATACAGCTAGTAAAGTTGCTGAGGTTTTTTTTACTGGTGTATTCAAGCTCCATGGCCTACCAAAGACTGTTGTGTCTGATCGAGATACAATCTTTACTAGTCTTTTTTGGACAAAATTGTTTAAAATGCATGGAACCACTTTGACTTTTAGCTCAACATATCATCCACAATCAGATAGCCAAGTGTTTTGAATAATGTAGTTTTTGGTAGTTGCGTTTTGGTTTCTTCCATCCCAAGCTTGCAAGTATATAAGCAGTGCTGGGGGGGCATATGGTTTTGTTGATTGATCATTTGAAGAATTGTCTTTGGACGTTGTGAATCCCTCAAAGATTCTTTGCAAGTTTCATAATGGAATCTTGCTCATTCCTTTCCTGATTTGAGTGTTCTTTTCCTGTGTTTTGGTTGAGGTCCGTGTGTACTACTTGAATTACAGTAGGATCCTTGAGGGAACCTTACATGAACCCATTCCATTATCAGTTGTATTGCCCTGCTTAAGTTCTTCATCAATGAGGGAACTGAAGTACCTCACCACAATCAGACCTCTGTAGATCTATGCAAGTATTTTTCTGTCTTTCATATTAAATTCCTAGCTTGATCAGTTGGATATGCTCTTGCTAAATAAAGGCCTCCCTCTACTCTATCATACATCTCTCTCTACACAGGTATTAATTTTTCTTTGATCTCATACTAGATAGATCTAATCTTATATATTTTTCATTGTTTCCACTACTAGCGAAGTGAATGGAACTTTTCAATTTCAAGAAGTTCTTAGCATATATTAATTACTTGTTCCTTATTTCAGTATTAATTTGCTCGTCTAGATTATACCATCGTGATGGCATCCGTATGTATGAAATTGCATCAAATATCACTCCAGTTCACGAGTACTTAACTATGCAACTGCTTTCATTTTTAATCAATATATATCACGAGTACTAGTTCGGATTGTCTCTACAACTTGGGAACATGAAATTGGACTCGATAGTAATTGCGGATCCGCATTCCGCAGTAAATATATATTGTGCCATTGAACTCATAGCTTATTGCTTATAGATTTGATAGGATAGACTAATCAAAAAAAGATTAGATAGGACCATTATCCTCCTATATGCCCCCCTCGGGAGATTATACAACACCTCTTTATCTGTGAGGTAGTAGTTATGGAAGATAGTGTATAATATCTAACAACCGGGCTTTAAGCCCAGCCCGTTGGAGAAGCCCAGCCCGTTGGAGAAGCCCAGCCCACGAGCATCTGTGTTAGTCAAACGGCGTCGTTTGGAGAGGGATTTATTTTCCTTTCTGCCGTGCACTGTTCTTCTTCCTCGTTGAGTCCTCTGTTGCGTCTGCGATTTCCTCCATTTTCCCGTGCAACTGCTCCCACGCCCCACGATTTTATTTGTTTCGGTTCCGCACATGAGTGTTTTCTTCATCACTTTTCCGAGCTAATCAGATCCTCTCTTGCGCGAACTGGTGATTTCACCTTGGCTGGCGTTTTCGGATTTCCGTGGGTCTCGAGTTTTCTTGTTCATCGAAGGTGAGCCTTCGTCCCCTCTCATCCTCTGCATATTTTGTTTTTTTTTTCTTGTTCTTTCTTTCTATTTCACTAGCAATTCGTGAATTATTTTCTTTGGGTGTTGTCAATTTGCAGCAAATTTGTGGGTACCGAAATCGGAGTGCCGTGGTTGGGTTTTCCCTCTTTGAGTTCTTGAATTTAATTTTTGGTAACTCTCGCTCCACCCACTGAACCATTAGTCACTCTTAATTCTATACTTGCTGTTAATCCTCTTAAATCTTCCTTCAATCCGACTTTCCCTCTCTTTCTTTTTATGTATATTTTTTTTTTCTTTCTTTTTCGTTTCTTTCTTTTCTGGTTTTATGTTCACTAGAGAGTGATGTGAATAATTTTGGATGTGAATTGCAGTGGCCATTCGAAGAGGTTGAAGTTTTGAGACGTGAATTGCAGTGGCCATTCGAAGTTTGTATTTTCTGTTGGGGTAAGTTCCTCGTAGCTGTTGGTGGTTTTTGAATGATAGGTTAGACTGTGAAATATAATAGAGTTACTGACTTGATGGTGGTTGAGTGTGATGGAATTCTTGATATTGAGATATATGATTTTGGATGATTTATGAGACTGTTTTTGAATTATTATTGAGACTTCTTGGTGTAAATGATGGGTGTTGGAACTAGTTGTATTGAACTCTCATGCAAGTCTTAATGTGCTGAATGAATAAAATATTGATGCGGACACTGAAATTGTTTTATTCGAAGGTTGGAAGTGAAGTTTGGGTTGAATTATGTTTCTAATTATTGAAGTTGCAGTTGTTGGTTTTGGAAATAATTATAATTGGTTCGGTGTTATAGAAGGTGGTTGTTTTGGGTTTTAAATGCGAATGGGTGAAGAGAGTTGTTCGGGTCTAATTGTTAGGATAATTATTGAGTTGTGAAGGGATTGTTTTGATTTATTACTTGATAAATAGCAGCCTACTAGATTGGTTATTAAATGTTGGATATATGTTCTTTTGTTTAGGTGGTGTTACTATTAGAGTTCCGGCTCAACGTGTTGATAATACGCATAAGTCAGGTAAGCGGGGTTCATATACTAGTTTTGCATAAAAGAAATAAAATGAGAGAAATAAAAGCGGGTTTGTTTTGAAAAGAAATGATCTGAAAACAACCTCAGATGTTTATTCTGCATATGCATAAATCCAATATAAGAGAAAGTGTTTTTTGTCATGACTGGTGTAGACATGAGCTATTTTTGTGCACTTTGTTTCTGAACTATGTAAAAGAGCGAATAAGGAATTCTAAAAGTTTTGATATGAACAAATGAGAATATTTTGTTTATGTTTAGCTCGAACATGTGAAATGATCTGAAGCTTTTCAGTGTTTTGTTTTGATATGATGTGTCATCTGAAAATTTTGGCATGAAGTTCTGATTCTGTATATGTTTGTAACCGGATTTTCGATGAAATCCGTTCTGTTTCTGTTAAGGCCCTGCCACGGGTATAATGGTGGTTTATAACCCTACCACGGGGGTGAAACATGGAAAATGGCCCAGCCACGGGTATAATGGTGGTTTATAACCCTACCACGGGGGTGAAACATGGAATATGGCCCAACCACGGGTATAATGGTGGTTTATAACCCTACCACGGGGGTTAAACATGGTATTGTCCCGATGTGATATTAAACAATGATAAGATTATAACGTTTCAGTTTAGAAATGCCAACGGATTTTCTTTTTGGAATAAGCTTATTTTTCTGAAAATTTCACTCTAAAGTTTTTGTACAAGTTTTGTTCCTTCATTCTAAAAGTAGATGTTTTGTTCGGCTTATCAAATGTTATAAATGCTCATGTTTACATGCTAGTATATGCTCTCTGCTTGCTGAGTTGTTGATAACTCACCCTGTTAATCTTCATAATATTTCAGATGACATCGATGGCTCAGCTGAAGATTAGTATTAGAGTCTATGGAGAAGATTAGCATTGTTTTGTTGTCGGGTTTCTCATGATATTAGTGTTTGTGTTGGAAGTTAATTATCTTTCTTAAGTTTGCTTCAATGGATTTAGACCGTTTATGGAGACTATGTTAATGTTATAAAAGTTCTAGTTGTTATTTGAGACATGAAGAAGAATTGATTTTATTTGGATTGTTGGATTGAATATTGGATAAATGAGTTTATTTGATTTATTTAATTGAAGTATTTACGTTCGATTTTAGGTTTGGAAAATGGTTATATTCTTGAATTTGGAAGTACTCTAGCCTTGTTAGAGTTGATTATCAGGTTTTATGAGTTAACTCTTCGGACCCTCGGGGTCGGGGCGTTACAGTTGGTATTAGAGACAGGTTTGAATTCTGCATACTGTAGACCTTGGAGGTTTAGATATCTGTGGGTTCATAAGATGTGGAAATTTCAATATAGGAATTGGAGGATTATAAGGATAGCCATGTAGATATTTCAGTTTGAGTTCCAAGAACCTTATGAATGATTTTGATGGGATTTGAGGTTTTAGATTTTTCTGATGCTAGGAATTGAATTTGGAACTTTGAGGTTATAGATTTTAGTGATATACGTGTGTATTAAGTGATGTCATATTTGCATAGTTATCTGAATTATATATATATATGTATGTGTTTATATGCATATTTTATTTATCCTCTTATTTATTTCTTTTTACCTGGTATTTTCGTTTTCTTTTATTTTAGAACGTTTCATTGAGTTTAGACTTTCATGATGGTTGCTCGTCGTAGAGTTCGAACTCTTGAAGATTTGAATGAAGACGACAATGGTGGGGGTTGCACGTTCGAACAATTTAATCGGACACATCCTCCCACCTTTGACGGAAGAGGCAATGCGAACGCTGCGGAAGATTGGATACAAGACATTGAAGAAATATTTGGTGTGTTGGAGTGTACCGATCAGCAAAAAGTCAAGTTCGCAGCCTTCAAATTATCTGGAGAAGCAAAGAGATGGTGGAATTCTGAGAAAGTTATCAGGGAAGCTGAGGGGATTGGAGTAATTGTTTGGGCTCAATTCAAGTAGAGTTTCTTCGATTGATTTTTCCCTAAGGCAGAAAGGGATGCAAGAGCCCGAGAGTTCACCAACTTGGTGCAAGGGACCATGACTGTGCGCCAGTATGCTGCAAGGTTTGCGGAATTATCACGTTTCGCCGCATACTTAATTCCCGATGAGGAGAAAAAGACTAGGAAGTTTGAAGAAGGCTTGAACTACAGGATTTATGAACGGGTGATGATCTTACAGATTCAGAATTTTTCAGAATTAGTACACAAGGCGATGCTAGTTGAACAGAATCTTAAGAGGGGTGCTGAATTGCAAGAACAAAGGAAGAGAGCTGTTCCACAAGGGTTTCCTAGTTCGGATCAAGGGCAATGGAAAAAGAGAAATGAGGGGAGCAGTTCAAGTCAGAGACAGATACAGGGAAATCATACACCTAACCCCTGTAAATTCTGCAACCGCATACACCACGGGGAGTGCAGGAAGGAAGTGGGATCATGTTTCAAATGCGGTAAGGATGGACATTTCATTAGAGAATGTCCATTGCTTGCGGAGAACAACAGAAGGCCCAACCCCCAAAACGTTAGGCCGAATAATCAAGGCAACAATCAGCGGAGGACTGTACCTGCACGGGTGTTTGCTTTGACACCGGGAGAAGCTGAGGACAAGGATCATGTCATCATAGGTATAATTCTCTAACCATCTCTTCAAATTTTATTTGTTGAGAATTAAGGAATATTTGTCTTATTATCTCTATGGGTTATATGACGTAACCAGGAATTATTCCCTTATTTCTCAATAAGGCTACTGTTTTATTTGACTCGGGGGCTACCCACTCCTTTATTTCAATGGATTATGTTAAATTGTGCCCCATTGATGTTGATGAGATGGACTACAATTTGAGGGTCTCTACCCCAACTAGTGATATAGTGACTTGTAACAAGATTTTACTCAAGTTCCAATAACTATTAGCGGGAAGGAAATGCCAGCTAATCTGATAGTCTTTCCTATGACTGGGTTTGATGTGATTTTGGGGATGGATTGGTTAGCTTCCAGTTATGCTAGTATTGATTGTTTTAAAAGGGAAGTGGTGTTCAAGTTTTCGAAAGAAGAGGAACTTCGATTTATGGGTTCTAGGGTGCGTATCCCTCCATCAGTTATTTCTGCTTTTCAGGTTGATAAGCTAATATGTGACGGGTGTCAAGGGTATTTGGCTTTTGTGGTGGATGAACCAAAGGAAGAATTGAAACTATAAGAGATTCCTATTGTGAGGGAATATCCAAAAGTTTTTCCTGAAGATTTGTCTGGATTATCGCCTGAGCGGGAGGTAGAGTTTGCTATTGAATTAGCTCCAAGCACGGTGCCTCTTTCCAAAGCCCCTTATCGAATGGCACCATCAGAGTTAGCCGAGCTCAAAGAACAGTTGCAAGACTTATTAGACAAAGGTTTCATCAGACCTAGTGTGTCACCTTGGGGAGCTCCAGTTTTGTTTGTGAAGAAGAAGGATGGGACAATGAGGATGTGTATAGACTACAAGGAACTGAATTGAGTGACCATAAAGAATAAATATCCGTTGCCCCGCATCGATGATTTATTTGATCAGTTGCAAGGTGCGCAGGTGTTCTCTAAAATTGATCTCAGATCGGGTTATCATCAATTAAAAAACAAGGCGGAAGATGTGCCTAAGATAGCTTTCAGGACCAGGTATGGCCACTATGAATTTCTAGTCATGCCTTTTGGTTAAACCAATGCCCCAGCAGTATTTATGGACTTGATGAATCGAGTATTTCATGAGTTTCTGGATAAATTTGTAGTGGTGTTTATTGACGATATATTAATCTACTCCAAGAGCAAAGCTGAACATGAAGATCATCTGAGACAAGTACTAGGGACACTCAGGGATAAGAAATTATTTGCTAAGTTGAAGAAGTGTGAATTTTGGCTTGAGTCTATTGCATTTTTTGGACATGTAGTCTCAAGGGATGGCATTTCTGTAGACCCCGGGAAGATTGAAGCAATAGTTAACTGGACTCAACCAACCAATGTGCATGAAGTCAGGAGCTTCTTGGGTTTGGCTGGTTATTACCGTCGATTTATAGACAATTTCTCAAAAATAGCGGTTCCCCTTACCGCCCTCACAAGGAAGAACAACAAGTATGTTTGGACTGAAAAATGTGAGGAAAGCTTCCAGGAATTGAAGAAGAGATTGGTGATAGCTCCAGTTCTAACAGTCCCTAGCGAAAGAGGAGGATTTGTGGTTTATAGTGACGCTTCACGATTTGGTTTGGGATGTGTTTTGATGCAGCATGGAAGGTAATAGCTTATACTTCTCGGCAATTGAAGACATATGAACAAAACTACCCCACACATGATTTGGAGTTGGCCGCCGTTGTCTTTGCACTTAAAAACTGGAGGCATTATTTATATGGTGAAAGGTGCGAAATCTACACGGATCACAAGAGTTTGAAGTACTTCTTCACTCAGAAAGAACTGAATATGAGACAGAGGAGATGGCTCGAACTAGTCAAGGACTATGACTGCAACATTAACTACCATCCAGGCAAAGCTAATGTTGTAGCTGATGCACTTAGCAGGAAGTCAGTGGGACCAGTAATTGCAACTCTTACCACTCAACCCCACTTATTAATGGACTTGGAAAGAGCCAGTATTGAAGTAGTCGTGGGTGACCAACAGGCATTAATAGCCAGTTTAGTAGTTCAACCAGCTTTGATAGACAGAATCAGGCTCGCCCAAAAAGAAGATACTAAGTTGGCGAGATTAATTGAAGAAGTAGAAAAAGGCGATAAACCTGAGTTTAATGTTTCTGAAGATGGAGTATTAAGGTTTGGAAACAGATGTTGTGTGCCGGACAGTGTTGTAATAGAAAGACTTATCCTTGAAGAGGCGCACCGTTCCCCTTACACAGTTCACCCGGGTAGTACGAAAATGTATCGAGATTTGAAAGAGTCTTTTTGGTGGGAGGGCATGAAGAGAGAGATTGCTCAATTTGTGGCACAGTGCTTAACATGCCAACAGGTGAAAATAAAACACCAACGACCAGCAGGGTTATTGCAACCACTTCAGATTCCAGAATGGAAATGGGAGCATATTTCTATGGACTTTGTTACAGGCCTTCCACGGGCACCGACTGGACAAGATGCAATTTGGGTGATAGTAGACCGTTTGACGAAAACAGCTCATTTTGTACCTATCAAAGTTTCTTATAAGTTGGAGAAATTAGCCGAGCTTTATATACAGCAAATAGTGAGGTTGCATGGGGTACCTGTGTCCATTGTGTCGGATAGAGATCCGTGTTTCACTTCGAAATTTTGGCGAAGCTTACAGGAGGCCATGGGCACTAAGTTAAATTTCAGCACGGCGTTTCACCCACAGACAGATGGTCAGTCGGAAAGGACCATTCAAATTTTGGAAGACATGTTGAGAGCTTGTATGCTGGATTTTAAGGGGACTTGGATTCGACACTTGCCTTTGATCGAGTTTGCTTATAATAACAGTTACCAGGCTAGTATTGAGATGGCACCTTATGAAGCACTTTATGGTAGGAAGTGTAGATCTCCTTTATATTGGGACGAAGTGGGTGAAAGACAAATTTTGGGTCCAGAAATCATACAGAAGACAACAGAGAAGATTGAGACCATTTGAGCTAGAATGAGAGCAGCCCAGAGTCGACAGAAAAGCTACGCAGATAATCGTTGTCGCCAATTAAAGTTTGAGGTTGGGGATAAGGTATTCTTGAGGATTGCCCCCATGAGAGGGGTTATGAGGTTTGGAAAGAAGGGTAAGTTGAGCCCTAGGTACATCGGACCATTTGAGATTCTTGATCGGATTGGACCAGTGGCTTACAGAGTAGCCCTACCACCCGCGCTCTCAGGTGTACACAATGTATTTCATGTATCTATGCTGAGGAAGTATGTACCTGACCCCACCCACGTTATTGATTACGAGCCTCTTCATTTTCAGGAAGATCTGACTTATACAGAAGACCCGGTGCGGATTGTAGAGAGAAAAGAACAAGTGTTACGTAATCGGACTATTCCATTGGTTAAGGTGGTATGGAATAATCATGCAATCAGTGAAGCCTCTTGGGAACTAGAAGTGGAAATGCAAGTCAAGTACCCACAGTTGTTCGACGACGATCCTAATAGCTTGTGACAAATTCCGGGGACAGAATTTTTATAAGGGGGAAGAATGTAACAACCGGGCTTTAAGCCCAGCCCGTTGGAGAAACCCAGCCCGTTGGAGAAGCCCAGCTCACGAGCATCTGTGTTAGTCAAACGGCGTCGTTTGGAGAGGAATTTATTTTCCTTTCTGTCGTGCACTGTTCTTCTTCCTCGTTGAGTCCTCTGTTGCGTCCGCGATTTCCTCCATTTTCCCGTGCAACTGCTCCCACGCCCCACGATTTTATTTGTTTCGGTTCCGCACATGAGTGTTTTCTTCATCACTTTTCCGAGCTAATCAAATCCTCTCTTGCGCGAACTGGTGATTTCACCTTGGCTGGCGTTTTCCGATTTCCGTGGGTCTCGAGTTTTCTTGTTCATCGAAGGTGAGCCTTCGTCCCCTCTCATCCTCTGCATATTTTGTTTTTTTTTCTTGTTCTTTCTTTCTATTTCACTAGCAATTCGTGAATTATCTTCTTTGGGTGTTGTCAATTTGCAGCAAATTTGTGGGTACCGAAATCGGAGTGTCGTGGTTGGGTTTTCCCTCTTTGAGTTCTTGAATTTAATTTTCGGTAACTCTCGCTCCACCCACTGAACCATTAGTCACTCTTAATTCTATACTTGCTGTTAATCCTCTTAAATCTTCCTTCAATCCGACTTTCCCTCTCTTTCTTTTTATGTATATTTTTTTTTTCTTTCTTTTTCGTTTCTTTCTTTTCTAGTTTTATGTTCACTAGAGAGTGATGTGAATAATTTTGGACGTGAATTGCAGTGGCCATTCAATGAGGTTGAAGATTTGGGACGTGAATTGCAGTGGCCATTCGAAGTTTGTATTTTCTGTTGGGGTAAGTTCCTCATAGCTGTTGGTGGTTTTTGAATGATAGGTTAGACTGCCATGGGTATAATGGTGGTTTATAACCCTACCACGGGGGTGAAACATGGAATATGGCCCAGCCACGGGTATAATGGTGGTTTATAACCCTACCACGGGGGTTAAACATGGTATTGTCCCGATGTGATATTAAACAATGATAAGATTATAACGTTTCAGTTTAGAAATGCCAACGGATTTTCTTTTTGGAATAAGCTTATTTTTCTGAAAATTTCACTCTAAAGTTTTTGTACAAGTTTTGTTCCTGCATTCTAAAAGTAGATGTTTTATTCGGCTTATCAAATGTTATAAATGCTCATGTTTACATGCTAGTATATGCTATCTGCTTGTTGAGTTGTTGATAACTCACCCCGTTAATCTTCATAATATTTCAGATGACATCGATGGCTCAGCTGAAGATCAGTATTAGAGTCTATGGAGAAGATTAGCATTGTTTTGTTGTCGGGTATCTCTTGATATTAGTGTTGGTGTTGGAAGTTAATTATCTTTCTTAAGTTTGCTTCAATGGATTTAGACCGTTTATGGAGACTCTGTTAATGTTATAAAAGTTCTAGTTGTTATTTGAGACATGAAGAAGAATTGATTTTATTTGGATTGTTGGATTGAATATTGGATAAATGAGTTTATTTGATTTATTTAATTGAAGTATTTACGTTCGATTTGAGGTTTGGAAAATGGATATATTCTTGAATTTGGAAGTACTCTAGCCTTGTTAGAGTTGATTATCAGGTTTTATGAGTTAACTCTCCGGACCCTCGGGGTCGGGGCGTTACATAATATGGATTATTTTGGTTCAAATTGCCTGCTAAAAATTGTCCAACTTCAAGTATTATGTTTACAACATAATAGGTTACCTGTAATATTCTAGGCCAAGCAATATTTTTCCAATATAAGAAATGTCTCTGGTTTTTGTTTTTGTTTTTTTTTGCTTTTCTGAAATGAATCAAACATAATAAAGCAACCTGAATTAGGAAACACACAGTTCTGGTTTTTTTGCTAACATTTGATGTTCCTATTTTTAGCTCTACTAGGGTTTATTGGTTTGTGTGTCATGCGCCGTGATGCCTACCGACGGGGGCCCTCCTGGCTCCTTGGTATCGTCTGGGAGTTTGCAGACCTTTGCTGATATGGTGGTGAAGTCCCCCTAGCCACTTCCTGTGGTTGATATCCCCCTACATCCTGCGAAAGTCATTGATGGAGAGCATTGTGTATTATTTTCAAAGGAAGAGATTGATCGTTCGGCGGCTCCGTTCAAGTTTTCTATGGTCCTGAAATTTTTACGACAACACCCCACTTTGGATGTTATTCAATCGTTCATTCGCAGTCGTTGGTGCTTGGAGTCTCAACCGATGGTGTTTGCTATGAGAAGGCCTCGAAACGTTTTCATTCGGTTCGCCCATGAGCTGGATTTCATGAAAGCTCTCTCAAGAGATATTGATGGTGCTACTTATCGAGGCTTCCATTGGCACCCAGATTTTAATGAAGAAAAGGAGCGGTCTATGGTGCCTGTTTGGGTTGTTCTCCTGAGTTTACCTCCGCATTTTTATCAGGAAGGTTTTTTGAAAAACATCACAGGCCCTTCTGGCCGTTTCCTGGGTCGGGATAATGCAACAAAGTGTGCTACAAGGACTAATGGAGCTCGGGTGTGGCTCGAGATGGATGCGGCTCGTGCACCTCTTCATGGGGTCTGGATTGGTATCCCTCATCAGGAGTCCAGTATCTATGTGGTTTTTGAATATGAAAACTTACCAGCATTTTGTTGCAAATGTAACATTCAAGGGCATAACTCAAAAACCTGTCGTTGGAAATATGATGGGAGGAAGGATTTGCATCGGAAAAGGAAGGCGACAAACAGACAAAAACTTGGTTGCCTAAAACCCAAGAGGTGGTTAGTAATCAGGAGTTGGTCTTGACAAACTCTCTGGGGGTGGTGGACCATGGAAAGGAGATACAAGATGTGGGCCGAGTAATACTGGCATTGGGGATCAACATACAGGCGTGGTCAGGGTTGAGGTAGAAGAGGGAGAAATAAATGAGGATGTAAATGGGGAAGTGGGAGGAGTGGTTTCGTCGGATCAAGTGCTTGAGATTGTAATCACTGAAAATAAGGATGTAAATGGGACAAATCCCGTGTAGCTATCTGGCTCTAATGCTGTACTGGATTTAAATATCCATGTTGAAAAGGAGAATACGGTGAGGGTGAACGATATTGAGAGAGGAACGTGGAATGTTGCAAAGGCATTTTTCTGTCTATCATATTAAATTCCTAGCTTGATCTGTAACACCCCGTATTTTAGTGTATTTTTACTGAAGGATTCTTTTTATTTATTCAAAAATTTATTCTCTTATTTTAAAATTATTGGATTTTTAATTGGGTTATTTTTATGATTTTTAATTTACGAAAATTATTTCTGAAGTGCTTTCTTTAAATTAATTATTGTTATGTGTTTAAATTTCTTCTCGAATTAAATTAACTTATTATTGGGTTTAATTATTCATTTTCATGTTAATCACTGTGTTTGAAATATTTTATTTCACTAGCTGTTTTAAAATCGTTTCCGTTGGATCATTTTCGTGACCCAAGTTATGAGGATTGAACCTCATTTCTTTTCCCCCTACTTTTCTTTTCCTCCTTTTCTTTTCTTTCTTTTCTTTTTTCCTCCTTATTTCTCCCATCTCCTGCGCGCGAAGCCCAGCCCCCTCCCTCTCTCTTCCGTCCATTTCTTTCTCTTCCACCCAGCACCGCCGTGAGCCGGCGGTGGCCTTCACCGCCCATCCCATCGTCTTCCCCTGCCGCCGGCGACCTCACCTCCCAAATCCCAACCCCTACCTCGCCGCCGGTAGCCCACACGCACCCCACGAAGCCGCTGCATCACTTTCGCTCCAGCGCCGCCGTCGCACCACCTCTGGCCACCATCTTCCTACCACTTCATCCCCGACCTCTTGGCAACCCAATGGACCCAACCCCGGCTCCGATCCGTCACCAGTGAAGCCCCACCAAGTCCATTTCCGATTTGTGCATTTTTGGCCTAAAACCACCCCTTGCGCCGCCACCCACGGCAAACCACCACCACCACTAGCTTCACCGACCTCCGTAGGCCCTACCCTATCATTTTTGGGTCTTCGTTTGTCTTCGTTGAAAGTTGGGTATCTGTGACCCATGGCCACAGTGTATTTTACACTGTTCTGTAGCTATTTTTCCACCTCTTGCAGCTTCGTGATCCTCCAAAAATTGTTATATAGCACTGTAAGTATTTCTCCAAAGAATTCTTGTGAATTTAATGTATTTTTGCACTAACGCATTTCACTGTATTTAATCTGCTGATTGGTTTTGCCGGACTAAGTCCGAGGAGTTCGGGAGTCGGATGGATTGGTGATTAGAGTTGTTAGGTTGGATTTAATTGGATTGGTTATTGATGGTTGTTGGATTGGTGTTGGTATATGTGCATTTCATTATTTCATGCATGATCATGTTTGTAAAGAAAACTGGGTTTTTGTGTATTGCATTCATGCTCATGTGTGATTTGGAAAGTTATGATTTTATGTGATAATATTTTGGGTGCATGTGTATCACAACCCCAAACCGAGATGGGGCATTATCTCGGTGGAGCTCCTCTGGTTACTCGGGAGAGGAATAAACTGAGTAACGTCCCCTGGATTGTCGCTGGACGACAATGGGATCGGACGAGAGATTCGTGCCGACTCCGTGGTCCTTCTTCTGGCGGGGACTAAAGGATGTCTGGCCATGTACGCGCTGGGCGCGGAACTGGGCATCGCTTGTTGCGTAGTGGGTGCTAGGCCATGAACGCGCTAGGCGCGGAACTGGTCCCTAGGGGAGGCCATGGTGCATAGGTTAATAATGGATTAATTGGCTATTTTCTGGGAAAATAGTGTGCGTTGGATTTTGTGTAAATCATTTTCTGGGAAAATGTTTTACGAATATTTGGGCCAATCGGATTTTGGCGTGTATTGGAAAATTATCATTTTCGGGGAAAATGATGTTTTGAGGAAAAATGCATATTTCATCATATGCATGCATGTTGGTTGCATTTAATGCATTTCTTTCCTGAGGATTATTTGGGTTATACTTACCTGCGATACCATTCTGTGGTAACGCAGATTTTAATGCAGATGAGGAGGAGCAAGGCGAGCCTGAGGAGACGGCTCCGCCCGAGGAGTGATATGGGATCACTGGCTTTATTATTTTATTTTGCTTATTGTATTTTGGGACATGTGTTCAACTTTATTTTGGGATGACTGTATAACTGCTTTTAAACCTCAACTGATATTTAAATTGTATTTTAAATTCTGGTACTTAGTTGACTATCTGCTGCGTTATTTTATTTGTACACCGTTGCATGTACACACACTGGCACTTCGTTGGGATGTGTGACCATTTGTCACCATCCTGGTGTCTCGATCCCCGAGTATTTATATAAGGGGGATTGGGGGCGCCACAGGTGGTATCAGAGCAGTTCGGCTCTGGGTAAAACCACATGTCCCTTAGGATAGTAACAGAAATTATTTTCTATTTTAAAAATAATTTTTAAAGGTTGTAAGTTAAATTGTTTATTTTATATTATGAGTTTATGATTATTTTATTTTGTGTTAAATGAACGTATTTATGTTATTTCATGTTATTAGATTTGTATTATGTTGCTTTTGGATCGTGTTTGAATTGTCTGGGATTTAAGCAGGGTTGAGGATTGCTTTTGACAGGAAAATGGTGAGGTACTAGAAAATTTTTCTAAAGTTGTAATTGAAATTGTTTAATTTAGAGTATGGTTTCATTGGCTTTATTTATTTTATTGTATAATAATAATTTTGTTGTTTATTTATTTTATTGTATAATAATTTTGTTGTTTATTTATTATTGTATAATAATTTTGTTGTTTATTTATTTTATTGTATGTCATTTTAATTTATTTGTTTTATTTTATGGCGGATTATTTTATTGTTTTAATCATTTTATTGTGAACTACTTCATTGGTTTTATGCATTTTGTCGTATGTTATTTTATTTATGGAATTTTATTTTATTTTGTTTTGTTCGAATTGAAAGGCTGGTTAAGGGTTGTGCTATGACGGGAAGATGGTACGACTGAGAAGGCCATTGTAGGGCTTGAACATTTGGTGTAGTAGGCCTGAACTCTTGGTGATTGGTTTGTTTTAATATCGAGGCTCGAACATCATGGTCTGAGTGAACTCTTTGGAGTAGGAACTCGAGTTGCTACTAAGGAGGGGAATAGTTTTAAATTGCTTAGGATAATTGAGGTTTTAGGTTCCGTATAATTTATGTGATGAGTCTATGGGGTAGGAGGTTGTAAGATCAACGAATTTCAAGGTTAGATTTATGAGGGGTTCATCTAAGGTTTGAGGCCCCATAGTTTTTAGGAAATAAGTTATGAGATTTAAGGTGGTAGGTTCAACAAGCAATTAAGGGATTACTTAGATTAGAAGTTTTCAATCTAGTCGACCTTGATAAGCAATTTGATAGCATTTGAGATTTGAGATTTATAAGTTTTATAAGGTGAATGTTTTAGATAAAGGTCATTGATCTTGAAGATATCGGGAAATTATTTTTATCTGGTTTAAGGTTTTAGAATTGCAGAGTTGAAGGGCTGAATTAAAATAGGATTGATGAGTGTTGCGTAACCATTATGAGAAAATTTTTTTTTTCAGGCGAGAATTTCCTTGGAGATGGACGGTAATGATCTAGTTTGTTTATTTTCTGGGGATTGAAGATGTTGATCTAGTTTGGTTAAATAATTTTTTTTAGCTTGATGTTACAGTGACAGGTTAATGATTTAATCCATATTAATTTTAAGGATAATAGATGGTGCGGATTTAGGAAATGATTTTTGCTGATTTCGAGGATATAGGTCTAGTGATGGAAATGGTAGGGATGATCACTTGTACGATTGGAGGATTATTGGTTTTGGCTGAGGTGCATGAGATTGATGCGTAGAAATGGTGTGTGTACGCATTTCGGAGGGTATAGGTTCTAGTCTTATTTTGGTTTGTAGAAAGTGACTTTGGTAAGTGTTGAAGAGGAGTCGACACAATAGTACTAAGTCACGAGACCTTGGCTTAGAATTTTTGGTGAGTTGATCGAAGTGTGTAGTCGAGTGGGTTACTTAATGGAATTATGGTTGATAATAGTTATTGTGATTATTTTCAGGAATTAATTGTGACTTGAGGTTACTTAGGTACTTTTATTTTTATTTTCATTTTTATCTTGAGACTATATTTACCTTTGGAGATTGAGCATCCAATTGGTTGAATTAAGGACATTGTTATTTAACTTGAAGAGAGATTTTTGGGACATCACGTATGGTGTAGGAAAAAATCTTCAAAATTGAAGCTTAGCATCAACAGTGGATAATATGATCAAGTATGTGAGTTAATAAAACATTAGGATCATTGGGTGTTGTGCAATGACTTTTGGTGGATTGAAGATTTGAACAGTATGGCTTGCTTTGAGGTTTATTAGTGATGTACTATTGAAGGAACTAGTTGTGTTAATGCTAGCTTATTGGAGTAGAAATAGGTGGGCGAGTTACCAAGAAGGTTTTGATAATGTTTTGGTGTAGTCTAAGGTGGTTCGTAGTGAGTTTAGTCACCGTTAGATTAGATGTTGTTCAGAATGTAGGTGATGAGCTTTTGGGTTTAGGTTGTTAGGTAGGAGTTTATAGGCGCTCTTATTGGTTGGTCGGATTGGAATCGAGCCTTTTAAGGTATGTTCCTTATCGTAGATGAGATGGATGTATTTTGGGTTGAGGTTGCTTATTTTCAATTTGGGATGCTGAGGTTGTTTGAGATTGGGTTTCTGTCAATGATCATGGATGTATTTTATGGAATTTGATTTTGATTAAGGCTGTGGGAGTTAATTGAGGAATTTGAGTTATAACTCGTGGTTTTTGGAAAGGGAGTATTTTTTCTACCAAAATGTGATAAGAGTTTTTGGTTAATAAGAATGGAGCCACCTTGTAGTTGATGGTGTTAGTTGTATGAGGACATAAATTTTATGCATGTGACGAATATCAGAGTGCGCAGCAGAAGCGTGGTATTTTGTTGTAATCAAGAGTTCAGATTGTGTTGTTTTTTAGGAATTAATGATGACTTGAATTTTGAGAAGATACTTATAATTGAAGATTAATCAATTGGTTGTGCAATTTGTTATTGATGGTTAATTTTGGAAGTGGCTATTAGGTTACCAAAAGTAGAATTCAATGGAGGTTTAGAAGTTGTAGCATTGGAGTTGATTGAGGTTGGCACATAGTATTGTAAGGGCTTTTGATCATCGGAATTTATTGGATGTTGTATTAAGGTTCTTGTAGGAAACGAGTATGTTGGATATCGCCATGTTTATTGAGAAATGTGCCACGTGCCGTCAAGTGAAGGCTGAGTATCAAAGACCTACTAGTAGACTTCAACCTCTCCCTAATCCTGAGTGGAAGTGGGATGATATTTTCATGGATTTTGTTGTGGGTTTGTCGAGGACCCCTAGTGGAAAGAATTCAATCTGGGTGATTGTTGATTGGTTGACCAAGAGTGTCAATTTCTTGCCTATTAATAATACTGACTCTTTGGGCAAGTTGACTTGATTATATGTCAAGGAGATAGTGCGTTTGCATGGAGTACCCAAAAGCATTGTGTCAGATCGGGACCCGTAGTTCATGTCCCCTTTTTGAAAGAGTTTGCAGGCAGCCTTAGACACTAAGTTGAAGTTTAGTTCTGCGTATCACCCCCAGATGGACGGTCAAACAGAGCGTACTATTCAGACTCTGGAGGATATGTTGCTGTCTTGTGTCACGGAATTTCAAGGAAATTGGGAGAATCACCTGCCGCTTATTGAGTTCTCTTATAATAACAGTTTTCATTCCTCCATCCAAATGGCTCCGTATGAAGCTTTGTATGGAAGGAAGTGTAGATCGCCTTTGTGTTGGGATGAAGTGGGCGAGAGTAAAGTAATTGGGCCTGAGATAATTCAAGAAATGAAGGATCAAGTTCAGCTTATAAGGAAGAAAATGGCTGAAGCGCAAAGTCGCCAGAAGAGTTACGCAGATACAAGAAGAAGAGACTTATCCTTTGAAGAAGGTGATTGGGTTTATCTTAAAGTCTCTCCTATGAAAGGCGTTAAGCGCTTTGGTAAGAAAGGAAAGCTTAGTCCAAGATATGTTGGCCCTTTTCAGATCGTAGAGAAGGTTGGGCTTGTTGCTTATAGAGTTGCCTTGCCGGATTATTTTGGGGATGTTCATGATGTGTTTCATGTGTCATCGTTGAAGAAGAGTTTTGGACAGCAAGAACCACGTTTTGTTGACTCTGAACGCATTCAACTGCAGCCTAACCTTACTTATGAAGTTGCCCCGACACAGATTGTAGATTGGAAGGAGCAAAGATTAAGGTCCAAGGCAATACCTTTGGTGAAGGTGTCATGGGGTGATCCGTTGGCTCAAGATTTCTCATGGGAAAGATAAGCTGATATGAAAGAGCAATATCCATATTTATTCGATTAATCTGGACGGTATGTTCTAAGTTTGCTCTTAGTTGAATCTTAATCCTGTCTTAGCTTTAATATTTGACCTTGCTAATTTCGAGGACGAAATTTTATTTAAGGGGAGGATGTAACATCCCGTATTTTAGTGTATTTTTACTGATGGATTATTTTTATTTATTCAAAAATTTATTCTCTTATTTTAAAATTATTGGATTTTTAATTGGGTTATTTTTATGATTTTTAATTTACGAAAATTATTTTCGAAGTGCTTTCTTTAAATTAATTATTGTTATGTGTTTAAATTTCTTCTCGAATTAAATTAACTTATTATTGGGTTTAATTATTTATTTTCATGTTAATCAGTGTGTTTGAAATATTTTATTTCACTAGCTGTTTTAAAATCGTTTCCGTTGGATCATTTTCGTGACCCAAGTTATGAGAATTGGACCTCATTTCTTTTCCCCCTACTTTTCTTTTCCTCCTTTTCTTTTCTTTCTTTTCTTTTTTCCTCCTTATTTCTCCATTCTCCCGCGTGCAAAGCCCAGCCCCCTCCCTCTCTCTTCCGTCCGTTTCTTTCTCTTCCACCCAGCGCCACCGTGAGCCGGCGGTGGCCTTCACCGCCCATCCCATCGTCTTCCCCTGCCGCCGGCGACCTCACCTCCCAAATCCCAGCCCCTACCTCGCCGCCGGTAGCCCGCAAGCACCCCACGAAGCCGCGGCGTCACTTTCACACCACCTCCGGCCACCATCTTCCTACCACTTCATCCCCGACCTCTTGGCAACCCAATGGACCCAACCCCGGCTCCGATCCGTCACCGGTGAAGCCCCACCAAGTCCATTTACGATTTGTGCATTTTTGGCCTAAAACCACCCCTTGCGCCGCCACCCACGGCAAACCACCACCACCACTAGCTTCACCGACCTCCCTAGGCCCTACCCTATCATTTTTGGGTCTTCGTTTGTCTTCCTTGAAAAGTGGGTATCTGTGACCCACAGCCACAGTGTATTTTACACTGTTCTGTAGCTGTTTTTCCACCTCTTGCAGCTTCGTGATCCTCTGGAAATTGTTATATAGCACTGTAAGTATTTCTCCAAAGAATTATTGTGAATTTAATGTATTTTTGCACTAACGCATTTCACTGTATTTAATCCGCTGATTGGTTTTGCCAGAAGAAGTCCGAGGAGTTCTGGAGTCGGATGGATTGGTGATTAGAGTTGTTAGGTTGGATTTAATTTGATTGGTTATTGATGGTTGTTGGATTGGTGTTGGTACATGTGCATTTCATTATTTCATGCATGATCATGTTTGTAAAGAAAACTGGGTTTTCGTGTATTGCATTATGCTCATGTGTGATTTGGAAAGTTATGATTTTATGTGAGAATATTTTGGGTCCGTGTGTATCATGACCCCAAGCCGAGATGGGGCATTATCTCGGTGGAGCTCCTCTTGTTACTCGGGAGCGGAATAAACTGAGTAACGTCCCCTGGATTGTCGCTGGGCGACAATGGGATCGGACGAGAGATTCGTGCCGACTCCGTGGTCCTTTTGCTGGCAGGGACTAGAGGTTGTCTGGCCATGTACGCGCTGGGCGCGGAACTGGGCATCGCTTGTTGCGTAGTGGGTACTCAGCCATGAACGCGCTGGGCGCGGAATTGAGCATCGCTACGAAGCCAGGACGTGCGGATGGTCCTTAGGGGAGGCCATGGTGAATAGGTTAATAATGGATTAATTGGCTATTTTCTGGGAAAATAGTGTGCGTTGGATTTTGTGTAAATCATTTTCTAGGAAAATGTTTTACGGATATTTGGGCCAATGGGATTTTGGCGTGTGTTGGAAAATTATCATTTTCGGGGAAAATGATATTTTGAGGAAAAATGCATATTTCATCATATGCATGCATGTTGGTTGCATTTAATGCATTTCTTTCCTGAGGATTGTTTGGGTTATACTTACCTGCGATACCATTCTGTGGTAACGCAGATTTTGATGCAGATGAAGAGGAGCAAGGCAAGCCTGAGGAGACGGCTCCGCCCGAGGAGTGATATGGGATCACTGGCTTTATTATTTTATTTTGCTTATTGTATTTTGGGACATGTGTTCAACTTTATTTTGAGATGACTGTGTAACTGCTTTTAAACCTCTACTGATATTTAAATTGTATTTTAAATTCTGGTAATTAGTTGACTATCTGCTGCATTATTTTATTTGTACACCGTTGCATGTACACACACTGGCACTTCGTTAGGATGTGTGACCGTTTGTCACAATCCTGGTATCTCGATCCCGGTGTATTTATATAAGGGGGATTGGGGGCGCCACAGTTGGATATGCTCTTGCAAAATAAAGGCCTCCCACTACTCTATCATACATCTCTCTCTACACAGGTATTAATTTTTCTTTGATCTCATACTAGATAGATCTAATCTTATATATTTTTCATTGTTTCCACTACTAGCGATGTGAATGGAACTTTTCAATTTCAAGAAGTTCTTGGCATATATTAATTACTTGTTCCTTATTTCGGTATTAATTTGCTCGTCTAGATTATACCATCGTGATGGCATCCGTACGTAAGAAATTGCATCGAATATCACTTCAGTTGATCACGAGTACTTAATTGTGCAACTGCTTTCATTTTTAATCAATATATATCACGAGTACTAGTTCGGATTGTCTCTGCAACTTGGGAACATGAAATTGGACTCGATAGTAATTGCGGATCAGCATTCCGCAGTGAATACGTATTGTGCCATTGGACTCATAGCTTATTGCTTACAGATTTGATAGGACCGACTAATCGAAAAAAGATTAGATAGGACCATTATCCTCCTAAATCCCCCCCTCGGGAGATTATACAACACCTCTTTATCAGGGAGGTAGTAGTTATGGAAGATAGTGTATAATATGGATTATTTTGGTTCAAATTGCCTACTAAAAATTGTCCAACTTCAAGTATTATGTTTACTACATAATAGGTTACCTGTAATATTCCAGGCCAAGCAATATTTTCCAATATCAGAAATGTCTCTGGTTTTTGTTTTTGTTTTCTTTTTTTGGCTTTTCTGAAACGAGGCAAACATAATATATAAAGCAACCTGAATCAGGAAAAGAAAAGAAAAGGGTAAAATTTGTATATTTTCTTTCTTATTTGCTATATATATATATATATATACTAAAAACACATTTCTTTATTACGTGACATTAATCTTTATTTAGTTTCATTGATCCAAAGCTTAGATGTGTAATCTGAATTTTAGGGCTTAGATACATGGATTTTGGACAAGATTTACATGAAAAATATAAATTTTAGTGAGTTTTGGAGTTAGGATGTAAAATCCTTAAGTTAGAAATAAAATGATAACTCTCCTACGTGTAATATGAATTTTTGGACTTAGATTATGAAAAAATATATATATATATAATTAACAGGTACGTCCTACAATATTAAATACTAAATAATTAATAATAAAATCAACTTGATGATATTATGTCTATATCTCTCTACAATAAATCCTAAAATTTGGGCAAACTCTATAGAATCCATTTAGGCTGACATAGTTTTACTTAATTTATCGACATATATATGCATAATTGACTTATTGCGCATTCATCATCGGTGCCAATGTTGGAGTTGAGCAGCGAGATAGCGGTGGTGCATTTTATTTCAGTTATTATAATTTATAACAAGCATTTTTCTGATCATTTTTTCTTTTGAAACATAACGATTATATTGTTCACTCTATTTAAATATTTGCATTTTATTTATATTTTCAATGATTATTATTTGAAGTGAGAATGGAACGGTAAATATCTAAAATTCTATGAAGTTAATTTAATTTTGTACAAACATTGCTTCTAAGTTAAGTTGTACGCTGGATGAAATAAGAATAAAAATTAAGATGGTCTTTCTATAGTTAAGATCAAATTGTCGATCCTCTTTCAGTTATTGTAGTTAAAAGTTAAGATAATTTCATCTTGCCTAATCCAGTTAATGCAAGTCAATATTGGCTTCCATTAGGATCCCATTGGCAATTGGTTAAGTCAATATTGGTGCTCTAATATGTTTGTGTTTTTAAATCTTCCAACCTGTTTATGTTTGTTTACATATTTTTGTTAATTAGATTTCAGGGTCGATGTCAATAAACAGAAACATGCAATTGTCCGCCAACAATGTCAATGTACCAAAGTAGTATTGTGTGTCATATGACCGTGTTAGGATAAATATATATCAAATGTGACACCCCCGGGTCCTGCTTGTGCTTTGGCAGAAGCCGTGTCGTCGTGATTTTGGTCGCTCGGGTCATACACCCCTCAATGTTGTGATAACAAAGTGTGTGCTAACATGATTAAATTAAAGTGTACAGTTAATTCACAGCTAAAATTAAAAAAAAAAAAGGATAGTTATAAGTCTAAATAATAGCACCAAAAAATTTAATACAACACAACCCAAGTATCCGTAAGCTAATCAAATATTATTACAGTCATCCGATCTTTCAATAAAATCAACTATAGCAACTTAACAATTGGGGAAAAGCCCTAATCCTCAATCCTTTGGCAGCGGCGGGACTCCATACTCATAACCACTATTGAACTCTCCATCTGCATCAAATTCTATGGTTTTGAGGAGGGGGACAATAGTGGGTCTACCACAGTGCGATTTTCCCAAAATCTCAATAAGTGAAATGAAGACTGAATTTATATATATATAAATTTAAAAATATATTATTTTATATTGTAGTTGTATAAGTTAATTATATAATTTTCATCCAAGGGATCACCAATGGCCATATAGACAATGAAACTATTTAATATTCATTAACCATATATAAAATGTTAAAGAGATCACTTAATTTCATTAACCATATATATACAATGAAAAAAATGTTCATGGACCGAATCAGATGGAATGGATCGAGCTAGGATCATCGAACTGACCGATAGCTAACAGTTCAGTCTAGCAAAAATGATGGACCGAAAATTTTGGTCCGTGACTCCCTCAAACTGAACTAGACCAGACCGATTACACCACTATACATAGCATAATATTCCATATAAGTTGGAACTGCCCAAAAGAAAATCATACTTTTGTAAATATTCATTTTATTAATGTGTGAACCACAGTCTAACCTAAATGGACCATACACAAACCCTAGCTCTCTTTGCCACAACACGGCTAATCACAGGACATGTGACTTTGTTATGACCGATGCCTAGTTTGCACTCTGTCCTTGGCCACGACATCCTCTGGCCTCCGCAATTAGAGGGGTTACAGTTTTGACCCAAGAGCATTATTGTAACTCCCCATCCCCGAGGGTCCGGAGAGTTAACTCATATCACCTAAAAATCATTTTGCATCCACATAGTACATACTCTAATTTTTCTCTATCGCACAAAATATTCATTAATTCACATCATATGCACCAGTATAACTATTCTAAGACAATACAAAGTCTTAATATAAACATCAATCTCCCAACAAATCACATCATCAGAGCACAACAAGCTTACTGAATGAAAATCATCAATACTCATATAAACCTTCTATGCTTAAACCATCATTCTTAACTCATCTCACCCATGCTCCATATACATGATCCTCAACTGGACTATTCAAATCATCTAAAAAATATTGTGGAGATAAGGGATGAGTTATCAACAACTCTGTAAGCAGAAAACATATACTAGTATGTAAACATGAGCCTTTTTCAGAATGTTCAGTATGCAGAAACAAAACCTTTCATTTTTATATGCAGATCTCAGAAACGTTTTATCAGATAATCAGAGCGACTTTTCAATCTTTTCATACTCAAAACCAACTGTTCATATTTAAAGACATTTTTCGTATTCAAAGACCATTTTCATATTCAAAAATCCACTGTTCATATTTAAAGATCCGTTTCATATTCAAAAACGTTTTGGCATAACATAACTGAACATCTTCATCTTATCATATCGTGTCATATTGTATCATATCATATACCATGTTTAACCACCGTGGTAGGGTTGTGTTATCCCCGGTGGCCAAACCAGGCAGTATCATATGGTGAAACTTCCCCTTTTTCAATCTCAGAGCCCCGAGTGTGCACACAGGAAAGAACACGTAAAAGACCACCTTGTTTCCAAAGTGGGTGCATTTATATGATATCATATCATGTTGGTACCAACCATATTCAGAATCAGAATCAAAATAGATAAGTATGCCAATGGTTTCTTTTATATCCATATCATATCAAAAATGTGCTAAACATATTCATATCATTTCCATTTGATCAAAAACAGATCCAAATCATTTCATATCACGTGTATAAAAATCTCAATGATATCATATTCGCTCATTTGCATATTTCAGAAACATGTCAAATGTTGTTCATGTCTACACTTTTCATGTCAAAAGCATTTATTTTCTCTTTCATACATATCTCATGAGTGAATGCAAAACATATATTGAGGTTGTTTTCATGTTTTCTTTTAAAAACATATCATGCACATTTTACAAACCAACCTCAGTTCATTTTCTTTATTTTTTTATGCAAATTTAGCATAAGAACCCCGCTTACCTGGATTTCTTAGCTTTTCAAAAATTTTCTCAACAATGCTGAACAAAAATTAATCGTCACCTATAAGATCATTATAGAAGTCCCGTAAATTTCCAGTCAATCACATATTTCGATATTTAAGCCTAAGCTTCTAAAATGACCTATTTTAATTCCTCAAAACTTAAAATTTTCATAACCTCAAAATAGCATCATTTTCCAAAACCATCAATATCCTCTTAATTGAATTCGTACCGAAGAAGAATTTAATCGAACAAGTATTATGATAATTACAGAACTCAGTAAATACTAATATTAAAATATCTAAAATACCAACAACGTATTATAAATTAATAGAATACTTAGGCTACTTTAAAGAAAAAAAAAGGGAAATCTTATAAAATTCGTCATGAAAAACTCCTCTCTTAAAAATAGGTTTACTTCCTTTAGTTAACAATATTATTGAAATATTATCTACACGGATACAATATTTCATGTGACTTAACAACAAAACCCATTTTAACATAACCCAATTAGATTGCTCATCAAAAAATATATCTGGGACATACAATAAGGGTAAACTGGTAATAACACTCAACTACTAGGTTAATAACTTAATGTGTGTGTGTATATATATATATAACTTACAGGAACAAAGCTAGAGGAACAAAACACACAGACTTGCGGTGGCAAGGACTTACTCCAGGGAGACCGGGGCAAGCGTGGAGGAGTACGGTGCGACGGGGCTGGCTGGCTAGACAGTGGTGGCACGGCTGAAGAGCAGGAGTGTGGCAGAGATGCCATCGAACTGGGCAGAGCACGAGAGAAAAAGAGAGGGCGAGGTGGTGATAGTGGCGTGCGGCGGACTGGTGGTGATGGAACGATTGCTGGCGGCGTGGGTTGGCAGGTTGAAGGCACATGGTGGAGGCAACACTCCTCTATTTCTTGGTGTAAAAACAGGGGTGGTGGGTTTTTTACCGATAGCTGAGAACCGGACGAGATACTCGGAGGGATTGTGGCGCACGACTGGGGTGGTGAACTCAGAGTGGCTGAGGTACCGGCGCGGACTAGGTTTGGTGGAGTTGCGGCATGTGGATTGGCTTTGGGGGTGGCAGTTTACTGGGTGCAAACCAAGCCCTTCGGTTTGGTGTTTTACGGAGACACGATGGCTGGTTGTGTGGTGGTGTGGTCTGGACAGAGGTTCACAAAGGAGAGTAGATGCTCAGAAGAGTTTGGATGGCTGAGGGCCTGAGGAGAGGGAAGCGGCAATGAATCTAGGATTGAGAAAAGCTTAACATTTATATAGGCTATAAGTAGAAAACAGAACAAACCTAAATCAAAGGGAAGGGGGAACGTGCATGAAAATGGAAAGATGGTGTGAACCCGTATGATAGATGCCGTGAACCCGTGCGATGGATGGTGTGAACCCGTGCGACGGATGGCATGAACCCGTGCGACGTATTCTGGAAATGTTTTCCACGTGCATGGTCTGGCAGTGGGCTGGGTCTTACAATTACAGTCTCACTAGAGCCCGTTTTCTCCTAGCGACAACCTAGGGGATGCCACTCAATATTATGCGCTTCTGAGTGACCAAAAGTGCTCCACTGAGACAATACCTCATTGTAAGGCCAATATTATGAGAGATAAATTATAGATAATTTTATTAGGCTCAATAATTGATTTTAATCCCATAAAAGAGTTATTGGATAAGTTTTTTTTTTATTTAAACCTAGAGTTAAGACTCCATTTTTAAAAAAAAAGGCTCCAAACGCCTTAGTGTTAGACTCCAAACACTATTAGCATTCTAGATTCCTCTTCATAATAAAATCCTTAACTGATTTCCTCTATAAACTCCATGACATGCACGTCTCTCCCTTTCCTTTCTCTAGGGTTTTACCATCACCTCTATATATACACATGTTTTTCTCTCCTGCACATAGAAACTGCCCAACCCACGTCCATCTTCCACAAACTGCATTGTCAGCCATCTCACGTCTGTCCAACAATACCAGCCGCAACCACCATGAAGAGACCAGTCGCAACCATCATGAAACCACCAGCCACAACCACCATGAAACCACTAGTCGCAACAAACACACAACCAACCCTCACCGTAGCTCAACCAAGAGGACACCGCACAACACACACACAGCAGTGCACCAATAGCCACGATCCTTCCTACATTCTACAACCAGCACAAAGCAAACAAAGACGTCCCGCAGCCCACGTAAACGGCACCAACCGCCCCTGTTTTCACACACTGAAACAGAGCATGGCTCCTCCACACATCAATCCCACACGAAAACTGTAACACCCTGCTTCCCAAAAAGACATTTTAGAATTTTCGGAGAACATGTGTTCTACTACTAAACTTGAACTTAAAAACTTTTCTTTTTAATAACGCGCCAGATGCGAAAGTTTCCATAAATAAAACAAGCTTTAATAAATACTGAAAACCAAAATAGGGTTTGCGGAAGCACTTATTTAAAAAAATACGGAAGTCTCATATGCTTATAAAAATAATTTATTTAAACTTTAAACCATAGAAATAATCATAGCATAATCTGTCTAGGCCTCTGTCTCTCCTCCTAGAGTCAAGTCCTGTCCTGCAGTCTCATACTCATAAATGCCATCACCTGGGGTAGTTTAAAAACATAAAAACAAACAAAAATTAGTCGAATACTCAATAAGCAACACATCATACAGTAAACATAATAAACATAGGGTTTCTTAGAAAATGTGCATACTCATAAGTACATATGTAATTAACATGAACATGAATATGAACATGGACTTATCTTTCACTTATCATAGGTCGTTACCCACTGTTGACCCCCGTGAGTTAGGGTTAGCGAATCTAAATAGATTCCGATTCTGCTCGTGGCCGCGGGTTGTGGAATCCATATATAAGGAAGACATACAGGGTGCACTACCAGCATGCATAACCTGTCAATGCAATATGGCCATAACATAGGTACCGTCTTCATATCATAACATAGGCTGTTACATGTCTTATGATAATTATACTTGCATACTTTTCATTTCATAGATTTCAAAATAAATCGCATACATACTTGTTCATATCGTAGATTCAAAAGAAATCACATACATACTTGTCATATCATATCATAGATTAAAAATGAAATCACATTCTTTCATAAATGTCGTGATACATGTTTCCTCACATAAATTCATGACTTTTCATAAATAATTTTATGCATAACTCTCACATAAAATCATGCATGACTTTCCAAAACTGCATAAATTATCACATAAGATCATCAATTTTCATAAACCTTCACATAAAATATGACTTTCATAAAATACTTTAATGCATAAATCTTCACATAAAATCATGATTTAGGTACGTAAAAAGGGGCTTCCAATGGAGGGCGTACATGCATAATATATTTATAAAAGACATGTCGTTTACCGTACATATGTGTAAGGGTATGATTATGCTACTTACCTTGCAGTGCTAATCCACTATTTTCGGTACGTAATCAGTCAGCTATACAATGAACTTGTAATTTCCGTAAATATTTCAATCGAACACGTGTTAAAATATTTAACCCTGAAATGCTAAAATTAACCTATTTTAATTCTTCAATACTTAAAATTCTCCTAATCCCTAAAATACCATCATTTCTCTAAACTCATTGACATATAAATGATATTCACTTACCCTAAATTTAATTCAATACAAGTCTATCTGAGAAACAAGTCCATCCCACTTAAGTAATATAACTGTCGCTCTAATAAAAATATTATCAAGCCCAAAATGATTTAGAACCCGAATATAGCCTAATAACATACATGTTTATCTTCATGATAATTAAAAATAACTCAATTCTAATTAAGATCCTAATACGCCTGCTTAGTCTAATTACATTACAAACTAAACTCAAAAGGGAAAAATTGTCATTGTTACAAACTAGAACCTATTATTGGCATTTTTTTTGAAACGTAACCATGCAACTACGTAGACTGACACACAACAGAGCTTACCGAGACCTAGGCGTGAGGCTTTTGGCCTTGGTGGTGCTGAACGGCGGAGTTGGGTGGTTCCTCGGTGGCTCAAGGCTGGGCGTGGTAGCAACTCCGGCGAGTGGCCACTATGCAACTGAGAGAGAGAGACGGAGAGTGAGAGAGACAAGATGAACGAGAGGGGGAGGACGTACGGCGTGGGGGAGAGGAGGCAGGTTACCGAGAGAGGGCTGTGGTCTTTTCACCGTGCGTTCTGGGGAGGCGCTGCCAAGCTTGGCGATGTTGATGGTGGTGGAGGGTGGTTCACGACTAGGCAGTTGCGAAGGGAAGAGACGTGCTCTGTTTTCGGTTGCAAGAACAGAGGTCTTTCAGTGAGGTTGTTTTCCGCCGTGGGTTCACTGCTGACTTTGGTGGTGAGGACTTCTTTATGGTGGCTCTCGTTACGCGTTGGTTGAGGTCGGAGACATGAGCTATGGCTGCGGCTGAGTTTCTCACTTCGTGGGTCTGGTGCCACGACGTTGCAGGGCACAGTGACTGCGTGGAGGCTACGGTGGGTGAGGCACGGTTTAGTTTTGGTTTGTGCTTGGCTTCGGGGTGGCGAGGTTGCGGGACGTGCCTGGTGGTTGCCGTGTGGGTGGTCTGCTGGACAGACTGAGGGGAGGTGGTGGAGGCCGTGAGATTTGAGGGAGAAAGGGATGGTTTCCGACGTGCGGGAGTCTTGTTTTCTGTGGTAGTTCTCGGCACAGGGAGGAGGGGTTTGGAGGAAGAGGCTCACGGTGGAGGAAGGCTGTGTGCTCGTGGCTTACGGGGTGTGGTGGTTCCGTCGAGGTAAGTGGCTCTCGGTTGCTTCTTTCCTGGACGTGGCCTAGAGGTCGTGCATGAAGTGGAGGGCAGTTTCTATGTGCAGGAGAGAAAAACATGTGTGTATATATATAGAGGTGATGATAAAACCCTAGGGAAAGGAAAGGAAGAGACGTGCATGCCATGGAGTTTATGGAGTAAAATAATAATAAATATAATAATAATAATAATAATAATAAATATAATAATAATAGAGCCTTAATAAAAAATAATTCATCCAATAAAATTCTCTAACAGGCTTTAACTCATTTATTGAGTTTAACAAAATTATCCGTAATTTATTCCTAAAAATATAAGATCGGGTCGTTACAAAAACCACCCAACATTCACCGTAGCCCAGCCTTGAAACCGTAGTGGAGCCATCGACAACTGCCGCGATTCCTTCCCCACGACGAATCCTCTAGCACCACCACAGGACCTTCATAGCAGGCCAAACCGAGAGCCACAACCCACGGCTTGCAACAGCTCCTTCACGCCACCTCAAGGAAGACGAAACCACCCTCAGCCACAAAACACGCTGACCAGCACAATCCCGTAGCACCCACTCCATCCCGGTAAGCAAAAACTTTTGCTACCCTTCTCTCTCCCTTTCGGCCAGCTCTCAATCCCTCTCTTAGTGTCGCACCACCATGCTCAGAGGAGCCTCCTGTTGTGCTGCCGTGACACCGGCTAGTCGCCCAGCCGTCGTCACCTCAGTCTCCCTCTCTCGGTGAGGTTCAGCCCTGCCTCACACGCCTCTTGACTCACTCAAAAGTGAGTAGCACAAAGGCTATCCCATGTGTAGGAGGGAGTCGCGTAATAATTAGGAATAAATTCCAAGATCGTCTTTTCAAGGAAAGTTACTTAAAATCATACTCGTTTAAAATGGTGAAAATATTCACAAAGAGAAAATAAAAGTGGTGGTATATGCAATGAATGGAAGAGTGCAACGGGAATGAAAAGGGCACTAGTCATGGACTAGATTCATATTTTTAGATTTTTGAGTGTCGAAATGAAATGTAAAAGACTAACAAATTGAAATTAACAATCAAGGAATCAACTAAGCTAAACAATCTTTATTAAAATTGGAATATGAACTGAAAATTGAAAGGCACCAAAATTAAAATTCTCGGGTTCATCCTTGCATTCAAATCACAGATTCTCAAAATCAATCCATAGCAATTATAATCACTATGAAATGAAAGCTTAAAAGAGCAAGAAAAATAACGACATTAAGTAAAATAAATTGCCCAAACTTCTAAGCCAAAAATCTAAAAAATACTCCATAAAATTTAAACTAAAATTATATAAATAGTAGAGAGTGAAAAGAGTAAGCCAAATAAATGAGATGGAGGTGGTAGGCAGTGGAGGAAGGCTGGGCAGCGGCTTCGTTCGGAGAAAAAAACCCAGTGCGTCCTTATGTTGTTTTCTTCTTCCCGAATAACTGCGGCGCTTCTTCCCCTTAAAGAAAAAAAAACTTTTCTTTACTTCCCTAAAAACCCAATAAAAACCTTCCTTGCGTGTTGCGTCCGAATCAATTAAAAACAAAGAATCCTCTGTTTTTCTTTTTTCTTTTAGTGCGGCGTGTCTTTTTAGAAAAATCCCAAAAGTTGCCTTTATTCTTACTTCCGTCCAAAATCCAAACACTGAAAAAATGTTGGTGCCTTTTGGTGCCTTGACTTTTTCTTAAGGAGCCATGAGCCATGTGTGTGAGTTGAAAAACCAACTTCCGTCCAAAAATCAAAAGTAATGGGTCCTATGTGCAAATGTGACTTTTTATTTTTTATGCTTTTCATTTCTTGACCTATAAAAACAATAGAAATTAGAAATAAAATAACATAAAACAGAATAATAGAGTATCAAAAATATGTTGTGCATGTGAATGAACATTGTCCAATTAAATCACAAGTTATAAAATTAAGCATAAATCATGCTATTAACCAATTTAAAACACAACTTGGATTTATTCATCTTAACCATTTTTCTATTTAAAATCAATAATAATGTAATGAAATAAATAAAATATATTGGTTCTAAATGTATAAAATATGCAATAACTCATCTCAATCACCTCTCTCCCGAGCCTTCTGTTTCTCTACAAAACATATTAAGTTGCTTTCAGGTTTTAGTTTAGTAAGTGCATATATTGATGAGATTACAAAAATGCCCATAATTTTTTAAGAATAACAAGTGAGAATATTTTGGTGTTTGGAAGAATCTAGGTTTAGGAAATATAGACTATTTTAGTAGTTTAGGTGTGGCGCCCCCAGCCCCCACTTGGGATTGGACGGTGACTGAGATGCCGTGACATGTAACACAAGGTTACACACCCCTTGTGCAATAACGATGTAGTGGAAGAAATTATAAAAGTCAGATAACTAGGCAACCCGATAAGCAATTGCAAAGCACATGGCACCATAACCTAATATCGTAACCCAAAACATTATCCCAAAACATAAACATAGGCCTTAAAGGCAAAATATCCTGAAAAGCATGAAGCATAATTTTAAATTCCAAAAACACGGGATTCCCCCAAAAGAAACATAAGTCCACAAAAGTTGGCCATAAATGTTGATACCTTCCTTCTCTCTCCTTTTTTTTTAATCACAAAACACTTGAACTCCCCGTATTCTTCAAGAAGATTCGGGCTTTACGTGCTTTTCTAAAGCCTTATCCTTGTCTCGATTGTTACGCCGCTTGAACTCGACGATGAATTCTAATATACCCGTGATCTCTCGATCAATGGCCTTGAGATGCTCCCAAATGGAGGACTCAGGCCGATTCATGGCCATTTTAGGCACAATCCTCTCCGGAGGAGGAGGTGTTGTTCTCTTCCTCTTGGTCATCGTTGCTTCTTACCAAACCTATTACAACTTCTACCATTCCAGTTGGGGAATGGTTGTGGAAACTACCACAATGAGATTTCAAAAAATCTCAGCAAGTAATCACACAACATACCACTGTTAATACAAGCATACAAAAAGTATATCATGATATGCGTGCATAGACATGTACTTGACTTATGCCTTACCCAAAACTTGACTTATGCACTTGACCATTTACAAAAAACTTGTAACAAAGACTTAAACTTTTCATAAAAACTTTTTAACTTTTTCTTATTCACGTGATCTTATTCAGAACTTGTCTTATCAAAACATATCACAAGATTTTCATCAAGTGATCATTATCATATGAGCTCTTATACTTGTTGTAACACCCCGTATTTTAGTGTATTTTTACTGAATGAATTATTTTTATAGATCCAAAAATTTATTCTCTTATTTTAAAATTATTGGATTTTAATTGGGTTATTTTTAGGATTTTTAATTTGGTGAAAATTAATTTTTATGTGCTTTCTTAATATTTAATTATTGTTGTGCATTTAAATTACTTTTCATATTTAAATTAATTACTGTGTGATTTAATTATTTCAAATTGACTTTACCATTACGTTTAAATTATTTTATTTAACTTGTGGTTTTAAAATCGTTTCCGTTTGATCATTTTCGTGACCCAAGTTATGAGGATTGGACCTCATTTCTTTTCCCTCTATTTTTTCTTTTCCTTTTCTTTTTCTTTTCTTCTTCTTCTTTTTCTTTTTTCTTCTTCTTTTTCCTTCTTTCGCCGTGCGTTCGGGCCTCCTCCAGCCCGCCGCCGTCCGCCGGTGGTGGTCGACACCGCCGGGCTCCTCCCCTCCCCTTGCCGCCGGCGACCCCTCCCCGTAAATCCCAGCCACCCTCGCGCCGCCGTTAGACGCCACGAACCACTACAAGCCGCGGCGCACTTTGAGCTCCAGCACCGCCGTCGCTCCAGCACCGCCGTCGCTCCACCACCGGCCACCATTTTCCTACCACTTCATCTCCGACCTCTTGGCAACCCAATGGACCCAACCCCAGCTCCGATCCGTCACCGGTGAAGCCCCACCAAGTCCATTTCTGATTTGCACATTTTTGGCCAAAAACCACCCCTTGCGCCACCACCCACGGCAAACCACCACCACCATTGGCTTCACTGACCTCTCTAGGCCCTACCCTATCATTTTTGGGTCTTCGTTTGTCTTCGTTGAAAAGTGGGTATCTGTGACCCACGGCCACAGTGTATTTTACACTGTGGTGTTGCTCAGACGACGCCTTTTTCAACTCCATGATCCTTTGGAAATTGCTATATTGCACTGTAAGTATTTCTCCAAAGAATTCTTGTGAGTTTAATGTATTTTTACACTAACACATTACACTGTATTTAAATTGCTGATTGGTTTTGCCGGACTGAGTCCGAGGAGTACGGGGTCAGTTAGTTTGGTGATTGGGTTGGTTTGGTTGGATTTGGATTGGTTTGAATATTGGTGGTTGTGGATTTCTGTTGGTACATGTACATCTCATTATTTCATGCATGATCATGTTTGTAAAGAAAACTGGGTTTTCGTGTGGTGCATTCATGCTCATGTGTGATTTGGAAATTGTGATTTTATGTGAGAGTGTTTTTGGGTGCGTGTGTATCACGACCCCAAGCCGAGATGGGGCATTATCTCGGTGGAGCTCCTCTGGTTACTCGGGAGCGGAAAAAACTGAGTAACGTCCCCTGGATTGTCGCTGGGCGATGATGGGATCGGACGAGAGATTCGTGCCGACTCCGTGGTCCTTCTGCTGGCGGGGACCAGAGGATGCTTGGCTACGTACGCGCTGGGCGCGGAACTGGGCGTCGCTCATTGCGTAGTGGGTGCTTGGCTACGTACGCGCTGGGCGTGGAACCGAGCTTCACTACGAAGCCAGGACGTGTGGATGGTCCCTAGGGGAGGCCATGGTGCATAGGTTAATAAAGGATTAAATTGGCTATTTTCTGGGAAAATAGTGTGCGTGGATTTTGTGTAAATCATTTTCTGGGAAAATGTTTTACGGATATTTGGGCCAATGAGACTTTGGCGTGTGTTGGAAATTGTCATTTTCGGGGAAAATGATGTTTTGAGAAAAATGCATATTTCATCATATGCATGCATGTTGGTTGCATTAAATGCATTTTATTTCTTGAGGATTATTTGGGTCATACTTACCTGCGGTACCATTTGTGGTAACGCAGATTTTGATGCAGATGAGGAGGAGGAGGGCGAGCCTGAGGAGACGGCTCCGCCCGAGGAGTGATCTGGGATCACTGGTTTTATCATTTTATTTTGCTTATTCTATTTTTCGGGACATGTGGTAATTTTATTTTGGAAGACTGTATAACTACTTTTAAACCTCTACTGATGTTTAGTTGTATTTAAATTCTGGTACTTAGTAGACTTGACTGATCCGCTGCTTTATTTTATTTGTGCATCGTTGCATGTACACACACTGGCACTTTGATGGGATGTGTGACCGTGTTGTCACCATCCGGGCGACTCGATCCCCGTGTATTTTATTTAAAGGGGGTCGAGGGCGCCACAGGTGGTATCAGAGCAGTTCGGCTCTGGGTAAAGCCACATGTCCCTTAGGATAGTGCCAGAAAATTATTTTTATTATTTTAAAATAATAAATTTTGTTTAAGTGGGGTAAGTTAAGTTATTTATTTTATATTATGAATGTATTGTTATTTTATTTTATGTTAATTTATGTTATTTGATTTTATTTATGCTATTGGTTTAGTTGGTGTTTACTTTTGGTTGAGTTTGGTTTTATCTGGATTTAAGCGGGGTTGAGGATTGCTTTTGGCAGGAAAATGGTGATGTACTAGAAAATTTTTCTAAGTTGTGATTTAGCATTTTTTAATTTAAAATATGTGGTTTTTATTGGTTTTATTTAGTTATTGTATACTACTTGTTTATTTATTTATTTTATTGTTTTATTTTACAGTATGTTATTTTATTTGTTTTAATTATTTATTGTATATTATGAGTTTACGATTATTTTATTTTGTGTTAAATGAACGTATTTATGTTATTTCATGTTATTATATTTTTATTATGTTGCTTTGGATCCTGTTTGAATTGTTTAATTTAGAGTATTGTTTTATTGGCTTTATTTATTTTATTGTATAATAATAATTTTGTTGTTTATTTATTATTGTATAATAATTTTGTTGTTTATTTATTTTATTGTATAATAATTTTGTTGTTTATTTATTATTGTATAATAATTTTTTTGTTTATTTATTTTATTGTATAATAATTTTGTGGTTTATATATTTTATTGTATAATCATTTTGTTGTTTATTTATTACTGTATAATAATTTTGTTGTTTGTTTATTTTATTGTATAATAATTTTGTTGTTTATTTATTATTGTATAATAATTTTGTTGTTATTTATTTTATTGTATGTCATTTTATTTTATTTGTTTTATTTTATGGCAGATTATTTTATTGTTTTAATTATTTTATTGTGAACTACTTCCTTGGTTTTATGCATTTTGTCGTAGGTTATTTTATTTATGGAATTTTATTTTATTTTGTTTTGTTCGAAATTGAAAGGCGAGTTAAGGGTTGTGCTGTGACAGGAAGGTGATACGACTAAGAAGGCCATTGTTAGGCTTGAACATTTGGTGTTGTAGGCCTGAACTCTTGGTGATTAGTTTGTTTTAATATCGAGGCTCGAACATTATGGTCTAGGTGAACTCATTGGAGTAGGAACTCAAGTTGCTGCTAAGGAGGGAAATAGTTTTAAATTGCTTAGAATAATTGAGGATTTAGGTTCCCTATAATTTATGTGATTAGTCTATGGGGTAGGAGGTTGTAAGATCAACGAATTTCAAGATTAGATTTATGAGGAGTTCATCTAAGGTTTGAGGCCCCATAGTTTTTAGGAAATATGTTATGAGATATAAGGTGGTAGGTTCAACAAGCAATTAAGGGATTACTTAGATTATAAGTTTTCGATATTGCTGACCTTGATAAGCAATTTGATAGCATTTGAGATTTGAGATTTATAAGTTTTATAAGGTAAATGTTTTAGATTTAAATCACCGATCTTGAGGATTTCAGAAAAAGATTTTTATCTGGGTTAAGGTTTTAGAATTGTAGAGTTGACGGGCTGAATTAAAATAGGATCGATGAGAGTTGAGTTACTAATATGAGAAAATTTTTTTTTCAAGCGAAAAATTTCTTGAAGATGTAAGGTAATGATCTAGTTTGTTTATTTTCTGGGGATTGATGATGTTGATCTAGTTTGGTTAAATAATTATTTTTAGCTTGATGTTACAGTGATAGGTTAATGATTTAATCCATATTAATTTTAAGGATAATAGATGGTGCGGATTTAGGAAATGATTTTTGCTAATTTTGAGGATATAGGTCTAGTGATGGAAATGGTAGGGATGATCACTTGTACGATTGGAGGATTATTGGTTTTGGCTGAGGTGCATGAGATTGATGCGTAGAAATGGTTTGTGTACGCATTTTGGAGGGTATAGGTTCTAGTCTTATTTTGGTTTGTAGAAAGTGACTTTGGTAAGTTTTGAAGAGGAGTCGACACAATAGTACTAAGTCACGAGACCTTGGCTTAGAATTTTTGGTGAGTTGATCGAAGTGTGTAGTCGAGTGGGTTACTTAATGGAATTATGGTTGATAATAGTTATTGTGATTATTTTCAGGAATTAATTGTGACTTGAGGTCACTTAGGTACTTTTATTTTTATTTTCATTTTTATCTTGAGGCTATATTTATCTTTGGAGATTGAGTATCCAATTGGTTGAATTAAGGACATTGTTATTTAACTTGAAGAGAGATTGTTGGGACATCATGTATAGTGTATGAAAAGATTTTCAAAGTTGAAGCTTAGGCATCAATAGTGGATAGTATGATCAAGTATGTGGGTTAATAAAGCATTAAGATCCTTAGGTGCTTTGCAGTGGTTTTTGGTAAATTGAAGATTTAAGCAGTATGGCTTGTATTGAGGTTTAAATAGTGAAATGCTATTGAAGGAACTAGTCGTGTTAATGTTAGCTATAGGAGTAGAGATAGGTGGGCGAGTTACCAAGAAGGTTTCGATAATGTTTTGGTATACTCAGTGATGGTTCGTAGTGAGTTTAGTCATCGCTAGATTAGATGTTGTTCATAATGTAGATGATAAGCTTTCAGGTTTAGGTTGTTAGGTAGAAGTCTCTTGGCGCTCTTTTTGGTTCGCTAGGTTGGAATTGAGTCTTTTAAAGTATGTTTCTTATCTTAGATGAGATGAGTGTATTTTGGGTTGAGATTGCCTATTTCCAATTTGGGATGTTGAGGTTGTTTGATATTGATTTTCTATCAATGATCATGGATGTATTTTATGGAATTTGATTTTGATTAAGGCTGCGGGAGTTAATTGAGGAATTTGAGTTATAACTCGTGGTTTTTGGAAAGGGAGTATTTTTTTTACCAAAATGTGATAAGAGTTTTTGGTTAATAAGAATGGAGCCACCTTGTAGTCGATGGTGTTAGTTGTATGAGGACATAAATTTTATGCATGTGGCGAATATCAGAGTGCGCAGCAGAAGTGTGGTATTTTGTTATAATCAGGAGTTCAGATTGTGTTGTTTTTGAGGAATTAATGATGACTTGAATTTTGAGAAGATACTTGTAATTGAAGATTAATTAATTGGTTGTGCAATTTGTTATTGATGGTTAATTTTGGAAGTGGCTATTAGGTTACCAAAAGTAGAATTCAATGGAGGTTTAGAAGTTGTAGCATAGGAGTTGATGGAGGTTGGCACATAGTATTGTAAGGGCTTTTGATCATTGGAATTTATTGGATGTTGTATTAAGGTTCTCGAGGAAATGAGATTTTGGATAGCAGTCACTCTAGGAATACTGGTCGTGATGTGTCATTGGGGGACTAAAATGAGTATGTTGGATAATGCCATGTTCATCGAGGAATGTGCCATGTGCCGTCAAGTTAAGGTTGAGCATCAAGGTAGACCTCAACCTCTCCCTATTCCTGAGTGGAAGTGGGGTGATATTTCTATGGATTTTGTTGTGGGTTTGCCGAGGACTCCTAGTGGGAAGAACTCGATTTGGCTGATTGTTGATCGGTTGACCAAGAGTGCCCATTTCTTGCTTGTTAATAATACGGACTCTTTGGGTAAGTTGACTCGGATATATGGCAAGGAGATAATGCGTTTGCATGGAGTACCCAAGAGTATCGTGTTGGATCCGGGACCCACGGGTTACGTCCCATTTTTTTTGAAGAGTTTGCAGGCAGCCTTAGGCACTAAGTTGAAGTTTAGTACTACGTAACACCCTCAAACAGACGGTTAATCAGAGCATATTATTCAAGCTCTTGAGATTATGTTGCGGCCTTGTGTCATGGAAATTCATAGAAGTTGGGAGAATCATCTGCTGCTATTTGAGTTTGCTTATAATGTTAATTTTCATTCCTCCATTCAGATGGCCCCATATGAAGTTGGGTATGGAATGAAGTGTAGATCGCCCTTGTGTTGAGATGAAGTTGGCGAGAGCAAATTGTTTGGGCCTGAGATAATTCAAGAAATGAAGGATCAAGTTCAGTTCATAAGGACTAGAATGACGGAAGCGCAAAGTCGCCATAAGAGTTATGCATATACAAGAAGAAGAGACTTATCATTTGAAGTAGGTGACTGGGTTTATTTCAAAGTCTCTCCTATGAAAGGCGTTAAGCACTTTGATAAGAAGGGAAAACTTAGCCCAAGATATGTTGGCCTTTTTTTAAATCGTAAGGAAGGTTTGGCTGGTTGCTTATAGAGTGGCCTTACCGGACTATTTTGGCGGTATGTTCTTAAGTCTGCTCTTAGTTGAATCTTATTCCTGTCTTAGTCTTAATATTGACCTTGCCAATTTCGAGGACGAAATTTTATTTAAGGGGGGAAGAATGTAACACCCCGTATTTTAGTGTATTTTTACTGAAGGAATTATTTTTATGGATTCAAAAATTTATTCTCTTATTTTAAAATTATTGGATTTTAATTGGGTTATTTTTAGGATTTTTAATTTGGTGAAAATTAATTTTTATGTGCTTTCTTAATATTTAATTATTGTTGTGCATTTAAATTACTTTTCATATTTAAATTAATTACTATGTGATTTAATTATTTCAAATTGACTTTACGATTACGTTTAAATTCTTTTATTTAACTTGTGATTTTAAAATCGTTTTCGTTGGATCATTTTCGTGACCCAAGTTATGAGGATTGGACCTCATTTCTTTTCCCTCTATTTTTTCTTTTTCTTTTCTTCTTCTTCTTCTTCTTTTTCTTTTTTCTTCTTGTTTTTCCTTCTCTCCCGCGTGGACTCTCTCCCTCTTCTCTTTCGCCGTGCGTTCAGGCCTCCTCCAGCCCGCCGCCGTCCGCCGGCGGTGGTCGACACCACCGGGCTCCTCCCCTCCCCTTGCCGCCGGCGACCCCTCCCCGTAAATCCCAGCCTCCCTCGCGCCGCCGTTAGCCGCCACGAACCACTACAAGCCGCGGCGCACTTTGAGCTCCAGCGCCGCCGTCGCTCCACCACCGGCCACCATCTTCCTACCACTTCATTCCCGACCTCTTGGCAACCCAATGGACCCAACCCCAGCTCCGATCCGTCACCGGTGAAGCCCCACCAAGTCCATTTCCGATTTGCACATTTTTGGCCTAAAACCACCCCTTGCGCCGCCACCCACGGCAAACCACCACCACCATTGGCTTCACCGACCTCTCTAGGCCCTACCCTATCATTTTTGGGTCTTCGTTTGTCTTCGTTGAAAAGTGGGTATCTGTGACCCACGGCCACAGTGTATTTTACACTGTGGTGTTGCTCAGACGACGCCTTTTTCAACTCCATGATCCTTCGAAAATTGCTATATTGCACTGTAAGTATTTCTCCAAAGAATTCTTGTGAATTTAATGTATTTTTGCACTAACACATTACACTGTATTTAAATTGCTGATTGGTTTTGCCGGAATGAGTCTGAGGAGTACGGAGTCAGTTGGTTTGGTGATTGGGTTGGTTTGGTTGGATTTGGATTGGTTTGAATATTGGTGGTTGTGGATTTCTATTGGTACATGTACATCTCATTATTTCATGCATGATCATGTTTGTAAAGAAAATTGGGTTTTCGTGTGGTGCATTCATGCTCATGTGTGATTTGGAAATTTTGATTTTATGTGAGAGTGTTTTTGGGTGCGTGTGTATCACGACCCCAAGCCGAGATGGAGCATTATCTCGGTGGAGCTCCTCTGGTTACTCGGGAGCGGAATAAACTGAGTAACGTCCCCTGGATTGTCGCTGGGCGATGATGGGATCGGACGAAAAATTCGTGCCGACTCCGTGGTCCTTCTGCTGGCGGGGACCAGAGGATGCTTGGCTACGTACGCGCTGGGCGCGGAATTGGGCATCGCTCATTGCGTAGTGGGTGCTTGGCTACGTACGCGCTGGGCGCGGAACTGAGCATCACTACGAAGCCAGGACGTGCGGATGGTCCCTAGGGGAGGCCATGGTGCATAGGTTAATAAAGGATTAAATTGGCTATTTTCTGGGAAAATAGTGTGCGTGGATTTTGTGTAAATCATTTTCTGGGAAAATATTTTACGGATATTTGGGCCAATGAGACTTTGGCGTGTGTTGGAAATTGTCATTTTCGGGGAAAATGATGTTTTGAGAAAAATGCATATTTCATCATATGCATGCATGTTGGTTGCATTAAATGCATTTTATTTCTTGAGGATTATTTGGGTCATACTTACCTGCGGTACCATTTGTGGTAACGCAGATTTTGATGCAGATGAGGAGGAGGAGGGCGAGCCTGAGGAGACGGCTCCGCCCGAGGAGTGATCTGGGATCACTGGTTTTATCATTTTATTTTGCTTATTCTATTTTTCGGGACATGTGGTAATTTTATTTTGGAAGACTGTATAACTACTTTTAAACCTCTACTGATGTTTAGTTGTATTTAAATTCTGGTACTTAGTAGACTTGACTAATCCGCTGCTTTATTTTATTTGTACACTGTTGCATGTACACACACTGGCACTTCGATGGGATGTGTGACCGTGTTGTCACCATCCGGGCGACTCGATCCCCGTGTATTTTATTTAAAGGGGGTCGGGGGCGCCACACTTGTTCAGAGGGTGGACACAACACGGCTCCCCTCCTTGCACCACTAGGACATTCCCCCGCCCTAGCACTTGGGGTCGTGATAAAACTTTTTCTTTGAAAACATTTTCTTTGAAGACACTTTTGAAAACACTTCTTTGAAAACATTTATTGAAAACATTTCTTTCCCAAATGCATGTGACATGAGACTTAAACATGCTTACTTATGCATGACATATGACATATGAGATGCCGTGCATAAAACAACTAAGCCTAACATATTCATTTCATAGCATGATCACATAAACCAAGATAGATATCAAAACATATGCATAGAACTATGAAAACTTGCTTAGGCCGAAACTCATAGGCACAAAGACATGAAAATTCATCACATAAACTTGTTCCAAACTTCAAGCAAATAACATAGGAATCAAAGCATAGAGAAACAATGCATGAAATCATAACATTTGACTAAGATCCGAATCATTCAAGACGTGGTATGGCCGAAATATCATGATACATTTTCCATCATTCTTAAACATTTGAAAACTGAAACATATACAAGGATTTCATGGCATATTCATCACAATTTCAAAGCATATAATTCCTTCCATAGATTGATATAAGATCATATTAACATAATCAACAAACAATCAAGAAATAGCAACCAAAACAAACATGGTAATGAAAAGATTTACACATCATATGCAAGCGTTAACCAAGAGTATGTTGAGTCTATAGTTACAAAATCCTCGTAAAAGAAAAACTAGCAAGCTGTAAATCCGAACATATCATATTAGAAAAAGCATCTAAAACCCTAACTCATGTTCTTGAGTGCGTGTGTGTGTTTCTAGGGCATCACTTGGTCTTAAACCATTTGGCTTCTAGGGTTATTAGGTTAAAACCCTCTTCATTTCACACATAAAGTAAAACAAAATCTAAGGTAGCCAAGAATACATGAGATGGTCGAAACATGGAGGATAAATCCCCCTTCACTAATCGGTCTTAAGGGTCTCTCTTAGAAACCCTAGGTAATTTTCCAATAAAATGGTAGAAAGTGTGTGTTCTATCATTTCTCAAACTCTAATAAGATTTGAATCTCATTTTCGGATTGAGAAAAGATTTGTGTATGAGCTAGACTTGGGAAAAGCCGAATCTTACCTTGCAAATCCTTCGGTAGTGCCGAAATCCTTCTCTTGCAAGGATCTTTCTTGTTTGGTTGGTCAGAAAACACAAGAAAATGGGGGAGCTTTTCAAAGGAACTTGAAAGAATTGAGTGGAGAGAGTGGAAACTCATGCAAAATCCAAAAAATGGCAAGGAAAAAACCTCCTAGGCATGAACCCTTCTTCTTTTATAGAGACCCTTCACTTCCCTCCTTGTTTGAATCAAAACCCTTGCATGTGAGACAAGTGGCAACAAAAGGTGTTGCCCTAGCTAAGTGGCAACACCCTTCCTATTCCCAACAAAAGGCTCTTGGCATGGAGGACAAGTTGCATGGGTGTGCCCTAGCCTTAATCATCCCCTCCTCTTTCCATTCCCAAGGTGTTGCTTCATCTTCCCCATGCTTATTCCCTAGGTGACCCTTCACATTTCATTGGTCCACAACATACTAAGTGACAAGTGGCAAGCAAAAGATATGTTTGGGGCATGCTAGCAGAAAACCCTAGGGGCAAACTTGTCCTTGATAAAAAGTCTCATCCCAAAAGTCTTCTAGAACCTTGGTGCATGTTTGACATATAGCAAAGACTTAGCAAAATTGGAAATCCTAAAGGCCTCCTTTCAGTTTCCTCTGCAAAGCTTCTAGAAAGATACCATTTCACTTCCCTAGGCTCCCCTTTCTAAGAAACCTACATCGAAACTTGATTTCTGGACCATAAGCAATGGGCTAGGCGTGTAAGCCCATTTTATTACTTTCCTACACCTCTTTTCCCGCTTAGCCCATTTTCAAGACTAGGTTCAAAGTAAAAACATTATTGGGTCACATAACACTTAGCAAATTTAGAACTGGATCATGGGCCTAAACCATTGGACCTAAATTCCCAATAAGGCCGAAATTCTAAGGTAACTAGAACCACTCTTCTCTTGGGCTTAAGTCACTATATCAAAGGCTTCTAAGACTCCTAAAATACCATGGCAACCTAGAACAATTCTAAGGGCCAAGCCTAGACTAAACTCGGGCCATCACATTAGGTTTTAAATAAAATCACATGTTTAATTCAAAATTTATGCAAATTACGTGTTTATTTTATAGGAGACCGATTACGCGCCGAAAATAGTGGATTAGCACTGCAAGGTAAGTAGCATGATCATACCCTTACACGTATGTACGGTAAACGACATGTCTTTTATAAAAATATTTTGCATGTATGCCCTTCATTAGAAGCCCCTTTTTATGTACCCAAGACATGATAAAATTACGAAAATCTATGATTTTATGTGTAGTATTATACATTAAGTTATTTATGAAAACTCATGATTTTATAAAAGGAGTTATGCATAAAAAAATTTATGAACAGTCATGATTTTATGTGAGAGTTATGCATTAAAATAAATTATGAAAAGTCATGCATGATTTTATGTGAAGATTTATGCATTAAAGTATTTATGAAAAATCATGATTTTATGCGAGGAAACATGTATCACGACATTTATAAAAGAACGCAATTTCATTTGAAATCTATGATATGATATGATATGACAAGTATGCATGCGATTTCTTTTGACATCTATGATATGACAAGTATGCAAGTATAATTATGATGAAGTATGATTATGATAAGATATGTAACGGCCTATGTTATAATATGAAGACGGTACCTATGTTATGGGCATATTGCATTGCCAGGTCGTACATGCTGGTAGTGCACCCAGTATATCTTCCTTAAATTCGCCACGGGCGAAATCAGAATCTACTTAGATTCGCTAACCCTAATTCACGGGGGTCAACAGTGGGTAACTGTAATACCCGAGTCCTACTACGTAGGTCCTTACGTCATTTTATTAATTCTTTAAGTTAAATATTTTGAGATAAAGATTTTTTATTACTTTTAATTATTTTATTTTAAGATGAGTATGCTTTATTTTTAAAATTTGATTTATTAAAATAAATTATGGGTATTATTTTTACGACTTTGAAATACTTTCCCATAAGCTCTTTAATTTTATTTATTTAAGAAGTGGCCCAATTATTCTCTACCATTCGATTGGTAGGTGAAAAGTGTCCTTGAGGTGGATAGATCTCTACCATCCATCTTCCAAGCTTATGTGATAAGCTTTGACTAAAACAATTAAACCCTTTATCCCTTTCACCCGTAGGACTCTAAGACAAGCCATTAAGCTTTTGCACCCATAGACTTCTAAAGCAAGCCATTGAGCTCCTTACACCCGTAGCTTCCTCCTTAAGCCAATTAAATTTCTTCTTCTCCCTTATATGCCGGCTTACACAATAAGGAACAAATCCCTTCTTCTCTTTAGCACCCACCGATGTCTAGAGCAAGGAAAGGAAGAAAATGCTTCCAACCCTCACCGTGTGACTACAACCCCTTCTCTCTCATTCCATTTCTCTTCCAATCTCAAGCCAAGCTTTCATTTTTCTTTCTCCTCAAGAGGAAAATAACAAGGCAAGAATACCCTCAATTTTCTCCCTTGTGTGTTCGAAATATTAGCCATGGTTTAATCAAGTGGGTTTTTCCTTTTTGTGAATGTTAATGTTTGGGTTTTGGACTTCCAGCCAAGGGTTTCGTGTGCCCTCTGTTTCCTAAGCCGAATCCACCTTCCTCTTCACCATTTTCGTGTTTTGGGAAGGATTTACCCAAAGGTAAAAATCCTAACTTGACCCACTCGGTTTTAGTTGATTTTGGAGACCCATTGAGTTGTTTTAGTTCGAATCTTAATTTTTAGTTGTTGTCTATGTGTTGACAAACATCAATGCTCTGTTCTTTTGGCAAAACCGAGCATATTGAAGAAGTTGTGGGTCATGCTCTGTTTTGGTGTTCCCATCGTGTGTTTTTGCAAGGCAGATTTTGTAGTTATTTCTTGTGTTTTCTTGAGTCTAAGCCATGTTTTAATTATACATTTATGCGTTAAATTAATGGAATTGAGGGTTATAATTTTAGACCTACTTTCCTTAAGGTTTATGGCCTAAGTAAGCCACTAAGAATTTTAATTAAGCTAGTAAGCTTGCTTTGAGAATTTTAAGTTGCCAAGTCTTGTACCCCTTTTATTTATGCTATGTTTTCAGAAAAACATGTGAGGTTTTCTTAAGTTTCTACAACTCTAGTATTGTTTAATTATGTAGTTGAGATGTTGCTTAAGTGAGGGATGTTTAAAAGCATGGATGTACTAAGGTTATTAGCTGTCCATGTGTTGCATATTGTTTTTGCTATGCATTCTGTTTTGGGGCTTAAACCAGCCCATTTAATCCCTTGTTCAGTTTCACCCTTTTGATCAACCAAAGATAAATTTTAGTATGAAAAAAGCCATTGAAGAACAAGTGATAAAAATCAACCCTCTTGTGAGCATTGGCCCTTTTGTTGGATTTACCTTCCATATGATGTTACAAAGCTATCAAATGCCCCCTTGAATGAAAATTTCAAACTTGTAGCAATTCTTTGTTCCTTTCCCTTTTTAAATAAATGCCTACCATCTATGCATTGCTAACCTATGATTTCCATCTATCCTTCATGTAGAAAACAATGGCTTTTAAAGGGGATAACAAGCATGTTATTTACTTTCATAAGTTTTTTTAAAAATGTTTGGAATGAGGATTTTAATGTTTTGGCCTAGTGCCATGTATGGTGGGTAGCTAAATGGGTTGAGGAAAACACTTTAATTCCAAACTGGAATTAAAGTGAGCGTGTAAGGGTGTCGGTTAGTAAAGCTTAAAGTAAGATGGATATTAATGTGTTTATTCAATTTCATTGAATAGGATTTTATTTTCATGTTCAAAGGAACTCACTAGAAAAGCTCCCAGGTAAGTAGCTATGACCATACTTTTTACACCAAGTTCTCTTTATGAAAGAATATCTCTCTCTCTCTTATTGCAAATATTCTTCTAAAGAAAAGAGTCAATAAATATAGTTTGTACAAGCCCTTTCTTGATAGCCCCTGTTAAGCACCCTATTGATTATAATTGTGTGTATGTGTATAAGGTAATGCATGCACGTAGGTTCTAAGTCATGAGATTTCCATGCATGCTCTCTCAATAAACTTATTGATTATTCCTATATGTAGTATAGCATGAAAATGTATCTTTTTCATAAAAATGCATCGAAGTAAGAAAGATGATGAAAATGGTTTGATTGCAAAGGAAATAAAATGAATTTCTCATGCCTTATGCTTCAAGTGATGCTTTAAATGAGTTTTAAAATGTCCCTATGAATTGATGCTTTAAATGACGCAAAGAAATTGTTTTAAAATGCCCCTATGAGCTGATGCTTTAAATGACGCGAAGGAACGTTTTAAGATGTCCCTATGAACTGATGTTAAATTGTCCCTATGAACTGACGATTTATGGATTTCATGAAAAATGATGTTTAAGCTCATGCTTTTAAAATGATGCTTTTTCATGAACGCATAGTTAAATGAAGAGATGATGTTAAAGTTCATGCTTTTAAATTAAGTTTTCCTTGAATTAACTGTTAAATGATGAAAAGGACTAAAATGAAAGAATGAAAGAAAGGACTGAATGAATGAATGCTTTAATATATGAAAATACGTAACGGCCATATGAATGAAAATGGTACCATTGGAATGGGCAGATTGCAATGCCGGGTAAGTAGTACTGGTAGTGCACCCAGTGCTGCCCTCTGACTGAAAAGGGATTCCCAACCTGTGGCCACAGGCAGAATCCAGGACCAAAGAAAGACCGCTAACCCCAACACAAGGGGCATAATAGTGTGTACCAGCCAAAGAAAGTGAAATATGAAAAGCATGGTTATTTCTTAAAATTTTATACATGAAATCATAGTTATTTCTTAAAATGTTTATGCATGAAAGTATGGCTTATTCCTTAAATTGTTATGCATGAAAGCATTGTCAAGATTAACAAATGTTTATGTATGCAAGTTGTCAACAGAAAATATTATGTGATTAATAAGTTAACAGTATGGTGTACTGCTTACTGAGTATTCGACTCACTTTTGTTTTAAATGTTTTAAACGTCTAGGTAATGATGAAAAGGTTGGGGAGCAAGGCACTACTGCAGAGGGAGAGACAGACGCTTAGGACCTTCCCTAACTAGAACAGTTATGTATATGGTCGAACATTCTATTCAACTTTATATGGATGATAGGTTATTTTTATGTATAGACGTTTTATGTTAGGATGGACTCTGAGAGTCCCTTATGGGTGAATGTTTGAATAGGATGTCTATCAGGCTTTCCCTTTATTAAATTAGAAATTTAGAGTACATGTGTGTCATGTTCATGCTGATTGCATATTAAAAGAAAAAGGAGAAAAAAGAAAGGAAAGCAAATGACAAGTATGTACGTCGCGATCCCTCACTCTTTGGGGCGGGGTTGTGATAGTAATGGCCTATGATAAGTGAAAGATAAGTTCATGTTCATGTTCATGTTATTTATGTACGTATTTATTAGTATGCACGTTTTTCAAGAAACCTTATGTTTATTATGTTAACTGTATGATGTGTTGCTTATTGAGTATTCGACTCATTTTTGTATATTTTTTATGTTTTAAACCACCCTAGGTGATGACATTTATGAGGATGAGACTGCAGGACAAGACTTGACCCTGGGAGGCGAGGCAGAGGCCTAGACAAATTATGCTATGATTAATTTTATGGTGTAAGGTTTAAATAAATTATTTTGAAAAATGAAAAGATTTTAGCAATTACTTTACATGTTATAAACAGTCCAAAAATAAGAAATCTAACAACAATATATGGTGAAGAATAGTGCACGTGGGGAAATTTTCAGCAAGTACTTACAAGTTGTAATTTTGGGTAAGGGTGGGCATTTCTAGCACACATTGACAAGTTGCAAACTAGTGCCAAAGTGGAAAATTCCAACAGCCCCTTTATGACTGAGAAACATAATGAATAAGGGAAAAATCCCAACAACATAACTTAAAAACAACAATAATTAATTTAGAACATTCACAACAACACTTATCCAATAGAATAAAAAAATGGACAACAAATAAGGATTCTACCAGAAAACCTTACAAAATCCCAACACTTCCACAAAGACACTCGGCCACAAAACAGAGGACCATAGAAAATCCCAACACTTACACAGAGGCACTCGTACACACAGAGAATCATACAACACCACAATACTTCCTGAGAAGCTCTTGGCCACATGGAGAACCTCGCATCATCACCAAACTTAAAAAAAGGCTCTCCGCCATACAGAGAACCACACAATATCACATTCACAATTCATAACTCCAGCAACAACATTTCCAAGTTTAGTTAGAGAGCCACTTACCACCGTGTTGCTTATGTTTGATCCCGTCAATTCAAGGTGCGGTGGTCCCCTAGGTGGTTGTCATGGTGTCTTAGGTAGAACGGGAAAGAGAGTGTTTAGGCGAGAAGGACAGTGGGTCTCGGTGTGGGGTGGCCAAAAACCATAAGGGTGGGTTTTAGATGGAGGGGGAGGAGGAAGAGGGTGGCCTGCAGCTTGAGCAAAGGGAGAGTTAGAGAGAGAGAGAGAGCACGACGAAGACAGAGAGACGTCTTATTCTATACCAATCATGAAAAAAAGAGATTAAAAAGTCTAAGAATTAAAATACCATGCATTTTGATGGATCCACGAGTGTAATTCGTGTTGACTTTGTACCATTAAGAAATTATCGAGAATTAGTTAGAAGGATTTTCTATTTTTTGTATGGAATGAAAATAAAATTTTTCTTGTATACTGATCCCATGAAAAGAAAAAAGGTCAGGTCGGAAAACCAAATAATTCCTAAATAAGATTTTGGTTCGGGTAATCGGTTAATCAGAAGACCCTGTTTCGGAAGCCAACTAATTCGGGCCTGGTTGAAATATGTTTTTCTAGTCGGGTCGGGTGAATTGTGCTAAAGCCAGTTGTGATCTCGCCTGTCTGGCCCGTTTTCTTTTGTTCTTTTGCTCTTTGGGGTAAGGGCTACCCCTCCCACTTTTGCTCCTCGCCTTCTCTAAGCTCAACGTTGATACAGGTTTTTTTCTTGGTGCTTTCTCTATTAGATTGGAAAATGCTCAATTTATCACTTTTCAGTCATCAAAAAAATGAGAAAAAATATTTACAGTCCTAGAATGTGTAAGCTTTATGCACTCCCTTTGAAAAATGTAATTAAATATGGGACTCAAAATAATTTATTTATTGGTCGATCCCATTTTTTTCAAATGGAGTATGCAGTACTTGCACACATGAAGAATGTATTTTGTAATAACCATCCTCAAGGCCAGGCCCTCTTGGCCCACGACCACTCAGCCTTGAATCCAAGACGTTGTCATTCCAGGTAAGTGCCATCCGCTTCAATTTTTTTTTTTCTTTTTCTTCTTCTCCTCCTCCCCAAAAACTCCTCACAATTTTCCCTCCCCCACGCCCACTTCTCAGTCCATCAGTTTATCCAAACTAAAAAATAACCCCAGCCAGATCTCCATCTTCCCCATGTCCACGCAGTTTTAAATTTTATCTTTTCCTCTTGTTACTCAAATCCCTCTTGCCATTACCCTTCTTCCTTTCTTTTTCCTTTCCTCTCTTCATTACTGTTAGTAATCCGCTCACACAAAGCCCTTCATTGCAGAGCATCATCAGCCTCCCTCCCTGTTGCGTACCATCACCACCAAGGCGCCATCACAAGTGGCCCTCGTCGACACCATTGCATGTTGGCCAGTCTACCGAAGCCTCCCTCAGACGAAGCCGACACTTGAGGCCAAGTGCAGTGAACACTGCACCACAACCTGTAACCACCATGATCCCGACATGAGGTGCCTTGCTCCTTCATAGCAGCCAACCACAGGAAATCACCTCCCACAACCACGGTAAACAGCAAACCACGGTTTTGCCAAGCCAAAATGCCCCTGTTTTACTGCACCCGAAATAGAGCTTCCGCCAACGCCTTGACCGAGAAGCCAGCAAGCCCATGGTGCCTTTGCACCATCCCAGCAACCATGCCCAACCTCGTGCCACCATGAGCTGCCGTCACATGGTATCTCCACCCCTCCCGGATGTTCCCTTGGTAAAACTTTCTCTCTCTCTCTCTATAGACGAAACACCCTCTCTCCCTCTCTTTCTCTCACTACGTTCCCTCTCTCTCCACTGTGATCGAGTGACCGTTTTCTCTCCATCTTCCTCTCTCAGTGCTCTGCCTCCAAGCTCGCTAAAGAATTCATCTCAGCTATCCATCTACGTCGACGTCCAGCTCTATGTCCCTATTGCAGTTGATCCAGCACTCTCTCAGTGAGAAATTAGTTTTTACGTACGAATGTTCTGGTTCTTTTCTATTTCAGAAACTTTTTTTGTCAATCTTTCTTTTTAACTTCCCAATTTATTTCCTAAAACATCCCTTCAGGTGAGTTTTATATTTATAAGTCTAGTGCTCATTTTAGGAGAGTTTTAAACTTTTATTTTTTTAAATATATAGCTTATAGAGCAAATAAATATAGAGCTGAATTATATTTTTAGTAATATATATATATTTTTGAATCCTTTTAAAAGAATATTTTTGATTTAAACAAAATTATGATTTTCTACTTATAATGATTTTGATATAATTAGGTTATTTAGTTTTATATTTTATAGTTTGGCCTCAATAGTAAATGAGTTAGAATTTAATACTTTAGTTAGAGATTAAGTTGGATATTGAGGAATATGGGAAGTGATGATATTTTTAGGGATTGAGGATTTAGGTTTTTGAGGAATTAATATAGGTTATTTTAGCATCTTAGGCTTAAACATTGAAATACGTGTTTGATTGAAAGTTTACGGGAGTTACGTGATTATTTTTATAGGTGATGATTGACAATTGTTCAGTACTATTGTGGAAAATTTTCTAAAAGGTTAGGAAGCCTAGGTAAGCGGGATTTATATACTAGTTTTGCACAAAAGAAATGAAATGAGGTTGATTTTGAAAATATGCATGCTTGTTTTTGAAAAGTAATCTAAAAACGACCTCAGATGTTTGTTCTGCATATGCATAAATTCTATATAAGAGAAAGCATTTTCTATCATGAATGGTGTAGACATGAGCTAATTTTGTGCATTCCATTTCTGAACTATGCAAAAAGAGCGAATATGAAAATCGAAAAGTTTTTGCTACGAATAGATGAAGATGTTTTGATTCTGTTTATTTCTAACATGTGAAATGATTTGACGCTATTCAGTATTTTGTTTTGATATGATGTATCATCTGAAAACCTTGGCATGAAGTTCTAATTCTGTATCTGAATGTGATCTAGTTCTGATGATGTTCCGTTCTATTTCTGTTAAGTTCTAGCCATGGGTATAATGTGGTTTATAACCCTACCGCGGGGGTGAAACATGGTATACGACCCAGCCACGGGTATAATGGTAGTTTATAACCCTACCACAGGGGTGAAACATGGTATACGGCCCAACCACGAGTATAATGGTGGTTTATAATCCTACCACGGGGGTTAAACTTTGTATTTGTTCTGATGTGATGCTATGAAATGATATGAATATAATGTTTCAATTTCGATATGCCAAAGATTTTCTTTTTGGGAACAAGTTTGTTTTTCTGAAATTTTCGCTCGGATGTTTCAAGTTTTGTTTATGCATTCTGAAAGTAAATGTTTTGTTCTGCATACCTAACTTTATAAATGCTCATGTTTACATGCTAGTATATGTTCTCTGCTTACTGAATTGTTGATAACTCACCCCTTATCTCCACAATATTTTTTAGATATTTTGATGGTTCAGCAGAGGATCAAGATTATGAGGCATTGGGTGAGATGATTTAAGTATAGTGGATTAAGTATAGAAATTTTTTTATGAGCATTGGCGATTTTTATTGAGAAATTTTATTGTGTTGTGTTGACTTGGCATTTTGGAAAATTGGTTATATTGAAGAAATTAGTTTGAATCGAAATTTCTATATGATATTGGAAATTTTGAGTCCGTTATTATATTGTTGAAATGTGAGTTTAAGTGATAGGAACTAACTCTCCGACCCCTGCGGGACTGGGGTGTTACATATTTAGCATTACTCTTTAACATATAGATTCTCAGTGTAAAATCTTATTCAGTAATCATACCAATTAAAATCCCCATGCAAAACCCACCCTCAACAACCAAACTCAAACAGACTAGGCCCAAACTCAAACCCAACAAAACTTTCATCATGCCTAGGCCCAAACACTAACAAACTGACCACCAATCAAATGCTTAACCTCCTTTAAGGATTGGGCAGGGCGGGGGCCCTATCCGCTAGATGTGCATGGTGGGGTAAGCCACCCACATCTGAGCACCCAAAGGGTATGAGGGGTGGTATGGGTTGGGCCCCAGTTTGCCTCTCCCTTGCCCCACTCTGTATAATTTGTATTTTAAAAAACAAATTATACTTAAAGTAAAACGACGCCACGTCGTTTTACTAAAAGCCTAAAAATCCTCCTCTCGATGCCCACTCTCCCATACCTCTCTCTCTCTGAACCTCTGTCACACCATCTCTCACAAACTCTCAGTCTTGCACCCTCGTCATCCATCGCCATTGCCGAGCATCTCTTCCTTTTGGTTCCAAGTATCCCAAGCCATTTTTTTGAGTTTTAAAATGGATTTTGTCTTATTTTTGGATTTGGAGGATGAGATTGTGATTTGTATGCTCTGGAGTATGGAAATGATTTGTGTGATTGTGCTTGAGTACCTAGGGGTTCAATATGAACCCCCAAATTATGTTAGGGGTTTTAGGATTGAACCCCTAGATGTTTTGGGGTTTCAATATTGAAACCCCAAAACAGTTTAGGATTTTAAAACTGTTTTAATGTTCATGACTGTATTATTTTAATTGTTGTATGATTTTTGCATAATGTCATCATGTTAGTTTTTGTGAGTCAACGGGAATGGAAAGTAAGCCAAATCCAACCATTAGTGTTAGTACCAACACTCATATCCCTACCGAAACCACTACCGCTACCACTAACACTACCCCTACCGAAACCCCTACCCCTACCCCTGCTCTTACACCCATGGGCCCACCAATAAGAAACCAGTTTAATTGTGTTGTCTCACTTCACGAAACTGGAGGGTGGTGACCATAACCCAAAGCCAAGTGTAACCACTGTGGTAAAGTATATGGATGTCACTACAGGAGACATCGTACATCCCAATTGAAGGTTCACTTAGAAGAACAATGTAAAAAGAGTCCAATTAGATGTTCTTTACAAAAAAAAAGAGTCAATCTAAACTAGAGATTGTACTTAAAAATAGCAGATGAGAGTAGTGGATGAGGGGCGACCGTTGAAGGGGTATATGAAGTAAGATCTATAAGAGTGTAGGAGATACCTAACTCGCATATTGATAGTAGGCGAGCTACCCTTTTAGTTTGTGGATGGTGAAGGGTTCTAAGCATACTCTAAATACATGGAGCATAGGTTTGTCATTCATTTTCGCCACACGGTGGCAAATGATATTATGAAAATTATACGGTGTACATAGAGAATAGTTTAGAAACCAATTGAGGGGTCAAAGAGTTTGTCTCATAATCGATGAAATGTGTGGTGAAAGAACAATTGGATGAAATGTGCGGGAGTGACCAAACTCGGTTGTGAGAAATGACAATGAACATGCGGATGAAGTATGACAAGTATTGTGGAGACTCGAGTAGGATAAACATTTTCCTATATGTAGGTATTTGTTCTTGACCCTAGTACAAAATTGAGGACATGGTGTATGGCTTGGGATTTGTGAACGGGAAGGCATGAGCGGATCATATTGCGGTAAGCGTTAGGGAAACCCTAAAAAGATTGTATGATGAGTTTGCGGCACTCAAGGGTGGTAATATTTCAGCACCTACACCTATCCCTCATCCCAATCTCCGGACAAGGCGAAAGCGTAGGTTGGGTGGGGTAAGAGGTTTGAGCAGGTTGTCGAGTCTCGTCAGCCTTCAGACGGAAAAATAGAGTTGGTTGGATATTTGGAAGTGGAGGTGCACCAATTTACACGGGGGTTTGATATCTTATCTTGGTGGAAGGTCAATGCTGTCAATTATCCCATCCTTGGAGACATCCATGTTACTACCGTAGTCTCAGAGTCGGCCTTTAGCACCAAAGACGCATATTAGATCCATTCTAGAGTTGACTGGCTCCTACCATTGTGGAGGTATTGATTTGCACTTAAAATTGGATCAAAATGAAGCCAACTCACATTCCGGATGTGGTAGACTTTGTGGAGACCGACAAGGAGGTGGGTAGTGATAATCCTGGATATGGTAATCACTCTTACATTTGATATTGCTATAATATTGCTTTTGCTTATAATATATCATGTTATTACTTATATTTATTTAATTGGTCTTAATTTCAAGTTCAATTTTTGTATAGACAACTTCGGCAAATGCCCCTACCTCTACACGAACAACAATATGACTTCATATTATAATTGGTTTGTATAATTTGTCTCTTATTTATTTGTATTATGTATATAATGTTAGTAATTCTAATTGGATTTCTTGTATTTTTTTTTAAAAAATCAGAGTTTCACTGTCACATGCCCAATCCTCATCCCAATGACGTCATCTTGATCTGAATCTCATCTTGGTTTGTAATTTTAACTTTTTAACTTTTTCACATATCTATATAATGTTTGTATTTATGTTTTTTTTTCCTTTTTTTTTTTCAGGTTTTATAGTTTCGTACCTTCACTTGCCCAACCCTAATTCCAAATTCCCAATGATCTAATCTGCAATCCTTGATAGTCTCAGTAGGTTTGCACTTGTAGTTTTATGTTTTTAACTTTTTTACATATGTATATATTGTTTGTGTAACACCGGGCCCAACACAAAGCGTGTGTTCGAATTTTTTTTATATGGAGGAAAAGCCCATTAGAGTTTTCGCGAGTATTTTTTTGGAAATAGGTTACGGGCCCAATTTTTATATTGATGGAATATGGACTTTTATTAAGTTTGTGATTTAGGTTTAATCCAGTTAATATTTTATGGAACAATTGGGTTTTTTATTTTATTTGGTATCGATTCTGACATAGTTATGGAACGAATTAGACTAGTTTGGATGCAAGTCAAGGCTCAAATACTTCAAAACAAGCCCTAAAGCCCAAGCCAGCGAGATCACGCCATGCACATTTCTTCCTATTTTTCCTAGGGTTTCAACCACCTATTTAGGCATTTCTCAAGCACGTAGAACCTCCATCAACTAGGGTTGCTTTTCACATCCGTTTCTCCACGACATGAACGCTCCTATCCCCACTACATTCACGGCAATAGTTGTGTAATAGATATATATATATATATATATATATATATATATATATACACACACACTCACGTAAAGCAGTTCATCAGTTTGATAAACGAGGGTTGCCGCTTGCACATTTCTTTCCCCAACAATCCCCGACCTATCTCTCCTACTTCACACTCCTTTCCTGTTAGAAACTGTTAAAAACAGAAAGTGAAGATGAGAAGAAACTGAGTTAAGAAGAAACTGATTCTCATTGATATCTTTTGGTTACACGTGAGTCATATATATACATTACAAAGGAAAGCAGAAAAGTAAAAAAGAAGGTACTGAAAAGCAACTTTGATTATGTACACAACCTCAATTCAGAACTCTCTATGGACAATATGGTAGATGCAGCTTTATGCATCATGTTCCTCATGCTTTTCTGAATGCAACCCTGCATTTCCTCAGCTATGGTTCACCTTTTCCGTGCAATCACCTTTGCTGTTGCTGCTACCTCTTGTATTGTAACATACTTTGTCAACTTTATGCATGTCTTGAGTGTTGCAATATATCTCAGCCATACTGTGGTTGCTGTCCTTGTGTAGAACCAGATTACATTGTGTTCTGTAAGACTCCCCCTCAAGATGGGCATAGATGTTAACAATTCCCATCTTGGATAGTAGGAACTGAAATGTAGAAGTTGGTAAGGCCTTAGTGAAAATATCTGCCAACTGAAATTTTGAAGACACATGTATACGTGTGATAATTCCAGCCAAGACCCTTTCTCTAACAAAATGGCAATCTAGTTCTATATGCTTGGTCCTTTCATGAAAAATTGGATTCTTTGTAATGTGGATGGCTGCTTGGTTATCACATAAGAGGGAAGCAGATTGTGCATGGTCAACATTAAATTCCTTTAGCAAACCGAGAAGCCATATGATCTCACAACTTGTAGATGCTAGTGCCCTATATTCTGCCTCAGTTGAAGATCTTGAAACTGTTGCTTGCTTCTTAGATTTCCAGCTTATTAGTGAATCCCCAATGAATATACAGAACCTTGTGACAGATCTTCTTGTCTCGAGGCAGGCAGCCCAATCTGAATCACCATAGGCCCTTAGATGTAAAGCTGATTTGGATGACAAGAAAATGCCTTGACCTATGGATCCCTTAAGGTACTTGAGAATCCTATAGGCTGAGTGCATATGAGATTGTGAGGGTCTGTCCATGAACTGGCTTAGAACACTTACAGCATAGGTTATGTCGGGTCTAGTGATGGTTAAGTAAATTAACCTTCCAATGAGTCTTCTATAAGCTGTGGGATCTTGGAAGATTTCCTCTGTGGTGTGACTCAATTTATGGTTCAGTTCAATAGGTGTGGAAACTGTCTTTGTGCCAAGTAGACCTGAATCTTCTAATATCTCGAGGGTGTACTTCCTTTGACAAAGGTTAATTCCAAGTGAGGACCTAGCAATTTCCAATCCTAGGAAATACTTGAGGGGTCCAAGGTCCTTAATTTTGAACTTGCTGTGAAGGTAAGATTTGAGAGAATCAATTTTTCTTTGAGAGTCACTTCCAACTATGATGTCATCCACATAGACTAAGAGAGCTATAAATCCATTGGGACTGACCTTAGTGAACAAAGAATAGTAAGATTTTGATTGGTGAAATCCAATGGCAGTGAGTGAATTTGAAAACTTTGAGAACCATTGCCTAGATGCTTGCTTAAGTCCATAGAGAGACTTATTTAATTTGCATACCAAGTTCTCCCCCACAATCTGCTCACTCTTGATGTGATAGCCTGGAGGTAATTGCATATAGATGTCTTCATTGAGGTCTCCATGAAGAAAGGCATTGTGAACATCCATTAGAGTGAGGGACCAGTTTTTAATGGCTGCTATGGCAAGGAAAACTCGAACTGTGGTGAGCTTGGCAACTGGACTGAAGGTCTCTTGGATGTCAAAACCTTCTTTTTGGGTGTAACCTTTGGCCACAAGTCTGGCTTTGTGCCTTTCAAGAGAGCCATCTGATTTCAGCTTGGTCTTATAAACATATCTACAACCAATTGCAGTTTTGTTGGGGGGTAAGGTGGTGACAGTCCATGTGTGGTTTTCTTCTAGAGCATGAAGTTCAGCTTTCATGGCATCTTGCCAATGCTTAAACCTGACAGCTTCATTATAGGATTGAGGTTCATGAAGTAATGAAAGGGAAACAGAAAATGACTAATGAGAGGGAGAGAGATTTTTGTAAGTTATGTAATCATGAAGGGGATGATTTGTGGAGGAGGAAAGGAAGGGTTGAGATGCTGCAAGTTGGCAATGATATTGATGAAGATAAGCAGGTTGATTCCTATTTCTGGTGGACCTTCGAAGAGGGAGAGGGTCAGGATGAGGTGAGGAGGCAGGCGCAGGAAGTGTGGGAGCAGTAGGGGAGGGAAGAGTGGAGGTGTCAGCTGGTGAAGAAGGTTCTTCATTAGCTGGTGCAGAAAGTTCTGATGAAGAAGGTTCTTCATCATGGTGTGATTGAGTGAGAGTTTGAGAAGTTTGGAGAAATGAGAAGATGTCATCTGGTGGAGCAGGAGGAAGGACAAGATTATTGGGGAAAGAAGACAGGTCATTGTTTGAAAAGGAACCAGATTTGAAAGGGAAAGTGGATTCATAAAAAATGACATTTCGAGAGACAAAGGTAGAGTGAGATTCAATGTCATATAGCTTATAACCTTTGACATTAGCAGGGTATCCTAAGAAAATGCAAGGTTTAGCTCTATGTTCAAATTTGGTTCTGTTTTGTTTGGGAGTGCTAGCATAAGAGAGACAGCCAAAGACCCTAAGGTGAGAATATGAAGGTGGTGATGAGAAAAGCATCTCATATGGGGATTTGTTGGAGAGGAGAGGTGTGGGGATTCTGTTAATGATATAGGCTGCTGTTAAGATAGCATCTCCCCAAAATTGGATTGGCAATGATGCTTGAAAGAAAAGGGCTCGGGCAACATTCAAGAGATGTTGGTGTTTTCTCTCAACAACACCATTTTGTTGAGGAGTATACACACATGATGTTTGATGAATGATGACATACTTTTTGTAAAAATCAGTCATAGCAAATTCAAATCCATTGTCAGTTCTAATTTGCTTAATGTTTTTGTTGAATTGGGTTTGTATGAGATGGAAGAAAGATTGCAGGAGAGATCTTGTGTCTGATTTTAGTCTCATTAGGAAAACCTAAGTAACTCTAGAATAATCATCCACAATTGTTAAAAAATAATGAAATCCTTGAAGAGAAGCATGGGAGTAGGGGCCCCATATATCACAATGGATTAAATCAAAAGGAAATGAACTACTTGAAACACTTGTAGGGAATGAAAGTTGTTTCTGTTTAGCCAAATGACAAACTGTATAATGAGATTTTTCTTTGGACTTTACATTAGGTACATCAGAATGAATTGAGTTCATTCTTTGAGAGGATAAATGTCCTAATCTACAGTGCCATAAGTCAAAATCTTGATGTACAGCAGCTTGGTTGGCTTGAGCTAGACTTGATGGGCTTGAAAGTGGAATATTGGTGTTGTCTGGTGATGAAGACAATAGGTAATAGAGACCAGCATGGACTTTAGCAAGTCCAATCGTCATCCATGAAGAGAGGACCTGAATGAAACAAAGATTGTTTAAGAAAAATAGACAAGTGTCTGGCCTTTGAGTAAGTTTACTGACTGAGATGAGGTTGAAAGCAAATGAGGGAACACATAGGACATCAGTGAGAAGAAGAGAGTCTGAGATTTTAACAGTGCCTATGTGTGTGACTTGAGCTTTTGTACCATTTGGAAGTTGTACAAAAGCTTGAATGCAGCAGGAAGAATTAGTAAAAAATGAGGTGGAGCACACAATGTAATCAGTGGCTCCTGTGTCCATGATCCATGGTGTGTGATGAAATGTATCATGCTGATCTTGTGAAAGAACAGTGAATTTGTCATGACTTGTGATATTGAAAAGAGAAGGGTTATGAGAGATACTAGGACTGGAAAAAAAATGATGATTACTTGCCAGATTGGAGTGAGATGCTGTTGAAGAGGCAGGTTCTGAAATAATTGGTGAGGGATGCACAGGTGGTGGCATGAGAGGTTTATTGTGTTCTAAGGTCAACTGAGGGAATTGGGCATTGACAAGAGCCACGAGGTGTTGTGCTTGTGCTTGAGAGAGGTTTAACTGAGAGGTACTTGGTGCAGGAGATGCATGGCTTGCAACAACAGCTTGATCCATAGTGGAACCATCAAGAGCAACCTAGTTTGCAGAGTGAGCAGCAGATTTTCCAAAACCATTTCCAAACTTGGATTTGGTGAATTTGAAAGTGGGTGGGAACCCTATTAGTTTGTAGCATTTTTCCTTTGTGTGTCCCATCTTCCCACAATGTCCACAAACCAAATCTGCTTTCTCCTTTTTCTTTGAGAAATTCTGATAAACAAGCAAGGCAGATGGTTCTGTGGTAGGAATAGCTATGTTTCTTGCTTGCCTTTGCCTCTTTTCTTGTAAAATAAGTGAAAAGGCCTTATCTAGAGAAGGCAAGGGGCTTAACAAGATAATTTGCCCTCTAAAAGCATCATAGCTATCATTTAAACCCATTAAAAATTTGAAAACATAGTCCCTCTGTTGAACTTCACCAATATTCCTTAAAGCATCACAAGTACATAAACCACAAGAGCAACAAGGAAGTGGTTTATAGCTATGCAGTTCTTCCCAAATGGTATTAAGTTGGGTGAAGTAGTCACTTACAGAAAGATGCCCTTGAACTATGCCACTGAGTTTGTGTTGAAGGTGATATATCCTAGCTTCATCAGGCTGTGCAAAGCACTCCTTGAGTTTATCCCATCTCTGTTTAGCTGAAGACATGAAGAACGCATTAGAGGCTATGTCCTTGGAAACTGAATTTAAAATCCAAGCAAGCATAATGTTGTTGCATCGTAACCAAGATACATAAGAAGGATCTGCAAGGTCAGGAGTGGGAATGGTGCCATCCAAGAATCCTGACTTATTCTTGATTGAAATGGAAAGAAGAAAAGATCTGCTCCAAGAAATGTAGTTGAGGCCAGTCAAAGGTGGTGAAACAATGACAGTGTTTGCATTGTCATTGTGATGCAAGAAAAATGGGCTATTTGGATCTTCTGTTGGAGAAGAAGATGAGGAAGATGAGGAGGCCATAGGTTCAATGAAAGATGATTAAAAAAAAAAGAAAACGAGGAGGTATTGCAGGAAATTATTCCTGCTCTGATACCATGTTAGAAACTGTTAAAAACAGAAAGTGAAGATGGGAAGAAACTGAGTTAAGAAGAAACTCATTCTCATTGATATCTTTTGGTTACACGTGAGTCATATATATACATTACAAAGGAAAGCAGAAAAGTAAAAAAGAAGGTACTGAAAAGCAACTTTGATTATGTACACAACATCAATTCAGAACTCTCTATGGACAGTATGGTAGATGCAGCTTTATGCATCGTCTTCCTCATGCTTTTCTAAATGCAACCCTGCATTTCCTCAGCTATGGTTCACCTTTTCCGTGCAATCACCTTTGCTATTGCTGCTACCTCTTGTACTGCAACATACTTTGTCAACTTTATGCATGTCTTGAGTGTTGCAAAATATCTCAGCCATACTGTGGTTGCTGTCCTTGTGTAGAACCAGATTACATTGTGTTCTGTAAGATTTCCACCATAGAAACAACCCCAAATAGGAAGGCTCACCCCATTACATCTAGATGGAATGAGTGAAAAGAAAACAAAGCCACGACATCCTAACGTGTTCTATCACTGCACCACCGTCCCCCTCTTCCATGCTCCTCAACAGCCAGCTACACAGAACCCACCACGGTTAGCACTACCGTGAGCCATCCCACTTCTACACGCAACAACGCCACACACAAGCCTCTGTTTTGCACCACCAAAAGCAGAGCACCTGCATTCCTCTGTAATAGCCCACTAGAAATTCATTGGTGGAATTTCTATTGACTTTAGGAATCTCGTGAAAACCCATAGGTTTTTACGAATCGACCAATCGCTTAGGTTTTAGTCTGTCATCATGATCAGTGTTATCACTCACTGTGGTGCTAGATTTATGGGTTTAATTATTTGAGATAGTTAGAAGTGTCAGAATGAGTTATGGTCTGTGCCATTAGACTCAGTGCATTATTTAGGATTTTATGGCGCAATAGCCTATTTTCATAATTTCGGACGAAATGTCTGTTGGAAATTGTGAAATTATTTTTTAGGGGCACTTCGGGGTTGATTTTCGGTGAAAGATTTTCACTATAATTTAATTTAAATATTTAGAATTGTTTTGTCCTAAGTTTATTATGTTTCTTTTTAGAGTGAATAGTAACCTCGATAAGCGCACCCATTACAGTATTTTCAAAATCACAGTGTGGAATGTCCAAATTAGGTTAGAGAAGTTTTATTTGGACACTTGGCAAGATCTTAGCCACACATAGTAAATGGTATTAGACACTTGGCACAAAGAAGAACCATTAGATAGATTTGTGAAGGAATCAAGGTGTGACATCATGCCACCTAAGCAAAGCTGTGTTTCATCTGTTCAACCAAATTGTGCTAGACCAAAGAGGGTTTCAACCCTAGAAAAACCCTAAATGGTTGGAATCCAATTGAAACCCCAAAAGCTTGGTTGAAACCAAAACCCTAAATGGTTTTCCCAAACCCTAAAGTTGGTCTCCAAACCCTTTTTAATCCGATTTCTAGCATTGTGTTTAATCACTTGATTAAATCACTTCCACATGTTATTAATTAAACAAATCCTTGTTATGACATCACTATTCAACCATTTAAACCTTGGGAATTTGATTGGGCCAAGAAAATATGATTTTTGGGCTTGATAGCATCTCAAACCCTAACCAAACCCCTTTTTAAACCCCAAATTGAAGCCCACTTGGTGGGGCCCACCAAGGCCCACGAAATTGGCCACCTTGGCAAAGCTTCTTGGAGAAGTTTCCTCCCCCACATGGCAGACCATCCACTGCCATTGGCTGCACCCAATAGTGCCTTGATGTGAAGGAGAAATCAACTCCATCAACCTCCATCTTTCACAGCTGCTGCAGGCAGTCTCTGCCCCTCTCTATTCTCCACTTTATGTCACATAGCCACCTCCAATCAAGGGTCATTCAAGCCCATAACTTCCCCCTCCAGAAGTCTAAAGTCGTGCAAGACACACATCTCTCCATTTTACCACTTCTTTCCCTCGTTCTTAGAGAGAAACCCAAAAGAGCTCTCTCAGGAAGATTTCTGGGTCTTCTTGCGTGGCTATTTGTGATCCCTTGTAAGTATTATCTCACGATGACTCCTTCATATAAGTTATTCGTATTTGAGTCTAGTTTCCGAGTATATCTTAGTAGTCTCATTCCATGCTCATTTGATCAGTAAAAAGTATTTTTAACCATGGAAAGGTCATTCTGGGTGTGAAACTGGAGAGTATGTTATGTTTTGGAAGTTTTGACCAAGCTAATGGACATATCTTGGTCCGAAAATTTTATGGAGTGTTGTTAACATGTGTTTATGAATGTTCATTGAGGTTTTGTTGCTTTAATAAAGCTTTTGGTAATAGAGTTTCTTAGAGTTAGAAACTTGAAAACTGGAACTGGAAAAACAGTTTCTGTTTTGTGAAAGTTTGAATATTTCGTGGTTTAATCTTATTCCAAAGGCTTTGATATTTTTATATGATGATCCTAAGCCTCTTATATACTTGTTAGGATGTTAGTTCGAAGATATTTAGTATTATTTTTAAAGATATGATTTTTCTATGCAAGAGGATTTCGGTTAGGCCTAAACTTTGATGTTTTTGAGTTAGATCTAGGTTTTATTAAATTTTAGCCTTGTGATTTTAAGTTTGATGGTTGGATTTTCTTTAGGACACATTTTTAAACCATGTGATGTGTTAGTTTGAAGATCACATGTCTTTAAGCCATGGATCAAGAGATTGATCATAGTTAATTGGGAAAAAAACAGTTTCTGTTTTGGACTAAGTTTAAAACCAAAAACTCCAAGTGTTGTTTTGTGATTTTTGGTGAGTTTTGTTTGTTGATTTAAAAAAATTTTTATCTTAGGATGATGTTCTGAATATGTTAGAAGTAAGATTTGATTTTTTGGAATTTTTGGAGATGTTTTTATTAAGGTCAAAACTTGTGATTTAAGGTTTACTTTTGTTAAAAAGTTTGGTGTTGATAATTAGCTTTTTCTTAATGGATATTTTTAAGGGTGTTTTTAAACTTAGGATAGGAAGATCTTTGTTACAAGATTTTGATTTATTCATGAGTTTTGAAACTTTAAAGAATTGCAACCAAAATCAAGACAAATGGCCTATGTAGGTTTCAGCCATAGTGAGTTTTTCATAGTTGTGATTGGTCTTAATTTTCCTGAGTTGATATTTGAGTTTGGGACAAAATTTACATGTGGAATGTAAATTTTGGTAATTTTTGGAATTAGGATATCACATCCTTAAGTTAGGGGTAAAATGGTCATTTGCCCACATGTAGAGGGTAAAATAGTAATTTTACTCTAATTTGTCTCTTTTCACATTTCTAATTGTTAGTAATTAATTTCTAACTTTTAGAATAACATTTTACAGTTCCTCGTGTTTCGCACTTTATTCAAGTAAAACGCGACGATCGAGGTAAGTTAGCTTTCAACTTACTATCAGTTTAATGTGTATAAGTGATAAGTAAGAGAACTAAATTGTATATATGCATGTTATATCATATGTGTCATGCCAAGTCATTACATATTTATCTGTTACATAGAATTTATTCTGTCATGAATTATTCATCTGTTACACAAGATATTCTGTCACGTATTCCTATACATTGCAAGTATGTCATGTTAAGTTAAGTATGCCATCTGTTACATGTATTTCATGTCACGTGATATTCACTGTCACATGTTACACCATGTTAATTAATGTTGTCTGTTATATGGTATGCCATGTCATGAAATGTTGCATGTTACATGTATGCCATGTTATGAAATGTACTCTGTTACATTTATGTCCCAACTATGTCATGTCTGTCATCTTACGTTCATGTCACGTTAGGCTACGTCAGGACTTCTGTCTTTTCGTATCCATGTCATCCCGTCTCGAATACAGTTTGTGTATCTCGAGAACAATCTTGTTAAGTTATTCATGTCAATCACGACCCTAAGCGCTAGGATGGGATAATATCCCAGTGAAACTCCTTTGTTCACGCTGGAGTGTCTAAATAGGTGTGAAATTCCCTGGGTTGACGAAGTACAGTCAACAGGTTGCGAATGGGGCCTAATTAGCTGGTCATCGGAGCGCGCCAGACACTAACGCTGATGGTGCCACACATTATATTACGTGTGTCCACAACAAGTGTGGCACAAACAATTCATGGGGCCACAACAACTGTGGAGCATGAAGTTTGGGGCCACAACAACTATGGAGCATGAAGTATGGGGCCACAACAACTGTGGAGTACGTATTAACGCACTCACAGCTGGTATAGACACCTGTGTTGTGATGCGGTAATCGGCAGGGACACACGGCTCAAGGGGACCTATGTAGCACCCATATGGTCAATTAATTAAGTATATTGAGAAAGATTCCAAGTTCATGTATTTCAAGTTCAAGTCATGTTTCACATTATGTTATGTTCAAGTTTACGTTCATGTCAAGTTCACGTTTATGTCACGTCAAGCTAAGTTTCAGTTCCAGTTCAAGTTATGTCAGCTCATGCCATGTTATGTCAAGTCACGTTATGCTTATTATTCCATGCCATGTTATGCCAAGTCATGTTATGCTTATTATTTCATGCCATGTTATGTCAAGTTATGTTATGTTTACTATTGACTTTGATTGTGAATTCATGCATTTATTGTCATGCATGCATCCTTAACCTGTGTGAAGTTTTTTGTTAACTTGCTGAGATTTGTAATCAAATCTCACTGTGGTAGTCCCAACTACCATTCCCCCCCGATTGGTAGATTTTGTTACAGGATCTGAAGGAGAACCAGAAAACGACCAACTGGAAACGGTCGACTAAGCGACGGTGTGACTTAGATGTAGTTGCCTTAGGTTACTAATTGTATTTTGTGGAGTTCAATCTCCAGCACTCTTTTGTTCACAACCATTTTGGACTAGTGTTGTGATCATAGTTTTTTTAGTATGTCTTTATGTATGAAGTATGTTGTAAGTATTTGAGATATCATAAGTTTGGTACATAGTATTGCTTTTAAAAAAAAAAATTATCCGCTGCGAATATTGCATAATGCTAGATGCATGTTAGGAACATTGCATCTTATATGTCATGAACGGGGACAGGTAACCTTGTGTTGCATGTCCCGACGCTTCAAATGTCTGTCCGATCCCAAGTGGAATCTGCTGGCGCCACAGGGTGGTATCAGAGCAATACGTCTCTGAGTTTAAATCCACATGTCCTTAGGAAATGCACCAAATATTAGGCTTGAAATTTTAGTCTTCATTAGGCTTGAATTTTTTAAGTATGAGAGATAGTACGTGATTATAATACGTATACTCGTGTGTTTTAGGAAGTGACACATGACTCGCGGTAGGATACCTCGGAACCCAGAGGGAGCCATCAATCAAGAGAATCAGAATCCCCCATTGGATGGAGGATTAGCTGAAGCTGTATGTCTGCTGGCTGAGGTAGTCAGACAACAACAGCAGCAGCAAGCGCACATACCTAGACCCGAAGTTAGGGGTTGTCCGTATGAGAAGTTCTTGATCCACCGTTATCCAAACTTTTCTGGTAGTGAAGAGCCATTGAAAGCCAAGAAATGGATTATGGATCTCGAAAGGACATATGAGATCTGTGGTTGTACTGAGGACCAGAAGGTTCTATACGCTGGATTATTCCAAGGAGAAGCTGGAATGTGGTGGGATACATGAAGGCAGCTCCTAGTTAGGGAACTAGGAAGTCTCGCTGCACTATCATGGGAGAGATTTAAGGAAGAGTTCGACAACAGATTCTTCCCTGATTCTGCCAAACAGCTGAAGGCACAGGAATTTGCGAGTTTAACTCAAGGCAGTGTGACCGTAGAACAGTATGCTGCTAAGTTCATGGCGTCAGGAAGATTTGCACCACAGTTGATTTCTACTCAAAGGATGCAGGCGCAGAAGTTTCAAGCAGGACTTCAGCCAAGGGTCCGTAGTCAAGTAGCTTGCCTAAGAATAGAGAATTACCAAGAGTTGGTAAATGTGGCTGCGATAGCAGAGGCTGAGCAGAGGGGTCTAGCAATCCAGATCAATTCCGAATGAAAGAGGACCATGCCATTTGCTGCAAGCAGTAGTGCCGAGAAGAAAAGGTCTTTTTCCAGCCCAGCGAAAGGCAAGGGAATAGTGACAGGAGGACATATGCCATCTGCTTATCCGTTATGCCCTAAGTGTGGAAAGCATCATCCTGGAGAATGTCGTAGTGGTTATGGAGTTTGTTATCGATGCGGGAAACCAGGACATTTGATCAGAGATTGTCCCAACACTACACAAGGTAGTGGAGTTGGTGATCATAAGCCAAGGCCCCACATCCCAACACGCGTGTATGCTGTAACCCAAGGTGATATCAATGCTGACGCATCAGAGGTTGAGGAAGCTGGCGTCATCACTGGTATTTTTCCTTAAAGTCTTTATGCTTTTTTTATTAACATGAGTGTTGGAAATATGGTTATTAATAGAATCACATTATATTTTATTAGGAAACGTCAATCTGTTAAGGTTCACAGCTTGTGCGCTATTTGATTCGGGTGCGTCGCAGTCCTTTGTGTCTGCAGCGTTTGCACGAATTTGTAGTTTGCAAATTGAGCTATTACCTTGACGGGTTGTAGTGTTAATTCCTGATGGGAATACGGTAGCTTGTACCCGTTTAGTTAAGGATTGTCTTGTAGAGCTAGATGGAAGGACGTTGAAGGCTGACCTACTAGTATTCGGTCAGATGGAGTTTGACCTAATTTTGGGTATGGACTGGCTATTCAAGCACTATGCTAAGATAGATTGTCGAAAGCGAGAAGTGGTATTTGAATCCCCAAGTGAAGACATAATTAGGTACGTGGGAGCATTAGTTAAGGCCACCCCACTAGTGATTTGGGATTTACAAGCTAGGAAGTGTATTGAGGATGGAGCCTCAGCTTTTCTGTTGATGATTGTGGAGAAGACAGATGGGAGTGAAGAAATTCGTGGGATACTCGTACTTGAAGACTTTCCTGAAGTTTTTGTTAACAAACTACCTGGTCTACCACCGGATAGAGAAATTGAGTTCAAGATAGAGTTGGAACCGGCAACAACTCTGACTCACAAGGCCCCGTATCTTATGGCCCCTGCCGAATTGAAGGAGCTCAAAGTGCAGTTGGAAGAACATTTAGAGAAGGGTTTTATCCGCCCTAGTTCCTCCCCGTGGGGAGCACCTGTCCTATTCGTGAAGAAGAAAGATGGATCTATGAGGATGTGCATAGACTATAGGGAGCTGAACAAGGTGACGATCAAGAATAAGTATCCGTTACCCAGGATCGACGATTTGTTGGATCAATTACAAGGAGCGTCCATGTTTTCGAAGATCGACCTGCGATCCAGTTATCATCAGCTGAAAGTTAAGGAACAGGATGTGCCGAAAACTGCCTTTAGGACAAGGTATGGCCACTACGAGTTTTTGGTAATGCCTTTTGGGTTAACCAATGCTCCAGCCGCATTCATGGACATGATGAACAGAATATTCAGACCTTATCTGGATAGTTTTGTTGTCGTATTCATTGATGACATCCTAATTTACTCGAAGAGCGAGGAGGAGCATAGAAAACATCTAATTATGGCTTTGACTATACTCAAGGACCAAAACCTATATGCCAACCTTAGCAAGTGCGAGTTTTGGCTTGATGAAGTGAAGTTTTTAGGTCACGTGATCTCTAGTGGAGGAGTAGCAGTGGACCCAAGCAAAATTGAAGCAGTAACGAACTGGCAGAGACCGACCAGTGTGCATGAGATTCGAAGTTTTTTAGGACTGGCTAGTTATTATAGAAGGTTTGTTGAAGGATTTTCTAGTTTCTCTAGACCACTCACGGCATTGACTAAGAAGAACGTAAAGTTTGTTTGGAACGATAAGTGCGAGGCAAGTTTTCTTGAGTTGAAGAAAAGACTTACGACCGCACCGGTACTTACACTGCCAGAGCCTCTTAAGCCTTCTGTAGTGTATAGTGAAGCATCTAAAGCAGGACTAGGATGTGTGTTGATGCAAGAAGGGAGAGTAGTTGCTTATGCTTCACGTCAACTGAAGAATCATGAGCAGAATTATCCTACGCATGATTTGGAATTAGCTGCAGTGGTTTTTGCTCTTAAGATTTGGAGACACTACTTGCATGGCGAAAAGTGTGAAGTTTTCACAGATCACAAAAGCCTCCAATATCTGTTCGAGCAAAAGAACCTGAATATGAGGCAGAGAAGATGGTTGGAATTAATCAGCGATTATCAGTGCAACATCAAGGACCACCCCGGAAAGGCCAATGTGGTAGCTGATGCTTTGAGTCGCAAAAGCAGATCGGAGGATTCATCTATCTTGTCGTCAGAAGTAAATTCACTCTTATGCAGTATGAGGAAACTGTTGATCGAGAATCGTAGTCGGGAAGTAGTTCTGACCACCGTTCAAGAGTTCATTCCATTGGATTGGGAAGAACTGAAAGACCGTCAGAAGAAAGATAGTAAGCTTGCAGAAGTCATCAGGAAAATTGAGAAGTCGGAAGGACCGAAGGACTTTAGCATCAGAGAAGATGGAACTTTGTATTTCAAGAACCGAAGGGTCATCCCAGAAGACCAAGAGTTAAAAGGAAAGGTAATGAAGGAAGCTCATAACACACCTTACACTGCACATCCCGGTAGTACAAAGATGTACCAGGATCTGAAGCAGCATTTCTGGTGGGCAGGAATGAAAAAGGACGTCGCAGATTTTGTGAACAAGTGTTCAGTATGCAGATTAGTTAAAGCGGAACACCAGAAACCAGCAGGTGAATTGCAGCCACTGCCAATCCCGGAATGGAAATGGGAGGATATCTCAATGGATTTTGTAGTGGGTTTTCCAAGAACCTCAAATGGAAATAATGCTATCTGGGTGATAGTGGACCGTCTGACAAAAAGTGCTCACTTTATACCCATCAAGAATACAGATTCTTTGGAGAGATTAACGAGGATTTATATAGCAGAGATTATCAGATTGCATGGAGTGCCTAAGACGATTGTGTCCGATAGAGACCCTCGTTTCACGTCGCGTTTTTGGCAAAGTTTGCAAGACTTAATGGGAACTAGATTGAAGTTCAGTAATGCTTCCGCAAACAGATGGGCAAACAGAAAGGACAATACAAACTTTGGAAGATATGCTAAGAGCCTATGTATTGGAAAATGAGGGGAACTGGGAGAAGCAACTACCTTTGATAGAATTTGCTTACAACAATAGTTTCCAGGCCAAAATTCAGATGGCACCTTATGAAGCCTTGTACGGCCGAAAGTGTAGATCTCCGTTGTATTGGGACGAAGTAGGGGAAAACAAAGTATTTGGGCCCAAAGTCTTGCAAGAGATAAAGGAACAAGTCCACATGATCAGAGAAAGGATGAAAACTGCACAGAACCGACAAAAGAGTTACGCTGATAATCGAAGGAGGAGTTTAGAATTCGAAGTTGGAGATTGGGTCTATGTGAAGGTATCCCCTATGAGAGGAGTAAGTCGTTTCGGAGTGAGGGGAAAATTAAGTCCAAGATATGTGGGACCCTATGAAATAGTGGAGAAGGTGGGAACAGTTGCGTACCGTCTGGAGCTACCAACTGAGTTCCATGGAATCCACAATGTATTCCACGTGTCCTCTTTGAAGAAGAGTTTTGGGAACCTGATACCGGCAGTGGTGGATCCCACTAGTGTACCTTTACAGTCCAACTTGACCTACGAGGAGAAGCCAGTTCAAATCATTGACTGGAAGGAAAAATAATTACGGAACCGCAAGATTCCACTAGTCAAAGTACTTTGGCAAAACTATAATATTCAAGAGGCAACTTGGGAGAAGGAAGTCGATATGCAAGCCAAGTAGCCCCAGTTATTTGTTACCTAATCCAGTCTTGTTTTGTTTTGTTTTCGGCTCAGTCGATATTTTGTACTTCACTTTGTATGGGATTGCTATATCAGATGTGGTAATTCGTTGTTTGGTTATTACTAAAGTATATGTTTCCATTACAGAGTTTTGTGGGCCATTTTTAGTGTGTATACTATAGAATGTTCTCCATGTTGATTGTATTCTTTTTGCAGTTCCATGGCTCGAGAGGGCAAGACTGCCCGTAAATCGACCCTTTCGGCACAACGAGTGCGTGAGATGCGAGAACAGCGTCGTAGAAGACGTTTAGCTGAACTGAATAGGGAGGTGTCTGCTTATTGGCATAAGATGGAATGCCAAGAGCACCACCGCACGCACATTTTAGACATTGACAGTAGTGGAGCAGGTTACGAGAGGAATGCCTTACCTCATGAGGAGCATTACCCTCCGTTACACTTTACCACATTGCTTGATCGAGATAACTTCAAGGCTAGGATGGCACGGGACCGAGCAGAGTCCAGTAGAGCAGCTGAGGAGCGTGCTGCTGCCGTGGACGCTGAGCCCGCTACCTCAGGCTCATCCATGTCGTCGACTCACCGTGGGCGTTTGTTGGAGGATGGTTAGCAGCCTGATAGCAGTGATGAGGAGGTCGTGCCGCTCCCCAACCCAGGTCATTTTGAAAATTTGGTGTATGATTCAGAGGACGATGTGTTCTACTACTTACCCCAACACACCGTGCCGACAGACATCAATGCACCTCCACCGGAGCTAACCAGTAGTGATACGTCCAGTGATGGACAATAGTTCTGGTGAGCAACATCTTTTACTTAGCTTGTTAATGTTGTACTTGCGTCGATTTCGAGGACGAAATCTTTTTTTTAGGAGGGGAGGATATAATAGCCCACTAGAAATTCATTGGTGGAATTTCTATTGACTTTAGGAATCTCGTGAAAACCCATAGGTTTTTACGAATTGAACAATCGCTTAGGTTTTAGTCTATCATCATGATCAGTGTTATCACTCACTGTGGTGCTAGATTTATGGGTTTAATTATTTGAGATAGTTAGAAGTGTCAGAATGAGTTATGGTCTACGTCATTAGACTCAGTACATTATTTAGGATTTTATGGCGCAATAGCCTATTTTCATAATTTCGGACGAAATGTCTGTTGGAAATTGTGAAATTATTTTTTAGGGGCACTTTGGGGTTGATTTTCGGTGAACGATTTTCACTATAAGTTAATTTGAATATTTAGAATTTTTTTTGTCCTAAGAGCATTAGCATTGGTCTATGCATATGCATATGCAAAGTCATATTTACCTAATATGGCCTTAAAATCCTCCACATTGGCTTATGCATATCTAAATATTTAGCTACCTATGAACAGTGCTTATCCAAATTTAGATAACCACTATTCATCCTACAAATCATATTTTAATCATTATTTCTCTCCCCTCCCACTCTCTCTCTCACAATCCTTTCATTTTCTCCTTCCTTCAACAACATAACAAACCTTCACTTGCACATTCATTTTATTATTATAATATATTATATATATTTTTTATTTTATTATATTTTTAATATATTATTATTAAAAAATTATATTTTTTATTATTACATTTGTATTATTAATGTCAAATGTATGTAGTGGATGTTAATTGTAAAATATATATAAAAAAATTGATTTTAGCAAAAAAGTAATAATAATAAAATAATAATATTTTATTATTATTTTGCCTCAAATATGCATAAGCCAATGTGAAAATTTTGTTTGAATGGCAAAGTGGCTATGCAAAAGAGGTAATTTTGCATATGCATATGCATAAACCAATGCTAATGCTCTAAGTTTATTACGTTTCTTTTTAGAGTGAATAGTAACCTCGATAAGCGCACCCATTGCAGTGTTTTCAAAATCACAGTGTGGAATGTCCAAATTAGGTTAGAGAAGTTTTATTTGGACACTTGGCAAGATCTTAGCCACACATAGTAAATGGTATTAGACACTTGGCACAAAGAAGAACCATTACATAGATTTGTGAAGGAATCAAGGTGTGACATCATGCCACCTAAGCAAAGCTGTGTTTCATCTGTTCAACCAAATTGTGCCAGACCAAAGAGGGTTTCAACCCTAGCAAAAACCTAAATGGTTGGAATCCAATTGAAACCCCAAAAGCTTGGTTGAAACCAAAACCCTAAATGGTTTTCCCAAACCCTAAAGTTGGCCTCCAAACCCTTTTTAATCTGATTTCTAGCATTGTGTTTAATCACTTGATTAAATCACTTCCACATGCTATTAATTAATAAAATCCTTGTTATGACATCATTATTCAACCTTTTAAACCTTGGGAATTTGATTGGGCCAAGAAAATTTGATTTTTGAGCTTGATAGCATCTCAAACCCTAACCAAACCCCTTTTTAAACCCCAAATTGAAGCCCACTTGGTGGGGCCCACCAAGGCCTACGAAATTGGCCACCTTGGCAAAGCTTCTTGGAGAAGTTTCCTCCCCCACATGGCAGACCATCCACTGCCATTGGCTGCACCCAATAGTGCCTTGATGTGAAGGAGAAATCAACTCCATCAACCTCCATCTTTCACAGCTGCTGCAGGCAGTCTCTGCCCCTCTCTATTCTCCACTTTATGTCACATAGCCACCTCCAATCAAGGGTCATTCAAGCCCATAACTTCCCCCCCCCAGAAGTCTAAAGTCGTGCAAGACACACATCTCTCCATTTTACCACTTATTTCCCCCGTTCTTAGAGAGAAACCCAAAAGAGCTCTCTCGGGCAGATTTCTGGGTCTTTTGGCGTGGCCATTTGTGATCCCTTGTAAGTATTATCGCACGATGACTCCTTCATATAAGTTGTTCGTCTTTGAGTCTAGTTTCCGAGGATATCTTATTAGTCTCATTAAATGCTCATTTGATCGGTAAAAAGTATTTTTAACCATGGAAAGGTCATTCTGGGCGTGAAACTGGAGAGTATGTTATGTTTTGGAAGTTTTGACCAAGCTAATGGACATATCTTGGTCCGAAAATTTTATGGAGTGTTGTTACATGTATTTATGAATGTTCATTGAGGTTTTTTTGCTTGAATAAAGCTTTTGATGATAGATTTTCTTAGAGTTAGAAACTTGAAAACTGGAAGTTGAAAAACAGTTTCTGTTTTGTGAAAGTTTGAATATTTCGTGGTTTAATCTAATTCCAAAGGCTTTGATATTTTTATATGATGATCCTAAGCCTCTTATATACATGTTAGGATGTTATTTTGAAGATATTTAGTATTAGTTTTAAAGATATTATTTTTCTATGCAAGAGGATTTCGGTTAGGCCTAAACTTTGATGTTTTTGAGTTAGATCCATGTTTTATTAAATTTTATCCATGTGATTTTAAGTTTGATGGCTGGATTTTCTTTAGGACACATTTTTAAACCATGTGATGTGTTAGTTTGAAGATCACATGTCTTTAAGCCATGGATCAAGAGATTGATCATAGTTAGTTGGGAAAAAAACAGTTTTTGTTTTGGACTAAGTTTAAAACCAAAAACTCCAAGTGTTGTTTTGTGATTTTTGGTGAGTTTTGTTTGATGATTTAAAAAAATTTTTATCTTAGGATGATGTTATGAATATGTTAGAAGTAAGATTTGATTTTTTGGAATTTTTGGAGATGTTTTTAAGGTTTACTTTAAGGTCAAAACTTGTGATTTAAGGTTTACTTTTGTTTAAAAGTTTAGGTCTTTTTACAAAAAGTTTGGTGTTGATAATTAGCTTTTTCTTAATGGATATTTTTAAGGGTGTTTTTAAACTTAGGATAGGAAGATCTTTGTTACAAGATTTTGGTTTATTCATGAGTTTTGAAACTTGAAAGAATTGCAACCAAAATCAAGACAAATGGCCTATGTAGGTTTCAGCCATAGTGAGTTTTTCATAGTTGTGATTGGTCTTAATTTTCCTGAGTTGATATTTGAGTTTAGAACAAAATTTACATGTGAAATGTTAATTTTGGTAATTTTTGGAATTAGAATATCAAATCCTTAAGTTAGGAGTAAAATGGTCATTTGCCCACATGTAGAGGGTAAAATAGTAATTTTACTCTAATTTGTCTCTTTTCACATTTCTAATTGTTAGTAATTAATTCCTAACTTTTAGAATTAAATTTTACAGTTCCTCTTGTTTCGCGCTTTATTCAAGTAAAACGCGACGATCGAGGTAAGTTAGCTTTCAACTTACTATCAGTTTAATGTGTATAAGTGATAAGTAAGGGAACTAAATTGTATATATGCATGTTATATCATATGTGTCATGCCAAGTCATTACATATTTATCTGTTACATAGAATTTATTCTGTCATGAATTATTCATCTGTTACACAAGATATTCTGTCACGTAATCCTATACATTGCAAGTATATCATGTTAAGTTAAGTATGCCATCTGTTACATGTATTTCATGTCACGTAATATTCACTGTCACATGTTACACCATGTTAAGAAATGTTGTCTGTTATATGGTATGCCATGTCATGAAATGTTGCATGTTACATGTATGCCATGTTATAAAATATACTCTGTTACATTTATGTCCCAACTATGTCATGTCTGTCATCTTACGTTCACGTCACGTTACGCTACGTCAGGACTTCTGTCTTTTCGTATCCATGTCATCCTGTCTCGAATACAGTTTGTGTATCTCGAGAACAATCTTATTAAGTTATTCATGTCAATCACGACCCTAAGCGCTAGGATGGGGTAATATCCTAGTGAAACTCCTTTGTTCACGCTGGAGTGTCTAAATAGGTGTAAAATTTCCTGGGTTGACGAAGTACAGTCAACAGGTTGCGAATGGGGCCTAATTAGCTGGTCACCGGAGCGCGCTAGACACTAACGCCGTTGGTGCCACACATTATATTACGTGTGTCCACAGCAAATGTGGCACAAACAATTCATGGGGCCACAACAACTGTGGAGCATGAAGTATGGGGCCACAACAACTGTGGAGCATACACTACGTGAGACACAGCAATTGTGACACGTAGGATACGTGGGGCCACAACAATTGTGGAGTACGTATTAACGCACTCACAACTGGTATAGACACTTGTGTTGTGATGCGGTAATTGGCAGGGACACACGGCTCAAGGGGACCTGTGTAGCACCCATATGGTCAATTAATTAAGTATATTGAGAAAGATTGCAAGTTCATGTATTTCACGTTCAAGTCATGTTTCACATTATTTTATGTTCAAGTTTACGTTCATGTCAAGTTCACGTTTAGGTCACGTCAAGCTAAGTTTCAGTTCCAATTCAAGTTATGTCAGCTCTTGCCATGTTATGTCACGTCACGTTATGCTTATTATTCCATGCAATGTTATGTCAAGTCATGTTATGCTTATTATTTCATGCCATGTTATGTCAAGTTATATTATGTTTACTATTGACTTTGATTGTGAATTCATGCATTTATTGTCATGCATGCATCCTTAACCTGTGTGAAGTTTTTTGTTAACTTGCTGAGATTTGTAATCAAATCTCACTGTGGTAGTCCAAACTACCATTCCCCCCGAATGGTAGATTTTGTTACAGGATCTGAAGGAGAACCAGAAAACGACCAACTGGAAACGTTCGACTAAGCGACGGTGTGACTTAGATGTAGTTGCCTTAGGTTACTAATTGTATTTTGTGGAGTTCAATCTCCAGCACTCTTTTGTTCACAACCATTTTGGACTAGTGTTGTGATCTTAGTTTTTTTAGTATGTCTTTATGTATGAAGTATGTTGTAAGTATTTGGGATATCATAAGTTTGGTGCATAGTATTGCTTTTAAAAAAAAAAAATTATCCACTGCGAATATTGCATAATGCTAGATGCATGTTAGGAACATTGCATCTTATATGTCATGAACGGGGACAGGTAACCTTGTGTTTCATGTCCCGACGCTTCAGATGTCCGTCCGATCCCAAGTGGAATCTGCTGGCGTCACATCCTCCATAGTGAACCACAGCCCCACTAGCCCACTACCCAGCCAATGCGAAACCGCAGGATCACCGCAGCCCAGTTTTCATCCACTCAAAAAGAGGTGCAAACCTCCTTGCACCACCACCACCCAAGATTTTTCAAACCACCCAAACAAACTCCTCGGTTCTCCCTTCACTGCCCAACTAGCCTCTGGTTTTAGCAATCGTAACAGAGCACGTAAGTCTCTGTTTTAAGCAAGAGAAACAGAGCAACTTTGGACACCACCGTATAATCACGTTTCCTCCATTGTCAGGCATTTATCCTTGCCAAAAACGGCCACACCACACTGTCGTAGCTTGTCGTAATACCCCCTGGACCATCGTATGTAAGTCCCTCTCGCTTTCTCTCACTCTCCGTCTCTCTCTCTCACTCTATGTTCTCACTCTCTCCGCCGAGAATGATAGCTCGCTCTCCGTCTCTCTGCCCATGCTCTGCCACCACGCCCAGCCGTGCCTCATAGATAGTCTCCCAGGCCGTCGCAGCATGTAACTCTCTCGGTAAGGAACTCTACTCTCTATGGCATGGGTTAGGTCTGGAAGTGTAAAACTTTAAGCCCCTTTTTGTTTCCATATGTTCCCCTAGAGGCCGTGCACTTTTTCTTTCCTTTTTTAAAATCAACATAGTAGTCAATATTATTGAACTGAAATATGGCATTCAGCCAATACAAGAGATTCAATACATTCAGAAATACAATCAATATCTATTAACTCATGTTCTAAAGTCACTGCAATTTCAGCAAGTCGATGAGCAACACCATTCAAGTTCCTCTTAACATGCTGAATTTTCCAATGAGCAGTACTCAAAAGCCTCTTGCTTCTGTCAGCACAAGATCTGTGCAATAAAATTTTGGTTGCATTAAACTTGTCAAAACATAACCATTAGCATCGCTTATCACCACACCAACACCAATCTTGTTGAGAGCAGTTCTTACAGCCACATCCCAATTAACTTTCACCCAATGTGATGGTGGTGTTTCCCATCGAGTAACATACAAAGGATTATGAGTTACTGACCTTACTGGCTTTAAGCTTGCATTGCAATACTCTTCAACAGCCTTGACTGCATTTCCATGAAGCAAATTAGGAGACTGAAAAGGCCCATCATGGATAAATGTGTTTCTTCTAAACCAAAACAAATGAGCTATGGTGGTAAATAACACAAGATCTTGCATTGGTAATCTGTTAACCATATATTAAAAAACATAGAAGAAACTAGTTGCTTGAAAGTTAGCCCTTTGAATAGGCTTAGAGCACAGAATCCATACATCTTTTGCAGAGGGACAAGTCCATAAGATATGGGCTGGTGTTTCATCTTCCAACATGCAAATAGGACAACAAGAATCAGTAATCACTTTTCTCTTACACAAATTAACTCGAGTTGGCAGTGAATCTGTGCATGCACTCCAAATGAACTGTTTAACAGCATTAGTTGTTTGTGAAGCCCAGATTTTCTTTCATAGCACCCCATGTGCTCCATTAGTAGAAGATTCACCATTAATCCTTGCTTGGAGTTGCTTATGCAATTGATAAGCACTTCTTAATGAAAAATGGCCAGACAAAGTTCCTTTCCATATCAACTTATCAGCAGAAGGCATAATACTGACAGGCAACTTCAATATCTCCTTCACATCTTCCTCTTGAAAAACTGTTTGGAGAAGATTCATGTTCCACCACCTCGTGTGGGCATCAATAAGATCAGCAACCACAGCATTCTTATGAAGTATAGACGCAGGAGATAGAATCCTGCATGTAGAGTCTCTCTGCAACCATTTGTCCTTCCATATTCTAACCTGGGTACCATCACCCACTCTCCACATACTACCTTCCTCAATTAGAGGAATATAATGAAACATACTTCTCCATAAATAAGAAGGCCTTAGACCTAAAGTAGCATGTGAAAAGTCTGTATAAGGGAAGTATTAGCTTTAAGAATCCTGCTAGGCAAAGAGTCAGGAAACATTTTCAACCTCCATATTTGTTTTGCTAAAAAGGCTATATTGAAGCTATGTAGGTCTTTGAACCCCAAAGCTCCACAAGATTTCCCTGCACACAAGGATTCACAGCTTGAGCAGTGAATTTTAGACTGATTTTCCTTATGACCCCACTAGAATCTTGCAAAAGCTGAATGTAATTTCTTACAAAGTACTCTTGGTAGCAGAAAAACACTCATACTATAGGTGGGCAGTGCCTACAATACTGCCTTAATAAGAATCTCCTTCCCTGCTTTTGAAAGGAACTTGTTCTTCCTGTTATCAAGCCTCTTAATGACCATTTCTACAATACCATTGAAAGCCCTTGTTTTTGATTTCCCCACAATAGAAGGAAGACCCAAATACCTGTCCAGATTAGTAGAGGCATGTAACCCAGCTACCTCTATAATGTTTTTCTTTGTTGCTGCTCTTGTGTTTCTACTAAAGAATAATGAAGTCTTGTCTTTGTTAAGCTTTTGGCCAGATGCAGCTTCATACACACTAAGAATATGATTCAAGTGGACCCACTCCTGCATATTAGCTTTACAAAATAAGAGGATGTCATCTACAAAGAATAAATGATTTAATATTATCTGGCCTCGAGCAATAGGTACACCAGTTAAGACTTTTTGTTGTTATGTAGCATACAATTGAGAACTCAAGGCTTCAACACAAAGAACAAAAAGATATGGGGATAAAGGACTGCCTTGCCTGAGGCCCCTTCCTGGTTTGAAGCACTATTGAGGGACACCATTAACCAAAACAGAAAATGAAGAGGTAGAAATACATGACATAATCAACTCAACCCATTTGTCATTGAATCCCAATTTTAACAAAACAGCTTGAATGAACCCCCATTCCACCCTGTCATAAGCCTTACTCATATCTAATTTCAAAGCCATAAAACCGTTCTGACCAAGGAGTTTTGTATTCATGGTGTGGAGAGTTTCATAGGCTGCAGTAATGTTGTCAGTAATCTACCTACCAGGCACAAAAGTACACTGGTTTGGTGAAATAAGTAAAGGCATAATGGATTTCAATCTATTTGTGAGCATCTTTGTAATGATCTTATAAATGACATTACATAAGCTTATGGGTCTATACTCAAAAACAGTCTTTGGACTTGGGAATTAAAACCAGGTAAGTGTAATTAATGGCTCCTATACATGCATGAGAGTTAAGAAATGACAGAATCGTATGACAAACCTCATTCCCCACCACATCCCAATTGTCTTGATAGAAGCAGGCACTATAACCATCTGGTCTAGGGGCATTGAATGGTCCGATTTGAAAAATTACAATCTTAAAATCTTCCACTGTAAAGGCTTGAAGTAAATCATCATTCATAGCAGGAGATACTTTAGGTGTCAAATTATGAAGGCAAACATCAATTTGAGAAGGATCAGAGGAAGTAAACAGGTTTTCAAAAAAGTGAGTAAAAGAAAGACCAATCTCTGCTGCAGTATTACACTGAACACCATCCTCATCTTCCACTTGTACAATTTTATTCCTTCTTTGTCTTTGGCTTGCACTCAAATGGAAAAATTTAGTGTTTTTATCCCCATTCTGTAACCAATGAACTTTGGCCCTTTGTTTCCATTTTAAATTCAAGGATTCTTGAAGAATAGAAATCTCTTTCTGCAATTTACTGACTTCTGGTACTGAAGTTGCTGTGAGATTAGTCTTCATCCCTTCAAGTTGACTCATCTTCTCCCTAAGGAGTTGATATAAGACTAGATCTTTTGAGTAAGCCCACCTTCTTATAGATTTCATGCAACAAGCTAGTTTATTGCTCAGAGAAACCAGATTATCAGAGACTCCACCAGCTTGCAACCAAGCAGATTTTATAGTAGTACTATAGTCCTCATAAGAAGCCCGTTTGGCCTCAAATCTGATTGTTCTCTTCAATGAACGACAATACTCATGGTTATTAAGAAAAGTCATGAGAAGGGGGCAATGATCAGAAGAGATAGAAGATTGCCTTCTGATATCAACCATTCCAAATTCTTCACACCAAGCAGAAGATGCCACTGCCCTATCCAATTTCTCCTTAGTGAAACAAGAGTCTGACCTGTTGTTAGACCATGTGAACCTCCCTGTAGTAAACTGCATATTATGAAGTTGACAATCATCTAAAGCATCCTTAGAAAGGGCAGTCTGTTTCTCACTTCTTACTGCACCCCCCTCGTTATCACCTTGAAAAAGGATCTCATTGAAATCTCCAAGACAAAGCCACATATAAGAATTCAGAGAATTGAGATGCCTTCAGATGTTATAATCCTCTATTATTTTTTCAGTAATGGGATGACCATAGAAACATGTGAGCATCCGAGGGGATTTAGGAGATATGCTGTCAACCCAACAATTAATATGTCTTTGAGAATAGCTTTGAATCTCTACATCACAATCTGACTTCCAAAGCAAAGCCAGTCCCCCACCACGACCCAACCCCTCAACCAGAAACATATTAGTAAAACCAAGTAAATACTTCAAACAATCCATCTTACTCTTACGTAATCTAGTTTCTATAAAAAATAAGATGTTTGGCTTTTTATCCTTAACCATTAGGTTAAGGTCGTGAACTGTTCAAGGATTGCCAAGCTCTTGGCAGTTCCAACTTAAAAGCCTCATTTCTCATGGCGAGGCTGAGAAACAACCTCCGCCAATGTTTTCACATTCCTCAATTTTCTTTTAAATGTCATTTTGTCCTCAGTAGTATTGTTACCAAAAGGTAAGAACTTCCTCTTTCTAGTAGCCAAGAAAATATCAGAATTAAAAGTAGCCTTAGATTTAGCATTTCTAACCTTATTCTTCAGATGAAGCAGTGAGTGAGACGGACTAGAGGGGTCATCATGTTCAGAGGCCTCCACCCTATCAGTACCAACCCCATCATCAGGAATGAGGACTTTATTAGGAGATTCATCAACAGATTGGGAAGGGATCATAGAATGCAGTGCAGGATCAAGCATTGTGGTGGTGGCAGTTGTGGCAGTTATTGTGGCACCTCAACCCCCACGTACGGAAACTCGAGAATCGAGACACCCGGATGATGACAATACAGTCACGCATCCCAACGATAAGTGCTAAGTGTGTGTACATTCAACAATGTACAACAAAAATAAAGCAGTGGATAATTTAAATACATCGACTAAGTACCATAATTGTTTAATACAAATTCACTTAAAACAAAACGTTTTAAAGAATAATACAGTTATCCCATAAAAAACATAATAATTCCAAAATACATAATTCAACAAGCGGGAAACAAATCTCAAACACAAGCGAGTGATCCCAAATCACTCCTCTGGCGGAGCCAAATCCTCAGGCTCAACATCAGCATCATCTGCATCAAAATCTGCGATATCATAAAATGGTACCGCAGGTAAGTAATAATTCAAACAACCCATGAGATAAAAATGCATTAATGCAACCAATAATTATGCATGCATATGATGAAATATGCATTAGACCCCAAAAACATCATTTTCCTTGAAAATGAATATTTTCCAACGCACGCCAAAATCTCATTTTGGCCCAAAACATTTCATTAAAACATTTCCCGCCATTTTCCCTGAAAATGGCCCAAAACAATAATCCACCATTTTCCCAGAAAATGGTCCACATAAAATCCTTTTATCCAAAATACGTCATTTTCCCAGAAAACAGCCCACATAAAAATCCACCATCTTCCCAGAAAATGGTCGACATATCCATTTATAAAAAAAATGCCATTTTTCTAGAAAGTGGCCCAATATCCATTTTAACCGTATGCACCATGATCTCCCCTACGGATCATCCGCACACCATGGCTCCCTTCATCACACCACGGGTAACGACCATGCGAGTGACTACGTAACGAGCGATGCCCAGTTCCGAGCCCAGCGCGTTCGTGGCCAAGCATTCTCTAACCCCAGTGAGCAAGAGGGGCTACGGAGTCGGCACGAGAGCGTTACCCTCCCGTCTGATCCCGTTGTCGCCCAGTGACAACCCAGGGGATGTCACTCAGTATATTCCGCTCCCAAGTGACCTGAGGAGCTCCACCAAGATAATGCCCCATCTCGGCTTTGGGTCATGATACACACGCACCCAAAAACCATTTCTCACATGAAAACCTAGTTTTCAAATATACACATGAACATGTATGCAATTATGCGAAAACCCAGTTTTCATTTACAAACATAAATATGCGTGCAAATATGCAATGTACATGACACGACACAAATATTCAACAACCATAAAATCCCCGCATAACCCAATCACACAAGAACTCCATCCTCCAATCCAACCGACCCCTTTACTCCTCAGACTCTATCCAGCACAACCAACCAGTTCACAATAAATATGAGTTAGCGCAAAAATACTTTTAAATCTCAAAAGTTCTTTGAAAATATACTTATAGTGCTATAATATACTTTTCGAAGGATCACGGAGAAGCTAGAAGTGGCAACACAGTAATGAAACAGTTTATTTTGGACTATGGCCGTGGGTCTCAAAAACCCAAGTTTTGAATGGGAACAAACTAGGACTTGGGATGCCTAGGGAAGGGCTTACGGGTGTTGGTGAAGCTACTAGTGGTGGTGGTTGGTCGTGGGTGACGGCGGTTGGTCGTGGGTGGCGGCGTGGACAGTGGTTGAAAGCTAAAACACCCAAATCAGAAATGAAGATGGTGGGGCTTCAAGGGTGGCAGATAGGAGCTGAGGATGGGTGGGTTAGGTAGCTGGGAGGCCGCTAGTGCTATGGTGAAAAGATGGTGGCCAAAGGCGGTGCGACGGCGGCGCTGGAACGAAAGAGGGTTGCGGCATGAAGCCGTGCATGGAGGCTAACGGCGGTGAGTGAGGAGCTGAAAATGGTGGGGGAAGGTCGTTGGTTCGAGGGGAAGAAAATGTGAGGGGCGGTGTCGTACACGGACGGGAAGAGAAGGGAAGGGGTGTCGCACGTGCGGGAGAAAAAGCAGAGGAAAGAAGGAGAGAAAGGAAAATAAGGAAACAGAGAAGAGGAGAAAGAAAAAGGGAAAAAGAAAAAGTGAGGGAAATAAATGAGGTCCAATTCTCACAACTTGGGTCACAAAATTGATCCAAGGAAAATAATTTCAAAACAGTAAGTTGAATAAAATAATTTAAATGTAGTGACTAGCTAAAATATAATAATAATAAAAATCCAACAACACAATAATTTTAAAGCCCACAAACAAACTAATTTAAATTAAAGAGCATCTTAAATGCAAAACAATAATTAGTATTAAGAAAACATATCAAAATAAATATCACAATTTAAAAATCATAAAAATAACCCAACGAGAAATCTGATAAATTTAAAACAATAATAGAACCAATATTTAAATTAATTAAAATACTTCTTCAATTAAAATACACTAAAATATGGGGTATTACAGTTATAACAGTTGGGGCAGTTGCAGTTGCAGAACTGGTAATCATAGATGGACAGCCAATCAACACATCTTCTACAATCTTCTTAGAATGTCCCATGTGATCCACATCCCCAACTATCTCATAACTATCAATATAGTTACCAGAAGAAGAACCAATAGAGAAATGATTGGTTGCATCAAAGGATGCAGATAGACGTGAAGAACCAACAATGAACTTACCCAACCCTCCTCTTGTAGCAGTGGATGCAGCGCTCATCCATGTACCATATTGCATGGAAGAGTGCCTTCTGTCTTAGACAAACAACCAACACTGCCATGCATAATAACACCACAAGAAAAGCAAAAACGAGGCAATCTTTCATACTTAAAATGCACAAAAACTTGATGTTCCTTCAGTGATAGCATACTACCTCTTTCAAGGGGTTTGAAGATGTGATACCCTGTATTTACGTGTAATTTAGGTAAGTAAATTATTTAATTAATTAATATTATGGGCTTTCTTGTTTTAAATTTTAGATGATTTACGTGGTATTATTTTAAGATTTTTAACTGTTAATTTAATGTGTTTGTTCATTATTTAAATTGCTCTGTACTTTAAATTGGTTTAATGTTGGACTTTAAAATTATTGTGTTGTTGGATTTTTATTATTATTTTATTTTAGATAATTACTGCATTTAAATTATTTTATTTAACTCGTTTTGAAAATTATTTTTGTTGGACCAATTTTATGACCCAAGTTGTGAGGACTGGACCTCATTTCTTTCCCTCACTTTTTCTTTTTTCCCTCCTTTTTCTTTTCCTTCTCTTTTTTTTTCTCATTCTTTTTCCCCTACTTCTTCCTCTTGTGCGCGCGAGCTCTCCTCCCCTCTCTTCCCGTCCGTTTGTTTCGTCAGGCCCAAGCGCCGCCGTGTGCCGTCCGTGTGCAACACTGCCCCTCCCATTCTCTTCCCCACCGACCAGCGGCCCTCCACTTAAAGTTTTAGCCTCTCTAGCGCCGCCGTGAGCCTCTAAACACGGCTTCAAGCCGCATGGCTTTTGTGCTCCAGCGTCGCCGTCACGCCACAATCGGCCACCATATTTTCACCACAACACTGGTGGCCTCCCAGCTGCCTAACCCACCCATCCTTAGTTCCGATCCGCCACCAGTGAAGCCCATCCATCTCCATTTTCGATTTGAGATTTTTGGACTTCAACCGCCGCCCACACTGCCACCCATGGCCAACCACCACCACCATTAGCTTCGCCAACACCCCTAAGCCTTCCCTAGTAATCTCAAGTCTTCATTTGTCCCCGTTCAAAAGTTGGGTTTTTGAGACCCACGACCATAGTCTAAAATACATTGTTACATTATTGTGCTGCCACTTCTAGAATCTCCGTGATCCTTCAAAATGTATATTATAGCGCTGTAAGTATTTTCCCAAAGAACTTTTGAGATTTAAATGTATTTTTGCACTAGCTCATATTTACTATGAACTGGTTGGATGTGTCGGACTGAGTCCGAGGAGTAAGGGGGTCCGTTGGATTGGTGGATGGAGTTGTTGTGTGATTGGGTTATGCGGCGATTTGTTGGTTGTTGGATATTTGTGTCATGTCTTGCACATTGCATATTTGCACGCATATTCATGTTTGTAAATGAAAACAGGGTTTTTGCATAATTGCATACATGTTCATGTGTACATTTGAAAACTGGATTTTTATGTGAGAAATGGATTTTGGATGCGTGTGTATCACGACCCCAAGCCGAGATGGGGCATTATCTCGGTGGAGCTCCTCTGGTCACTCGGGAGCGAAATATACTGAGTGACGTCCCCTGGGTTGTCGTTGCATGACAACGGGATGGTAACACTCTCGTGATGACTCTGTGGCCCCTCTTGCTGGCGGGGGCTAGAGGATGCTTGGCCATGAACGCGCTGGGCGCGGAAGTGGGCATTGCTCGTTACGAAGTCACTCGCACGGTCATTACCCGTGGTGTGACGAAGGGAGCCAGAGTGTGCGGATGGTCCCTAGAGGAGATCATGGTGCATACGGTAAAAAATGGATTAATGAGCCGTTTTCTGGGAAAATGGTGTGTGTTGGATAGAAGGATTTTATGTGAATAATTTTATGGGAAAATGATGGATTATTGTTTTGGGCCGTTTTCTGGGAAAATGGCAGGAAATGTTTTAATGGAAAGTTTTGTGCTAAAATGGGATTTTGGCGTGCGTTGGAAAATAATCATTTTTTGGGAAAATGATATTTTTGGGTCTAATGCATATTTCATCATATGCATGCATAATTGTTGGTTGCATTAATACATTTTTATCTCGTGGGTTGTTTAGATTATTAGTTAGTTGCGGTACCGTTCTATGGTAGCGCAGATTTTGGTGCAGATGATGCTGATGTTGAGCTTGGGGATTTGGCTCCGCCGGAGGAGTGATTTGGGATCACTCGCTCATGTTTGGGATTTGTTTCTCATTTGTTGAGTTGTTTATTTTTTTGGAATTATTATGTTTTATGGGATAATTGTATTACTCTTTAAACGCTCTGTGTTTAGTGGATTTGTATTAAACAAATTTTGGTACTTAGTCGACTTATTTAAATTATCCGCTACTTTGTTTTTGTTATACACTGTTGCATGTACACATACTTGGCACTTATCGTCGGGATGCATGACATTGTTGTCATCATCCGGGCATCTCGATTCCCGAGTTTACGTACGTGGGGGTCAGGGGCATCACAGAAGAGATCAATCTCAACAAGAACCCGCATGTATTGTCCCCACCCAGTTCCATGTTCATCAATCTCCACATGAATCAAATCCCAATTATTCTACCAATTTTGGAAGCCACATTATAATTCATGCACTCAAGAGGTATGTGATGTAGTTGCACCCAAAGGTTAGGAATGAGAGAATACTAGTTCAGTGGGAGGAATAAGTCCATCAAAAAACTTAAAACAAATTAGATTCTGATCAAAGAGCCATGGCTGACCATCCCATATTCGCTGCATATCAAGTTATTCCAAGAGAAACAAATTCAAACCCACTTCAACAATACGAATGACAACACCAAGTTTCCAAACTTTAAGCATCGTTAACTTGAAGACTTCACGATTAATTTTCCTCTCAGACATAATCTTCCCCACAAGACAAAATTGACCTTTTTTAATAGTTTGTTCCACTTCATTGTCCAAGACAACAACTCCCTCCCTTTCAACGGTTGTAAGGCTTTGTTTATTCCAATGTGAAATAAATTCTCAGCCATGTTGACAGATGATAACAAACAGAAAGGATAACAGACAATTACAGACTAAAAAACACTTCGCCTACCACCCAAAAGTGAAGGCACAAACTTTCTCCTCAAGAGCCTATACGAAGAAACTTGAGAGAAAACCAACAGAAATAACTGCTTTCACAATCGTCGAAGCCCTTAGAAATAACCAACAAAAATACAAAATCTCCCCATTTATAAAACACATTTATAAATTAAGTATAGTGTTCATTTTAGGAGAGTTTTATTTTTAAATATATAGCTTCTAAAGAAGATAGATAAGGTTTTGAATTATGTTTTTACTAAGAATATATTTTTAAAATATGCATTTTTGAAGTGAACAGTAAGTACCAAATTTTACTTTGAACCCTTAAAAAGAATATTTGATTTAAATAAAATTATGATTTTCTACTTAGAATGCTTTTTTTTTCTTGTCATAATTATGTTAAGAGAATTGTTTAATTTGGAAGAGAATTGCTTGGGCATAGCTGTAATTAATAATAAAATTAGTTATTTTTTAGAAATAATTTAAAGGTTAGTAGTCGAAGATATTATGTGGATATTGAGGAATTTGGGAATTGATGGTACTTTAGGAATTATGAGAATTTTTTGGTTTTGACGTATTAAAATAGGTTAATTTTAACATTTTAGGCTTAAATATCGAAAACGTGGTTGATTGGAAAATATGCATGTAAAGAAATTTGAAAGCAAACTCAGATATGTGTTCTGCATATGCATGAAAGTTGTATAAGAGAAAATATTTTCTATCATGACTGGTGTAGACATGAACTAATTTTGTGCATTATGTTTATGAACTATGCAAAAAGAGCGAATATGAAATTTATGAAAATTTGTGCATGTGATGCGAAAATGTTCTGAAACTATTTTTGTATATGTGAAAATATCTGAATTTGTTCAGTACTCTATTTGGATATTGTGGCATCTGAAAACCTTGGCCTAAGATTTTGATTCTATATTCTGATTAAATCTGACTATGATGTTTTGTTCGGTTTCCGTTACAGCCTAGCTACGAGTGATAATAGTTGTATACGGCCCAACCACGGGTTATAATAGTGGATACGGCCCAACGACAGGTGATAATAGTGGATACAACGCAACGACGGGTGATAATAGTGGAAACGGCCCAACCTTGGGTAATTATTGTGGAAACGGCCCAACCATGGGTTATAATAGTGGATACGGCCCAACCACGAGTTATAAAGTGGATACGGCCATTCCACAAGCTAGAATTATGGTTTATAACCCTTCCACGGGGTTTAAACATGGTATACGACTTAAGCAGAGGTTATAATAGTGGATACGGCCTTACCATGGGTTATAATAGTGGATACGGCCATTCCACTGGTTAAAATTGTGGTTTATAACCCTACCATAGGGTTTAGCTCAACGACGGGTTATAATAGTGGATATGACCCTGTAACAGGTTATTATTGTGGTTTATAATCCTACCACAAGGGTTAAATATGGTATTTGTCCCGATGTGATGCTCTGATAAGAGGAAGATGAGGTATCGGATTTTGATATGCCAAAGGATTTTTGGATAATAATGTTTTCTAAAAGTTTTGTTCTGATAGTTTAGTAACATATTTTGATTTTGCATTCTGAAAGTAAATGTTTCTAATTCTGTATTCTGAAAGTAATTTTTTTGTTCTGTATTCTGAATTCTAGAAATGCTTATGTTACATACTAGTATATATGTTCTGCTTACTGAATTGTTGATAACTCACCCCTTCTCTTTACAATATTTTTCAGATAGTTTTGATGCCTCAACTGTAAGTTAAGAGTAGGAAGTTTAGCAAGGTTTGATGATCATAGAGGAATAAGTGCCAAAGGGTACAAGTTTTTATTGGAGAGTCTTATTTAGTAGGTTTATGATTTTATGTTATTTAGTATTTGGAATCATGGACATTTCCAAATCTTTATAGAGTCTTTAAACTATTTCATTGAAGTAATTATTTGGTGTCCTGGTGGAGGAACATATATACTTGGTTTGAATAAATAGATTTGTATTTTGATGGAGAATTTAGAGTATATAAATAAGTTATGAGAGATGGTGTTAGATTACAAGAGCTAACTCTCCGGACCTCCAGGAACGGGGGTGTTATAGTTGGTATCATAGACATGTTAGAGATTCTGCATACTATAATAAGGTTTTTGATGACATTTAAGGTTTTAGAATTTTGTAGACACCTGGATATGATTTTGAAGATATTTGGTCTGAGCATTTGCAGACTCATGGTAGGTGGCATACGAAATTTGAGGTTTTAGAGTTGTAGATGTTAAGAAATGATTTTTATGACATTTTGAGGTCTTAGAATCTGCAGGTGTTAAGGATTGTGTTTTATGGAATTTGAGGTTTTAGATTCGGCGGATGTTAAGATTGAAGTCATGACGTTTGAGTTATAGATTCTAAAGACGTACGTAAGTTAAAGTGTTGTTAAGTTTATGACTATAGATGGTAAGAAATGCTTTACAAGTTGATCAACATATGATTAAGAATGGGCAAAAAAAAAAAAAGGTCTTGAACTTGTTTTAAATATTTATGTGGTATATATAGATATATATATATATACATATATTTTGTTTATACATATATTTTGTTTTCTTTCATTAGAATGTTTAACCAAGTTTAAGCTCACAGGATGGCACCTCGTTGTCGAGTTCGAAATCCTGAGGATTTGAATGAAACCAACAATGAGTGAGGCTGCACATTCGAGCAATATAATCGTAGCCATCCTCCCACATTTGATGGAAGAGGTGATTCCAACGCAGCAGAGGATTGGATTTAAGACATGGAAGATATATTTAGTGCCCTGGAGTGCATAGATTAGCATAAAGTACGATTTGCTGGGGAAGCTAAGAGGTGCTAGAATTTTAAGAAAGCCATTAGGGAAGCTAAAGGGACCAGAGTAGTTAGCTGGCCTCACTCTAACAAGAATTTCTTTGATCATTTCTTCCCTAAAGCAGACAGGGAAGCTAAAGTTCTAGAGTTCACCAACTTGGTGCAGGGGACCATGACTATGAGCCAGTCTACTGTAAGATTTTTGCAATTGTCACGCTTTGTCTCATACCTAAATCGTGATGAAGAGAAGAAGGCCAGAAAGTTTGAGGAGGGTTTGAATCACAAGATATATGAATGGGTGATGGTCCTACAGATTCAAAGTTTTTCAGAGTTTGGGCATAAGGCGATGTTGGTTGAGCAGAATCTTAAGAGAGGTGCTGAGTTGAAAGAATAGATAAAGAGAGCTACTCCACAAGGATCCTCTAGTATGGACCAAGGGCCATGGAAGAAGAGAATCGAGGGGAACAACTCAAGTTAGAGACAGATGTAGGGAAATCAATCGAATAACCCCTGTAAGTTTTGTAACTGCACACACACTAGAGAGTGCAGCAAGGAAATGGGGGCATGTTTTCAATGTGGTAAGATTGGTCATTTCATCTGAGAATGTCCATTACTGTTGGACGACAACAATAAGCCCAACACACCTCCCGATCCCCAACAAACGACATAGGGAAATAATCAGCGTAGAATGGGACCAGTTCGAGTCTTTGCACTAACACCTAGAGATGCTAAGGACGACAACAATGTGATCACAAGTACTCTACTCTTTTGCTCTTTGAAAGAAATTATTTTGGTTGAGTTAGGATTAACCATTCTTGCATTTTAATAGAATTTTGCTAAGTTTCATAGCTTAGAAGGTTAAGGTTTGGGTTGTGAGAGTTTATATTTTTTTTAAGACTTGGAATAGACGTCGAGGTGTATGACAATGACATGTATGCGTATATGTGCATGCCAAGAGGATTAGGAGATATTTAAGGCACCAGGCACAATACATGGGAAAATTAGAATTTTGGAACGTTAGGTTCAACATAATGGTTAAGAATTAAATTAGGCATGTAAACACTTTGCTAAGTACATCAAATTTTGAGGACGAAATTTTTTTAATAGGGAGAGAATGTAACACCCGGGCCCAATACGAAACTCATGTTATGGAGGGAAAACCCATTTGAATTTTAGCGAGTATTTTTAGGAATAGGTTACGGGCCTAATTTTTATATTGATGGAATATGAACTTTTATAAGGTTTGATATTTAGGTTTAATTCAGTTAATATTTTATGTAACAAGTGAGTTTTTTATTTTAATTGGTATCGAGCCCGACCTAGTTATGGAATGAATTAGACTTGTTTGGATGTAAGTCAAGGCTCAAATTGAAATGAGCCCTAAACCCCAAGCCGGCAAGATCAAGCCATACACGTTTCTTCCTATTTTTCCTATGGTTTCAATCACCTATTTAGGCATCATCTCATGCATATAGAACCTCCCTCAACCAGGGTTGCTCTCCACGTCCGTTTCTCCACAGCATGAATGTTCCTATCCCCACTGCATTCACAACAACAGTTATATAATATTTATATATGTATATATATTCACATAAAACAGTTCATCAGTTTGATTAACTAGGGTTGCCGCTTACACATTTCTTTCCCTAACAAGCCACGACCTATCTCTCTTGCTTCACACTCCCTTCCACCATAGAAATAGCCTGTTATGGTCCAGCTCTGGTGGGATAGAAGGTGCAGATCCAGAGTATGCGAAGGTGGAAGAAGCAGTAGGAGGTGTCGGGCAGAACTGAGAAGTGTCGAAGTGAAGTCTCTGGAGTTATGAAGTTAACACTGATGCGGTGCCATTTTATTGCCAGCCATACGGTGTCGTTCTACCAAGGATAAAACCGGGCGTTTTGTTTGAAGTTCCTTTGCTATGTGTTTTGTAATAAAATGTGGTTCACGTCTCTTTTATTTGGTAAGTTCTAGAAGCAGTTTGTTAAGGGTCAAGTGTGTCTTTTCTGCCAAATTCCGTGAGGATGATGGCTATAAAGGGGTGAAAGGACTGTGAAGTGGGTATTGGGACAAACATTGAGCAGTACTGTAGTTGTTTCTTTGGAGGAATTGGGACCTCGAATCCCCAAGGCGTGGCCACTTTTTCATCTTCTTCATCTTGTTGTTTTCATTTCTTCATTTTCACAAACAGTTCATATGCAATCTGCTCATACACCATAGCGTTTACAGACCATTAATTCACCATCCTCACTTACATCATACCCAGAATCAATAGCACCCTAACAAATTGGTACCAGAGACCACCGATCCAATGGCTGATGGAACACGGTCCAAGCAACAACAAGAGCTTCTACAACAACAGGTAGACACCCATGAAGTTCAGCTCCAAGAAATCCGGGAAAGACTTGACCAAATGGCCGATATGATGAGGATTGTTGTGGCCAACCAGAATCATCAACGGGAGCAGCATAATGAACATGAGCTGGAACTTCATGATGGACGGAGGAACTTTCACAGGGGAGTCCGCATGGAGTTTCCAAACTTTGAAGGCGGGAATCCTGCAACATGGGTATTTAAAGCACATCATTATTTTGAATATCACCAAAGACCACCTGCACAACGACTGTTAATGGCATCCTATCACATGAATGGTGAGGCCCTGATTTGGTATCAAGATGCACTTGAGAGTGCTCTCTTTAATAACTGAGAAACATTCACTCGGGCATTACAAATACGCTTTGGCCCCACAGCGCATGATGACCCCATGGAAGCGCTAACACGCTTAAAACAAACCACCACAGTCGCTGCTTATAAGGCTCAATTTGAGTCTTTGTCCAATAGGCTAAGAGGCCTCCCTGAACATCATAAATTAAGCTGTTTTCTAAGCGGCTTAAAGGATGAAATCCGCCTCCCTATTCGGATGCTTAGTCCTATTAACTTGAACGCAGCCTTTGGATTAGCAAAAATCCAAGAGGAATACTTACTGAGCACTAGAAGACCATGGAGACCATCGGGTGATTCACATCAATTTGCTCATAAGGAGGGGGGTAATTTTTGTGGACAACAGAGTGATAACTCTAAAGCATTAGTTCCTTATACACCAACAAAGAAAGTATCATCGATGCAAATGGAAGAGAAACAACGAAAGGGCCTATGTTACCATTGCGAAGAAAAATGGAATCCTACTCATATTTGCAAGCAACCTAAGCTCTATTTACTTCAAGGAGAAGAAGAGACTACTGATGACAAAGTAGAAGAAGAATTTTATGATTCTAAAGACATCGATGATAAGGGAGATCCTAACTCAGATGCTACCCCTGAAATTTCACTCTCTGCAATAGCAGGAACCCCAAATGCTAACACCATGCGTTTGGCTAGGTGGATCAAGGGTATTTCAGTGGTGGTATTGGTCGATTCAGGGAGTACCCATAACTTCCTAGACCCATCCATTGCCAAACAAGCTAAGCTTCAAGTGGAGGGATCGAACCAACTTTCAGTTCGTGTAGCTAATGGGGAAATTATTAAAAGCACGGGTCTATGCAGCAAGTTGGAATTGTCAGTGCAAGGTAACAAGTTCTCCTCTTCATTTTTTCTGTTAACGTTGGGTGGTTGTGATGTTGTAATGGGAGTACAGTGGCTTAAAACCTTGGGACCAATTATGTGGGATTTCTCAAAACTGTGCATGAAATTTTTCTTGGAGGGCAAGAACGTTTGCCTCTGGGGTATTCCACTTAGCACTTTGTCGTTTGAAGGAAGTTCTAAATGGTTGAAAACTGAAGTGACTAAGGGCAGGGGGTTATTCTTACAATTATTATCTGTAAATTGTGAGAAATCTCAAGTTAAGCTAAGAGGAGACCTACAAGTAGTGTTGGGCAGATTTTCTACAGTATTTGAAGAGCCGAAGGGTCTCCCACCCTCATGGCTACAAGATCATAAAATAATTTTAAAAGAAGGAACCCCACCAATGTCTACTCGACCCTACCGTTACCCCCATTACCAAAAGTCAGAAATTGAAAAAAAAGTGAAGGACCTTTTGAATTCAGGAGTAATAAGGCCGAGTTCCAGCCCATTCTCTTCACCCATTCTGTTAGTCCGCAAGGCGGATGGAAGTTGGAGATTGTGTGTTGACTATAGGGCTTTATACCAGCACACGGTAAAGGAAACATTTCCAATACCAGTCATCAATGAACTGCTGGATGAGTTGTTTGGTGTTGTGGTGTTTTCGAAATTAGATTTACGATCCGGTTATCACCAGATTCATGTAGTACCAGAGGATGTTGCAAAAACGGCGTTTCGCACACACGAAGGATATTACGAGTTCTTAGTAATGCCCTTCGAACTGACCAATGCCCCAGCCCACTTTTCAAGGCTTGATGAACGAGGTTTTTAGGCCATTTTTTAGGAGGTTCGTCCTTGTATTTTTTGACGACATACTCATTTACAACAGGTCGAGGGAAGATCATTTAGTCCATTTGCAACGGGTTCTTGACTTATTACAGGACAATCAGCTATTTGCCAAGCAATCAAAATGTAGTTTTGGGGTCAAGGAAGTTAATTATTTGGGCCATGTTATTTCCGCGAAAGGGGTGCAAACAGATTGTTCAAAGATTAGTTCTATGCTTGAATGGCCTATACCAAAAAATCTGAAGTCTTTGAGAGGGTTTCTTGGACTAGCTGGCTACTACCGGAAGTTCATAAAAAATTTTGGCATCATTGTAGCACCTCTTACTGCCCTTTTAAAAAAGAATTCTTTCAGCTGGACCAATGAGGCAGCACAAGCCTTTAGCCACCTAAAAGAGGTAGTTTCTAATCCTCCTGTTTTAACACTTCCTGATTTTTCTTAGCATTTTACAATTGAATGTGATGCTTGTGGAGTGGGTATGGGTGCTGTTTTAATGCAGGAAAGAAGACCAGTGGCTTATATGAGCAAGGCATTAAAAGGGAAAGCACTATTGCTGTCCACATATGAAAAAGATCTACTAGCCTTAGTCACGGTAGTGCAACGATGGAGGCCTTACTTGTTGGGTCAGTCTTTCATTATCAAGACTGACCAACAAGCTTTGCAGTTTTTACTTGAGCTGAAAATAGGCACGGCAGCCCAGCAAATATGGCTTGCAAAACTCATGGGGTTTGATTTCTCCATTGAAAATAAAAAGGGCAAGGAGAATAGGGTTGTGGATGCCCTTTCAAGAAGGGATGCAGATAAGGAACAAGGGGAGGGGTATTTAGCCATGGTGTCATTTCCCACACCAGATTGGCTAACTGAATTGAAGCTGGGTTATTCTTCCTCAGCCGCGATGGTGATTTTACTGGATAAGTTACAGAACAAGTTAGAGGTGCCTAAGGGCTACTCTATTCAGCAAGGTATTATTTTGAAGCGGGGTCGTATTGTATTGGTACATGATTCTGATTTCAAAAATAAAGTCCTCCACTACATTCATGTTAATCCTGAGGCGGGTCATACCGGTTTCCTTAAGACATATCAAAAGGCAAAAAGGGATTTTTTCTGGCAGAGAATGAAGAGGGATATAAAGAAGATGATTCGAGAATGTGATATTTGCCAAGTAAACAAGACTAAAATCGTGCCTGCCCCTGGGTTATTGCAACCTCTACCCATACCTAGCCAAGCTTCGTCAGACATTGCACTAGACTTTATTGAGGGTTTACCCCTCTCTAATGGATTCAGTGTCATCCTGGTGGTAGTGGATCGCTACACAAAATATGGACATTTTTTTGCCATAGCACATCCCTATATTGCACAGCAAGTGGCTCAAACTTTCCTGGATGGGGTATTTAAACTTCATGGTCTCCCTAAGATGATTGTTTTAGATCGTGACACGGTATTCTTAAGTTCGTTTTGGCGGACTTTATTTACACTACAGGGGACCACACTGAGTTTTAGCTCAGCTTATCATCCTCAGTCGGATGGTCAGACAGAGGCACTCAATAAGTGCCTTGAGACTTATTTAAGGTGTTATACTGACACTAAATAGAAGAACTGGAGTCGTTGGTTATCTATGGCCGAATGGAGTTACAACAGTTCGTATCACACAGCAACCAAACTCTCACCTTTCGAAGCATTATATAGGTATTGTCCTCCCAGACTGTTATCGTACGTACCAGGAACTTCCTCCACCGGTGCTGTTGATCAACTACTGAATTCCAGAGAAAAGATTAAGGAACTGTTAAAGGAAAATTTAGAGTGGGCTCAGAATCAAATGAAGTTGTTTGCTGATCGTAAAAGAACCGAAAGGAACTTCGAAGTGGGTGATTGGGTTTACCTGCGCTTGCAACCCTATCGCCAGAAATCAGTAGCCGTCCGCCGGAATCTAAAGCTCTAGCAGTGATTTTTCGGGCCTTTCCAAGTGTTGCACAAAATAGGGACTGTGGCATATCGTCTGGACCTACCACCATCTTCAAAAATCCATCCGGTATTCCATGTTTCATGTTTGAAGAAAAAGCTAGGGTTTCAGATCCAACCTTTACCAACCCTTCGTCCAGTTGATAAACATGGGGATCTTCAACCTGAACCGGAGGTACCGAGGTACTGGTGAAATGGTCGGGGGCTTCATCTGAGGATAATATGTGGGAATCACTGTGGAAACTTCAAGAACTTTATCCCCACCTTGTGGGCAAGGTTCTTTAAGTGGGGGAGAATGTTACGGTCCAGCTCTGGTGGGATAGAAGGTGCAGATACAGAGTATGCGAAGGTGGAAGAAGCAACAGGAGGTGTCGGGCAGAACTGAGAAGTGTCGAAGTGAAGTCTCTAGCGTAATGAAGTTAAGACTGATGCGGTGCCGTTTTATTGCCAGCCATACAGTGCCATTCTACCAAGGATAAAACTGGGCGTTTTGTTTTAAGTTCCTTTGCTATGCGTTTTGTCATAAAATGTGGTTCACGTCTCTTTTATTTGGTAAGTTCTAGAAGCAGTTTGTTAAGGGTCAAGTGTGTCTTTTCTGCCAAATTCCGTTAGGATGATGGCTGTAAAGGGGTGCAAGGACTGTGTAGTGGGTATTGGGACAAACATTGAGTGGTACTGTAGTTGTTTCTTTGGAGGAATTGGGACCTCGAATCCCCAAGGCGTGGCCACTTTTTCATCTTCTTCATCTTGTTATTTTCATTTCTTCATTTTCACAAACAATTGATACGCAATCTGCCCATACACCATAGCGTTTACAGACCATTAATTCACCAACCTCACTTACATCATACCCAGACTCAATAGCACCCTCACATAGCCCCAAATAGGAAGCCTCACGCCACTGCATCTGGAAGGAACAAGTGAAAAGAAAACAAAGCCATGACATCCTAATGTGTTCTGCCACTGCACCACCGTCCCCCTCTTCTACACGCAGCAACGCCACACGCAAACCTCTGTTTTGCACCACCGAAAGCAGAGCACCTACTTCCTTCCATAGTGAACCATAGCTCTGCCAGCCTAGTGCCCAGCCAACGCAAAACCGCAGGAGCACTGCAGCCCAGTTTTCATCTACTAGAAAAGAGGCACAAACCTCCTTGCACCACAACGACCCAGGATTTTTCAAACCACCCAAACAACCTCCTCGGTTCTCCCCTCACTGCCCAACTAGCCTCTAGTTTTACAAACCGTAAGAGAGCACGTAAGTCCCTGTTTAAGCAAGAGAAATAGAGCAACTTCGGACACCACCGTAGACCCACGTTCCGTCCAATGTCAGGCATTTATCCTTTTCGAAAACGGCCACTCCAAACGGCCGCAACTTGTCGTAATACCCCCTGGACCACTATACGTAAGTCCCTCTCGCTTTCTCTCACTCTCCGTCTCTCTCTCTCTCTTTCTCTCTCTCTCTCTCTACGTTCTTACTCTTTCCACCGTGAATGAAATTTCACTCTCCCTCTTTCTCTCCCCGTGCTCTGCCACCTCGCCCAGCCGTGCCGCCGTCGATAGTCACCCAAGCTAACGCCAGACGTTCTCTCGGTAAGGAACTCTCCTCTCTATGGCCCGGGTTAGGTCTGGAAGTGTAAAACATTAAGCCCCTTTTTGGTTCCGTATGTTCCCTTAGAGGCCATGCATTTAATATGTATTTACTAAAACACAGTTATAAATTAAGTATAGTGTTGGTGATGGGACCTTGCTGGTTGTGAGGTTTTTCTCTCTATGCTCTTAGGAACATAGAGACTTTGTCTTTTTGATCTTCGATCGGTAGAGGGTGGTAGAGAGTGGTTTCGAGTGTCAGTTATGGAAGAGGAGCTCTCTCATCTTTCCAGGAGTCTCAAGTTAACGGAGGAAGAACAACAAGAAATCTTTTTTCCAGAGGAAGAAATTCTACTATCACAAGAAGTAAGCCAAGCCTACTTGGTTGCATTGGTGGTGTCAGACAAGGAAGTTAACAGAAGGGCTTTTAAAGCTTCCATCACGAAAGTATGGAAAGTTGAAGGGGACCTGTCTTTTAAGGAGATAGGTAGGAACAAGTTTCTTATAGAGTTTGCTGATACAAATGTCAAAACTTCGGTCCTAGCGGGGCGACCATGGTCCTTCGATAGGTACCTGGTGTGCCTTTAAGAGTGTCCAGAAAGGGTTGCACTAAAGGATGTGGATTTTTCTCTTGAACCGTTTTGGATCCAGCTCCATGACCTCCCATTTGCTGGAATGAACAAAAGCATAGGAGAAAAACTAGGAGCTAGTGTGGGGAAAGTACTGGTGGCGGATGTGGATAACAAAGGTAGAGCATGGGGTGATGTGCTACGGGTTAAGGTGCTGCTAAACATCTCCAAGCCACTCCCAAGAGGAAGGCTAATCAATATGGAAGGGTCACGTATCTGGATTCCATTCAGATATGAGCGTTTGCCATCTTTTTGTTTTCACTGTGGTGTATTGTTGCATCCAAGCTCAGGCTGCTCAGGACAGGCCTCGGATGGAAGATCACATGAGGGATTTCAACAGTAATATGGACCTTGGCTCAAGGCCAGTCAAGTGTCCAAATATCAACACGCCACACCTGGAAACAACAAACAAGGAAGGGGAGGACCTACTGAAGGTCGGCAAGGCAGCTCCGATGGCCAGGGTTCTGATTTGGGCGGGAATAACACTAGACAGGATACAGTTGTCTCACTGGAGTCAGTCTCAAAGGTACAATCGAAACCAGACTTTTTACAGGAAAAGGGGAAGGAAGTTGACTACCTAATCCATGCAAGGTCCCGAGGTAACTCCCACTTGCCTTTTGAGGAAACCCCAGCTGGCCTCGACTTTCCCATATCAGCAGCTGGAAAAGTCAGCATGGGGCATATTGACACCCAACTCCCGAACCTTGACATGTCTCCTACAATAGTCAGCAACAGTGTAAGTCCCTCAAGCCTTGTACCTCACAGATGCCAATGGGACAAAACAAATCTTACCTTTTATCAAACTGGAAAAGAAGGGCCAGAGGTGGTCAGCTTCCCTAGTCTTGATGTAACTATGCTTTCAATGCCTGAAATATCTAGTAAACCCAAGGAAAAGAAGAGAAAGAATGCAGCTACCTCTAATCCTAAAAGGGCATCTAAGAGACTCAAACAAACCAAAATGGCAAAGGCTATTGAACCGCCCTGCCTCTCCCATGATCACCATATCCTAGAACTGTCGAGGGCTTGGGAACCCTCGGATAGTTAGAGAACTCCACCTTTTGGTGAGAGACAAGTCCCCAAGTTTGGTTTTTTTAATAGAAACCAAATGTAAAAGAAACAGAATGGAGGTTATTCGTAACAGACTAGGCTTTGATTGTAGTTTTGTTGTGGATTGTGTGGGCAAGAGTAGGGGCCTAGCAATGTTGTGGAAGAATGATCTTAATGCTGACCTAATATCCTATTCCCTCAGCCATAGTTCCTTACAAATGATTCATAAGGATACAAACAAAAAGGTATAATCACTGGCTTTTATGGCCATCCAGTGACTGCAAAGAGGAAAGAAAGTTGGAATCTGCTCAGATTACTAAAAACAGATTCAAACACTCCCTGGCTTATTATGGGAGATTTAAATGAAACCATCTCTCATGGGGAAAAGATGGTTGGACCTTCCAAGCCTAACAAACAAATGGATGATTTCAGAAATGCTCTAATGGACTGTGATTTGGGTGATCTTGGTTTTGAGGGTTCCCAATATACCTGGTGTAATAATCGAGAGGGTGCATAGTTCACCAAAGAGAGGCTGGATAGGGCGCTTGTCAATGGTGCTTGGCAACACCTCTATGACACAAACTCAGTTATCACCTTGCCTGTCCAATGCTCAGACCATAACCCTATCATGATTGCCAGTAAAATCTTTGCTCAATTTCCAAATCCAATAAAGAGGATCTTCAGATATGAAGCTGCATGGGACAAGAAGGAGGGGTGTGAGGAGATTATTAAAAGAGCATGGCAGGGTTCTCTCAATGGTGGAACCAAAGTTGATGTGACCAGAAGGGGTCTTGAGAGGTGCAGATTCCAGTTGAGACAATGGAACCATGAGTCAAGAAGAAAAGGAATGGATAATGCTCAAAAAAGGGACAAACTAGCTCAAAAAAGGGACAGACTAAGCTCTTTACAAGCAGCCAACACTGGAATGGATAATGCTCAGGTCAGAATTCTTCAGAAGGAAATGAACACTTTGTTGGAGGAAAAGGACTTATTTTGGCGCCAGAGAGCCAAACAAAAGTGGCTTCAAGATGGAGACAGAAATACCAATTACTTCCACAAGTGTGCCACTCAAAGGAAGCAAAAACATTTGATTACTAAAATTGAGAGTGAGAATGGTGACTGCTTTACAACAAGGGAAGATATTGGGAGAGAATTTCAACTTTTTTTCATGGATCTTTTTTCGTCCTCCAATCCAGTAGGAGTAGAAGACTTTGTGGAAAATTTCAATACAAGTGTCACTGCTGAGATGAATTCCAACCTTACTAAGGACTACACTCGAGAGGAAATTGAAAGGGCTCTTTTGGAGATGAATCCACTGGGCTCTCCTGGTCCAATGGTTTCCCTGCCCTTTTCTTTCAGACCCACTGGCCTATTGTGGGGAATGATGTAGTTGCTACGGTCCTTGAATTGCTCACTCTGAAAACTAGTTTTCAGGCCATAAACAATACCTTAATTGCCATAATCCCCAAAAAGAACTCCCCCTTGTATGTTTCTGATTTCAGACCTATTAGCCTTTGCAATGTATTCTACAAAATCATTGCAAAGGTCATTGCAAACAGACTAAAAGCCATTTTACCCTCTCTTATCTCAGAAACTCAAAGTGCTTTTGTCCCTGGCAAGTTGATCTCTGATAACACCATTGTAGCTAATGAGCTGCTACATTCCATGCAGAACAGATGAGGAAGCAAAAGGATGCATTTATGGCCCTCAAACTCGACATGAGTAAGGCCTATGGTAGAATAGAATGGTCCTTTTTAAAAGTTGTTTTACTGAAGATGGGCTTCGATAAGGGCTGGGTTGATCTCATTATGCAATGTGTTGGAACTGTCTCTTATTCCATCATTCTAAATGGAACCCCTCAAGCATCCTTCAAACCTACCAGGGGTATTAGACAGGGAGATCCTCTCTCCCCCTATCTCTTCATTCTGTGCTCAGAGATGCTTAGTTTTGCTTTAATCCAAGCTGAACAAAAGGAACTCATCTTTGGAATTCCTATCAACCGTGGCTCCTTTACTGTTAACAACTTGTTTTTTGCAGATGATAGCCTGGTATTCTATAAGGCTCAGGTTTTGGAATGGTCTAGATTACACATCACACTAATAGCTTATGAATTAGCCTCTGGTCAGAGGCAAAACCTTGGGAATTCTTCCATCTTTTTCAGCAAGAATACTAAGCCTGATATCAAGCAAGCCATTTTGTCTTCAGAAGGGATTCAAGCCTCGGGTCCTTTTGAGCAATACTTAGGTCTGCCTTCCTATGTAGGTAAGAACAAAACAAAGGCCTTCAACCATATACTGGATAAAAGCAAAGGCTAGATCAGTAGCTGGAAAACCAATTTGCTTTCCCAAGCAGGAAAGGAAATCCTTCTAAAGGTAGTTATCCAAGCAATTCCAACTTATTGCATGGGTATTTTCTTAATCCCTAAGAGTATCCTGAGGAACATCAACAAAAGCATGCAATCCTTCTAGTGGGGCTTGAGGGACTAGAAATCCAAGATGCACTGGCTCAGTTGGCAGGGAATGGGGATGTCAAAACAAAAGGGGGGACAGGGCTTCAGGGATTTTGAAGATTTTAACAAAGCTCTCTTGGCAAAGCAAGGATGGAAGCTCCTCACAAACCCATCTTCTCTTGCAGCTCGTGTACTCAAAGCAAAGTACTACCCTTCAGAAGATTTCCACAATGCTAAAGTAAGGAATGGAGACTCCTTTGTTCGGAAAAGCATCACAGCAGCAAGACCTCTACTACTTGAAGGACTTCTATGGAAGGAAGGGAATGGTCAAAGTATAAAATTATGGTCAGATAGATGGATTCCTTATCCATCCTCATACAAAATCCAATCCTTGCTAAGGATTATGCCACAAGAGGCTACGATGGACTCTTTAATTGACCAAGACTCTCTCAAATGGAATATGCCTTTGATTCAAGACCTATTTTGTCCAATTGAAGTCTCAATCATTCAAAAGATTCAAATCAGTCCATGTAAAAGCAATGACAAACTGACTTGGAGATGCACTGTAAATGGCAAGTTTTCAGTGAAGTCTGCATATCACCTTCAAACATCTCTTAATTCCGAAAAGCTTGGACAAACCTCAGTGCCACCTCAAGCCATAGGAATTTGGCACTACATTTGGAAACTTCATATCCCTAATGCCCTCAAAATCTTTCTTTGGAGAGCTGGCAAGGACATACTCCCCACCGAGGTGAACCTGCACAGAAGAAGAGTGATTGATTCACCTTTGTGCCCAATCTGCCAGTCTGAACCAGAAACTACTTCACATGCTCTTTGTACATGTTCAGCTGCTCAGGATGTGTGGTGTAACAGCACGAGAAAACTCCAAAAATGTAGAGTGGTTGAGGGCCCTTTCAGTATAATTCTGGAACACCTCTTATCTACTCTTCCAGAGGAGGAACATCGAGCTTTGGCCTTCACAAGAAAGCAACTCTGGTCTAGAAGGAACAAGTGGATATTTGAAGCTCAATTCTCCTCCCCTCAACAAGTTATTAACCTTGTCTCTACTTGTATCTCAGATTTAAATACGGCAAGGAGCCTTCAGAAACAGAAAAGCATCCGAGTTCAAACCCCTATCCATTGGACAAAACCACCTCTTGTAAGTTTCAAGGTGAATTGGGATGCAGCCATAGACAAAATCCATTGCAAGGTAGGCATTGGAGTAGTGGCCAGGGACTGCAAGGGACTGGTCATAGGCACTCTCAGATCATCTTGATCTTCCTTCCTGGATCCATTGTTAGGGGAAGCATTGGTAGCCTTAAGAGCAGTTCAGTTTTGTATCGAACTCGGTCTCTCAAATATAATCCTTGAAGGGGACTCCATGACTGTAGTAAAAGCTATCAATGAAAGGGAGGATTGCTGGAATTCATATAGTCCTTGGTCCGTTAAGCATGTACCTAGGTAGGCTAATGTAGTGGCTGATACTCTGGCAAAGAGTTCTTTAGACCTCTCTGAAGAATCCATCCATGTAGAGGATTATCCTCATTGTATTCAAAACCTTCTTGGATGATTTTTAATATGAAGTATCCGTTTTTCTCAAAAAAAAAAGTATAGTGTTCATTTTATGAGAGTTTTATTTTTAAATATATAGCTTCTAAAGAAGATAGATGAAGTTTTGAATTATGTTATTACGAAGAATAAATTTTTAAAATATGCATTTTTGAAGTGAACAATAGGTACCAAATTTTACTTTGAACCCTTTAAAAGAATATTTGTTGATTTGAAGAAAATTATGATTTTCTACATGAAATATATTTTTTTCTTGTTATAATTATGTTAAGAGAATTGTTTAATTTGGAAGAGTATTGTTTGGGCATAGCTGTAATTAATAATAAAATTAGTTAGTTTTTAGAAATAATTTAGTGGTTAATAGTCGGAGATATTATGTGGACATTGAGGAATTTGAGAATTGATGGTATTTTAGGAATTATGAGAATTTTTTGGTTTTGAGTTATTAAAATAGGTTAATTTTAGCATTTTAGGCTTAAATGTCGAATACGTGGTTGATTGGATATTTACAGAAGTTATGTGACTATTTGTTATAGGTGATTGATCTTTATTCAGCAGTGTGAAGAAATTCTGAAAAGCTAAAAAGTCCAGGTAAGCGGGATTCCTATACTTGACTTTGCATAAAAATAAAATAAAACGAGGTTGATTTTGAAAATACTTTGTTTTAAAAAGAAATCTGAAAGCAACATTAGATATGTGTTCTACATATGCATGAAAGTTGTATAAAAGAGAATATTTTCTGTCATGACTGGTGTAGACATGAGCCAATTTTGTGCATTCTGTTTCTGAACTATGCAAAAAGAGTGAATATGAAATTTATGAAAATTTGTGCATGTGATGCAAAAATGTTCTGAAACTGTTTTGTATATGTGAAAAGATCTGAATTTGTTCAATACTCTATTTGGATATGTTTTGGCATCAGAAAACCTTGGCACCAGACTGTGATTATGTATTCTGATTAAGTCTAATTATGATGTTCTGTTCGGTTTCCGTTCTGGCCCAGCCACAGGTGATAATAGTGGCATACGGCCCAATCACGAGCTATAATAGTGGATACAGCCCAACCACGGGTGATAATAGTGGATACGGCCAAACCACAGGTTATAATAGTGAATACGACCTTCCACATGTTAGAATTGTAGATAATAATTTTACCACGGGGGTTAACATGGTATCCGTTCCGATGTGATGCTCTGATATGATGAAGATGATGTCTTAGATTTTTGATATGCCAAAGGATTTTTGAATAATAATGTTTTCTGAAAGTTTCGCTCTAATATTTTAGTAACATGTTTTGATTTTGTATTCTGAAAGTAAATATTTCTAATTCTGCATTTCGAAAGTAAATATTTTATTCTGCATTCTAAATTCTGAAAATGTTCATGTTTACATACTAGTATATGTTATCTGCTTACTGAGTTATTGATAAGTCACCCCTTATATTCACAATATTTTTTAAATAATTTTTAATCCTTAACTGGAAGTCAAGAGTAGGAAGTTTAGCAAGGTTTTATGATCATAGAGAAATAAGTGTCAGGGGGTACAAGTTTTTATTGGAGAGTCTTATTTAATAGGTTTATGATTTTATGTTATTTAGTATTTTGGAGTCATGGACATTTTTGAATCTTTATGGAGTTTTTAAACTACATTGAAGTAATTAGTTGGTGTCTTGATGGAGGAACATATATACTTGGTTTAAATAAATGGATTTGTATTTTGATAGAGATTTTGGAGTACATAAATATGTTATGAGAGATGGTTTTAGGTTACAGGAGCTAACTCTCCGGACCTCCGGAAATAGGGCGTTACAGTTTGTAATTCTAATTTGTTTCTCTATTAATGTTTCAAATTTAAAATCTCACAGTATCACTTGGCCATAATCCAAATTCCAATCTCAAGACTCAAACTTGCAGTGTAGAGGTTAAAACTTGGAGTGCATAAGTTCTCTTTTACTGTACCGGTTTTGTTCTACACTACACAAATTACAGGTTGATTTTAGGAGCCAAACTCTTAAAATGTTGGGCTCAGTTTTAATAGATTTCAATAGGCTCCAAATCAATCATCAATGGGCTGGACAACATATAATATTAGACGAACACTTTGGAGCGGTCTGACTGCCTTTTTGGCCTTAACAGCCCTCAATGAGAATCTGCCACATCAGCAAATCTATTTTAGGTATGATGAAGCTTATCACACCATATCATATACAGATCTCCTGATCACATCTGATGGGATGAATCCTTTAGTAGCCCTCTATCATTCAAGCCATCGCAGAGTGCATTTCAGAGCCCCTTATCACCGTCGTCTGTCACTGTTGTCCGTCATTGTCTGTATGTTGCCGCCATCCCCTCAGCCACATACATGGTAATCTTTCAACTTGGGAAAATGATCATGTGGGAAAATCTTGAGCTTGTTTGCTTGTATGGAAATTGATGTTTACATACCAAAAACCCAAAGGAAAGCAAACTATAGAAATGATTTTTTATTGTCAAAAAAGAAGATGACAACCATAAGCAGAATAACTACAAGCAATCAATATAAAAAGCTATGCCTTTTTTCTCTCTTTTTATGACAATTTACATGGGACAAGAGATAAGCGAGAAATGAAGAATCTTCAGTAGCTTTTGCCCATGATCATTTTCGCAAATTGAAAGATTACCAAAGTGAACAATTTAATTTGCTGGAGATAATAATAAAGAAAAGTGTGGGCTTTATTACAAATTGCAAACCTCAATCATCTACTTTTTTTGGGTCTGCCTTTCCGCCTAGCTTTGCTTCTCTTTCAGACAAGCCTTATCCCTTTGGTGATCGAAGCCAAACTCTTCCGCAGCTTTAAACAACAAGTCTCGGAACAAAGGATGCTTTAAGTAGGAAATTGGAACCATGAAACGCTTCTTCATCTTCTTCTCTTTCTCTCCCACGTATATGGCAGAATGGCTTTTTGGAATATTGATTAGTACGGTACTGGTCATTGAAAATTGATGCTTAGAGGGAGACCACCTTTGAATAATTTGCTTAGCATGAAGAATCGTCTCCAGTAGACTAATACCCATTTTCTACCACTGCTACGTCAAAGAGATGAATTTGCAGAGATTTGTTAGTAGAAGATGAGGTGATAAGGATTTGCTGTACTGAGGCTCCATTGTAATTTAGATGGGAAGTCTACATGGCATCAATTTATTGGGAGGCTTCTCTTTCATAGAGGTTGGTCGAACTAATTATAAGATCAACTCATAATATTATAGGTTGGGTGGGTATACATCTTACGTGACCATGAAGATTGTGCCGAAGATCAATAGGGTAGCACGCTACTGCTATTGAATGAATTGGGGACACCTCCAGAACTGCAATTGATTCTACAAGCTTTCATCAACACTCAAGTGATTAACAGAAGTGAAGACACTTGCAGACAAGATAGGGGTTAAGCTAAAACATATGCTGAACAAATCCATTGAGACTTCTTCCAAACAAGAGTGTTTTGTAACGGAATAGGATTATTATGAACCCAAAGAAGGCATATATACTATATAATATCTGTAACGAGATATTTATTGTCTTGATTTAGGAAATAAGACTTTCTATTATGCTATAAGTAATTTTCATGTATAATCATGGCCAATAATTTCACGTATGGCTCAAAGCTTCTGTAAATAGTTTCTCTATAAAGAGTCATTCTCTCTTAGAATAAGAAACAAGTAATTATTCCAAAAATTATCTTTCTATCTAGTATGAAAATTGAAGGCCGGCTCCCTTGAAGTAGCTAAGCCTACACTTCTTTCTTCATATTACCTCACCAATAGGTCCCAAGGGATCTAACACAACTGAGTCCATACTAGTAAATGTCTATGTTTTCCTTTTTTTTTTTTTTACTCAAGAGCCATTTTGGCTTCAATTACATGGACTGCCTCCAGTAGCTATGACTGAGGAGGGAGGGGAAAGAATAGGCTCGTCTATTGGAGAAGTTTTGAATATAGAAGTGGAAGAGGATGGTATAGGGTGGGGAAAGTACCTCAAAACCAGTGTGATTATGGATATTACAAAGCCTTTTCCTCGAGGGAAATTGATCAAAGTGGATGGTAAACAAAGATGGATTGAATTCAAGTATGAGAGATTGCCCCTTTCCTGTTTTCACTATGGGGCAATTCAACATGGTAACAGAATTTGTGCAAAAGGAAAATCAAGATTAGCAGATAAAGAGAAGCTCAATCCCAATATGGCCAATGGTTGAGGGCTATAGGGATTAATTTAATGGGAAATGGTGGGAAAGGTAGGGGAATTAGATTACCTGAAATGTTTCAAGGTTCTGAAGGATTTGTAGGCAGGAAAGGCAATATAATTCAGTATGGTGTCTAGGCATATCAGGAGGAACAATCTCATAATGAACAGATAGCTGAAGGATCAGTAGGCAAAGGGAAAGAGAAGATGGAGAACATACACAATAGCATAAGGGGTTATATTGAAGAACAACTGATAACATCACCAGAGGAGGGGTAGCAGGTCATCATTAATCAAGAAGATTTCAATGCTTATCCCATTAACATTCTAGTAGATAAAATTCTCCCTTATTCCCCAGATACCAAATGTGACTATCCTATGATAAACTCTACTCATTATCAAAGCACAAACAACATAGGGGATAGACAGTGATAACAATAGCAGAAGGGAAACAAGAGGAAGAAAAATTGATATAGAGCAACTAGATCAAGAAATTCAGAAAAATGTAATAAAAAAGCAGAAGGAGGAGCTCAAACCTTTAAGAAGTTTAACTCAGGATCAAAAGGTGGTGGCTATTATGCAGCCCCACCTACAGCAATGATATGCATATCTTGGAACTGTCGAGGGCTTGGGAACCCTTAAACAGTTCGAGAACTTCACTCTTTAGTGAAACAAAAGTGCCCAAATCTGCTATTCCTCATTGAAACTAAAAGCACGAGGAAGAGGATGGAAATAATCAGGAACAAAATTGGCTATGACAGAAGCATCATAGTGGATAGTAGAGGTAGGAGTGGAGGATTGGCAATGATATGGAAGTTAGAATCTGATATAGAAGTAGAGACCTTTACTAATTTTCATATCTCAGTCAGAATGAAGGAGGCAACTACTGGGACAATATGGTCTATAACAGGTTTTTATGGGAGTCCAATAACAGCAAAAAGAGAAGGGAGTTGGCAATTATTAAGGCTCCTCAAACCCACAGATCAAAGGCCTTGGTTGTGTATGGGGGACTTCAATGAAATACTTTATAATCATGAGAAATATGGGGGCCACAGAGACCATATGCTTAGATGCAAAGATTTAGACAAGCCTTACAGGAAACTGAATTAAGTGACATGGGCTACTATGGGTTGAAGTCTACCTAGTCTAACAGAAGAGAACGGTTAGAATTCACTAAAGAGAGGCTAGATTGCGTGTTTGCCAATACTCAATGTATTAACAGTTTCACAGAATCTGTCAACATTTTACCAATTTGCTCTTCTGACCATAATCCAATTCTAGCAAACTTGAGTAATCAGGCACAACAACCACGAAGGAGAGCCAGAATTTTCAGGTATGAAAACAGTTGGGGCTCGAATAATGAATGCAAAAGTCTGATCTTTGCAGCTTGGAAAGAAAATAATTTTGTTGTCAGGTCAATGAAATATTTCTCTAATAAATTGAATAGCTATAAGTATAAACTACTCATATGGAAGAAGAAACAAGTCAAGGATACAAAAGGGGAGATTGACCTTCAGCTAAGGAAACTACAGCAAGTGAATGAGCCAAACAAAGGCAATGAGCAGGTAGCTATCAAACAAATTAAAAACCAAGTGCAAAAGATATTAGAGTAGGAGGAAATGAAATCAGAACAACGATCTAAGCAAAGATGGCTAAAAGAAGGAGATAAAAATACCAAATATTTTCATACATGTGCTACTCAAAGGAACAAGCAGAATACGATTACCAACATCAGTGATGGATTGGGGAATCAATGTACATCCTCACAAGACATAAATCATTGCATTTACGATTTCTTTACAAATCTATTTACAACATCAAATCGAATGGGGCAGGAACAATGTGTGGAAGACATTCCAACTCTGATCACTAGCGAGATGAACACTTCTCTGGTAAAAGAATTTGTCAACTTAGAAGTACAAGAATGAGTTTAAAGCATGAGTGCTCTAAGCTCCCTAGGACTAGATGGATTCTCAGCTGGGTTCTTTCAATAAAACTGGATACTGTAGGTGAGGATCTGTGTGAGGTAGTCACCAAAACTCTTAACACAAATAGTTGAGACAACTCTATCAATAAGACCTATATAGTGTTGATTCCAAAGGTTAAAAAACCCAACCCAGTTTCAAAATTCAGGCCAATTAGTTTGTGTAATGTGCTTTACAAAGTCATGGCTAAGGTTTTAGCCAACAGATTAAAAGCAATACTGCTCTCACTCATATCCCCAAATCAGAGTGCCTTTGTGCAAGGAAGGCAAATAGCTGATAATGTCATAGTTGCATTTGAAGCTCTACACTCAATGAACAATAAACTAAAAGGGCCCAAGCGATATATGACACTAAAGATGGACATGAGCAAATCATATGACAGATTAGAGTGAAATTTCCTTGAAAAGGTCATGGTAAGGATGGGTTTTAACAGGAAATAGATCGACATCATTCTGACTTGTGTAAAAATTGTTTCCTACTCTTTCTTAATCAATGGAAATCCACAACCAATATTTATACCAACAAGAGGAATTAGACGGGGTGAGCCTTTATCACCCTATCTATTTATTCTATGTTCAGAGGCTATTACTCAGATGCTCAATAAAGCAGAGAAGGAAAAGATCATAACAGTTCTTCCACTGGCCAGAGGTAAATTGCATACAAGTCATCTGTGTTTTGCAGACAATTGTATGCTTTTTTGCCAAGCTACTAAATTACAATGGACCAAGATGATGAAACTAATCAGTGACTATGAAATGGCATCAGGATAGAGGTTCAATAAAGACAAGTCTGCCTTATTCTTTAGTAAGAACACACAAACTGCCACAAGAGAAAGAATCACCAGAAATGCAGGCATCAGAGTTACAACCTCATATGAAAATTATGTTGGACTTCCTTCTTTAATAGGTAGATCAAGAACAGAAGAATTCAAAGGAATCCTTGACAAGGTCAGTAGCTAGATGAACAACTAGAAGGTAAAATTTCTATCATAGGCAGGAAGGGAAGTTTTACTAAAATTAGTTGTACAGGCCATTCCCACCTATTTTATGGGTGTTTTTAAAATGCCAAAAGCTTTGTTGATGCAATTAAACAAAATGATGAGAGGCTATTGGTGGGGGCAAGTAAATCACGAAAGAAAGATTAATTGGTTGAGTTGGTCTCAAATGGGGTAGTCCAAGAGCAAAGGAGGGTTAGGTTTATGAGAATTTGAAAATTTTAACACTGTTTTGCTTGCAAAGCAAGGATGGAGGCTAGTAACCAATCAAAACTCTCTAGTAGCAACTGTTTTGAAGCTAAAATACTTCCCAAAATCAGATTTCTTAAATGTCAAGTTGGGAAGCAGCCCCTCATATATATGGAGAAGCATCTTATCAGCAAGACCACTTCTGCAATAAGGACTTACTTGGTGTATAGGTAATGGAAAGATAGTTAAAATATCGTCAGATCCATGGCTACCTCAACCTGTGTTATACAAGCCTTAAAGTGGAGACAGAATATTGGGGATTGATGCTAAAGTGGAGAGACTCTTAATAGCTGACACAAAAAGGTGGAATATTCCTTTAGTCCAATCTATATTCAACAAGGAGGAAGCGGATCTCATTGTTCAAATCCCAATTAGTCAATGCAACCAGCTAGACAAGATAATTTGGAGAGGCAAAGCAGATGTCAATTTTACAGTTAGAAGTTCCTACCATATACAAGGGGAGAGTATGGAGAGACCAAGGGGCCAACAATCTAGCATTACTAATATTTCAGAAGAATGGACTAGAATTTGGAAGATTGACATCCCTCCTACAGCAAAAATGTTTTTGTGGAGAGCTTGCAAGAACATACTGCCTACTAAACTTAATTTATGCAAGAGGAAAGTATTGGATGATCCTGCCTACCCTATGTGTTTAATGGAACTAGAAAGCATAGAACATATACTACGGGAATGTGTCTCAACAAATGATGTTCTCAGATTATGCAACAGGAAAATTCAGAAAAGTAAGAGCTCAGTCAAGAGTCTCATAGAACTGATGTAACATATGTTCAAGAAACTGAATAAGGATGAAATGCAGGAGCTAACTTTAATATTCTGGACTTTATGGTGGAGAAGAAATCAACTAGTCTTCAAGAACATTTACATCAACCCTTATTCCGTAATCAAAAGAGCTAGACACCTGGACGAAGAGATCTCAGCAAAACAGATAACAAAAGCTACTCAAACTTCACCTGTTAACCAAAGAAGAACAATGTGGGAATGTCCACCTCAAGGTTTTTGCAAAATTAACTGGGATGTGGCAGTTGATAAGAATGCTTGTAAAATAGGTAATGGTGCTACTGTCAGAGATGAACATGGCAGTTTTTTGGCTACCTTGGGAGAGATACAAGACTCAATTCCAGAACCTTTGATGCCAGAGGCCTTAGCAGCACGTAGAGCAGCAAAATTTGGATTGAAACTTGGTATGTACAAAGTAAGTTTGGAAGGAGATTCCCAAACAGTTGTCAAAGAGGTGCAGCAGATGAAACACCAAGAGGGCTACTTTGGCATGATAATTTCAAACCTAATTGAAACATTGGCTCAATATGATGAGTGGAAAATTTGTCATATCAATTGTGAGGGTAACTTAGTTGCTCATGAACTAGGAAAGGTTGCATTACATGTAACTGATTACAGAGTTGATTTGGAGGAAATTCCAAACTGTTTTCAATCCTTGTAATGATCATGTTATCAATGAAATAGGTTATTTAAAAAAAAAAAGACCCATCCAATATATATACGTGTGTGTATATATATACACATATATGTATGTACGAAAATATGTAACACATCAGCAGTCTCCTTCGCTAAACTAACTAAATTTAGACAAAAAGGCTATTCTAATATGAGAAGTGTTACGGACACATGTAAAAGGATTACACAAAAGTAAGCTTACAAAGTGATGTAGTTTTATATAATTCGTTAGACCTATTTTATAATAAAAATAACTTTACAATTTTACATACTGTATTAAGCTACGTTAGTTTGTGAGTTTACCTTTAGGTAACCTGTTGTGATTAAAGTACTTTTATCCTAAAATTTGTGATGAATAATTTTTTTTTTTATAATTTTTATCTAAGCTAATAAGAGTACAACGTGTTAGTCTCATAATCAGCTACTAGAACGCCTTACATGGATGCCCCCATATAGCTGTAATGCATTGAGAAATGGAAAATGATCGGGATCCGGCTGGGATCTCACTCATGTTTTTTTTTTTTAATTAATGATTAAGAAAATGTTTTAAATATTTGGGAGCGGGATCCCTAGCATTGCCCTTGATAAATAATGGAGAAAGCCCCACCCTTCTTTTCATCGAGTCAATAAAGTTAGAGTTTAGTTTCCTAAACCGATAAGCATTATTCCCAATTCCTTTTATTTTCACCAAAATCCACACTTCTTTTGCTCTCCCACTTCTTCACGCGCACATAGTCACTTGCACATGCAACCAAAAGTCAAGTCACTGAAATTTTTAGTGAAACTGAGAGAGAGTGGTGAGTGTCCATCAACTTTATCCCAACTTTCAAGCTTTGGCAAGTGCAAAAATTCCATTCTTATTTTTAGTACTTAGATGTAGAACAAGGTTTTTTAGATAAGTAGATGCAGAACATGTTAGCTTGTGTTGGAAGTGTCCTTTCTGGAAATAAATGGTTGGTTTGTGAGTTGGTGTTGGGCGTATGTTTGGTTAGCATGCTATTAGTAGTTGATGATGACTCAAGGTTGTTGGTGAAGAAATTCATGTGCCTAACTCATCTCATAAAACTAGTTTTACAAGAGAGGATTGCTCGTTCCTTATAAACATGTCGAAGAACTAGTCCATAGGCAATGTGAGATTATTCTTCAACATTCTCCTTCACGTGTAGACCAGTATTTCTCCTGGTCCTTGTCACCGGGTAAGTAGCGTGGGCCCCCATTCGTCCGGTGGTAGGCTCTGATACCATGAAGAAATTCACGGGCCTAACTGATCTCATAAAACCAGTTCTACAAGAGAGGATTGCTCATTCCTTATAAACATGTCCAAGACCTTGCCCATAGGTAATGCGGGATTATTTCTCAATATATGCTAATTTTGTGATTGTAAAGGAGTTTTGTAATGATTATGATTTGGGTTGAAGCTTCTATTATGTGCTTAGTGTCCAAATATGTGACTTTTACTTAAGATACATGATGACAGGTGTTAATATGCAACAATATCACAACCCTATGTTATGGTAATTATATAGCACTTTTATTGTAAGATAGTGATGATTTGAGTTATTGGTTTAGAAATGTTTAATTTTACGATTTAAATGATGAATATAATTACTGTTTAGGTTTATAGTGAGTGTGAGTTGTTCATATATGAGATAAATGCTTAGGATTTAAGTAAATAGAGGCCATATGCATCAATACTAATAATAAGAGTCGGCTTGATGGCTTGATGTTCAGTTATGCATTAGTTGATGTTTTATTTCAAATCTGGAATTTTTATCACTTGCATGTTGTATTTGGACTTATATGTGACCTGAGGATTTGCATGGTTCAAATGCCCAAGAAAATCAACATATTACACTTGGATGAAGTTATAAATTCAAAATGGTTATATATATGTCTCGGGTTGAGCTGCTAGTTAGTGGTTTAGAGTATTCCTCAAATTTATCTTGGATTAATTGTTCGTTTGAGCATGATAATGTCAATAATTGATCTTTATCATGAATATTTTAAGAACTTAGTATACTATGATGTTTTAAGCACACAAATGCATCATAGAAGCAAGAAACTGTATTTTGGGTAAATTTGGTTATTTGTGGTGGAAGTTTAACGAGTAATTGTTTTATTAAACTCTGTCTTGGGGATGAGGTTAATTTACAATATTGGTTTAAAGGTTACAAGCATAAGATTAAGCTTCAAAATGCACTTAGTGATATGTCTATGTTCATGAAATTCAGATTGGGTGTATTCTTGGGTTTGCAGAGTGATAAATCATATTCTAAGGTTAGAAACGTATTAAGAATAGAAAATACATGTGATTTATGAAGTTTTTTGAAATTTGAGGTTAAATTGCAATTATTGAATGTTTTGGAATTAATATGCAAGTTTCAAGAGTAAAGCATTTAAAGTGCAATTTTTGCTAAGTTTTGGAATTTTTCTAACCATAGTATATATGCTTATTTATTTCAGCCTTTGAAGATAACTTTTTAAAGCAAGGGAGTTTGTAAGTTAACTTCTAACTTTTTAAAGCCAAGTATGTGAAGAATCAACATATTTCTCTTGTTGATTCGGCTAAATGCTCTCGATTTTGGAATATACGTATTAAATCGGCTCCTATTGTTGTTGACAAATCTGCTTGGCGTGTGAGAGAAGGGAACTTATCCTTTTGGCGTGATAAGTGAATGGATTCAGACCTTATATGTCAAGCTGTACTGATTTTCGATTTTCCTCTTTTAAAAATAAAAGATTGTATGATTGAGCATAGTTGGGATGTGGATTTGATTGTTCAACTATTGGGTCAAGAGGTTGCTGATAATATTTTAGCTCATGTTGGTGGTACTAAACCAGGGACGGATATGTTAATATGGCTTGGTAGTAGGGATGGGAGATTTTCAACAGCAAGTACTTGGGATTGGATTCGTATTTCGGTTTCGATGCATCAATGGATGGACTGGATTTGGCACTCTACTTTGCCAAAGTAATTTTCAGTTGTTCTATGGAAGGCTATGACTAATAGCCTGAGTGTGGATGAACGGATTCGGCGTATTGGAATCCCATTAGTCTCTAAATGTGAATGTTGTCCTCAAGGCTGTTTAGAAGACTTGAATCATGTTCTATACAAGGGCAAGGTTGCTGCTAGACTTTGGCAAATGTGCTCTAGTCTCTTGGGTGTTCCCTATGTGCCTAATCGGTCTAGGTTCGCAATTGTTGAAGCTTGGTTTCGAAGAATAAAAAAGTTTTCAAAGGTTGGTAATTTGATTGCGGCGGATCCATGTATTTTAATATGAAATCTATGGATGTGGAGGTGTTCGGCACGTATGGAGGGACACAAGGATTGTTTTAATGTTTTGTGCAGAAAGGTTAAATACTGGATCCATTGGGTTGGTTTGAGGCTTAGGGAGTCAAGAAATTTGTATCATTAGGACTAAGAATTTTAGAAGACTTAAATTTTCCAGCTGTATCTCTTTCGAAAAGGAATTTTATTGCAGTATCTTGGGAGAAGCCGGAGTTGGGTTGGTTCAAACTAAATACGGATGGTAGTAGTTTGGTGAATTTAGGAGAGTCGGGTGCTGGGGGGCTGATTCGAAACCATGAGGCAAATCTGGTTGTTGCATATTCTGAATATATTGGAGCTGGTTCAAATAATAAAGCTGTGTTGTTGGGGGTTCTATTTGGATTGTGCAGATGCAAGGCTAAGGGCTTGGTGAATATTGTTGTTGAATTAGACTCATCTCTGATTGTAAAATGGCTGGTGAAAGGCAGCTGTCAGGTTTGGTTTTTGAAGGACTTTTTGGAGGAAATAATCTTGCTTATCCAAGGCCTTGATATTTGGATTAAACATGTGTTTAGAGAGGGAAACAAAGCTATGGACTAGCTTGCTAAAGGTGGTAGTGCTGGGATTACGTAGGAGTATACGTCGACTAACATCCCAAGGGTGCTCAAAGGGATTTTACACTTGGATAAGTGTGGTTTACCATGCATAAGAAGGAGGTTAGTTGTCGTCAGCTTTTGGAAGCCTTTACGTATAAGGCAGAATTCCATTTGGAGGTTTACGCTCACGTTAGACATTTCTTTACGTTGGTTTTCATTCACATTGGTGCGGGCTGAGTTTTCGGTTGGTTTGATTTTTCTTTGTATAGATCAAGTCAATCATTTTCCTGGCTGGTTTAGTTTGGGTATTGGTTTTTCCTTGTTTTGGTCTTCGATTCATGGGATAGTCTGTTTTGAATATTTGTAAATCCTATGGATTTTGGATGTTGCCACAGTTTTCCTCCGCCATAAGTGAGGCTTTTTCAAATAAAAGTGGGCTGGGGTCACTCTTGGACATGTGACCTTGTCTCTTAAAAAACAAAATAGTTAACTTCTAACTTGAGGTTTATGTTAGTATTCTTAGTGATAAATGGCATATTAAAAATTAATCTTCACGTTCTAAAATTCTATAGATATTTGAATTATTCATGCCATGATATTTTGTCATCCCTCATGAAGCATATCAACATGTCATGAAGTATAAGCTACGCATTAACAATATTTTTGTCATGACCCAAGCTAGGATGGTGGATTATCCTAATGGAACTTCCCTATCTACTTTGGAGTGCATAAATGAGGAGTGAAATCTCCTGGGTTAACGAATAATAGTTAGCAACCTCAAAAGAGATAGTAGTGGTCCTAGAGCGAGGGTAAGTATGTGCCTTTTCGCTGGTGGAGGCTAGAGAGTACTATAAGTGAAGGAAATTTATGTGAAGTTTAAGTACTCTTGAGACGAAGCCACAGGTGGTGTTACTCGTCGTGTGGTGAAGATAAGCAGTAGCTGCACACAGTTTGGTGGCGTACTGTGAGGTACCATAAATATGTCTAAAAGATGATGTTACAATGATGATGATGATGTTATGATGTTACTCTATTTTGCTAGAGATTCTGGAAGAGAGAAAAATACAATTTTTGAGTAATGCAAGTTCAAGTCATTTACGCATACATTTCATTATTAATATTAACCATGCTTTTATAAACTATTTGTATGTTATTTGCTTAACTTACTGAGTTTGGATGTTCGCAATTAAGGACTATGCTACTCCAAGACATTTTATTATGCTTTTGGGTCTGTAAATATTGTACTGACTAGCTGTCTGTAAAATTTGCTCTTTGGTTATGATTATGAGTGATGTTTGTGACTTTAGTCTATTCTGGTACAAATTTTAAAGTGAACAAAATTTTTCATTGTGATTATTGTATATTGCTAGAAGCATGCTTGCATTACATATTATCTATCATGTACGGGGTATGTAAACTTGTGTTGCATGTTTTGACGCTTCAGTTTCTGTTAAATCCTAAGCAGGGTTGGGGGCGTTGCAGTTCTTACCTTTAGAAACAAGTTATTTGTGCACTACTTGGTATTAATTAACACTCTAAAGCAGTTGAACCCATTCCTTTATCAGTTGGATTGCCTTGCATAAGTTCTTCATCCACGAGGGAGCTGAAGTACCTTATCACAATCACAGACCTCTGTAGATCTATCCAGGTATTTGTCTATCTTTACTATTAAATCGCTAGCTTGATCAGTTGGATATGCTTGCTAAATAAAGGTCTCCCTCAACCCTATCATACATCTCTCTCTACACAAGAATTAATTTTTTTGTGATCATATAATAGATATATAGATCTAATCTTTTATCTTTTTCATTGTTTCCTCTATTAGCTAATTGAATGGAACTTTTTGAATTCAAAAAGTTCTTAGCATATATTAATTACTTCTTCCTTGCATGTTGTAGTGCAAATAATGATTCAATTGAAAAAATACTCTTCCGGGTCATCTAGCCACCAGACAATCGAGATCATTATGGAGAAAATGCAACAAGAGATCCATTTAGGCAAGACGGGTAAGGCAAAACCGAAGGTACAACACTCAGTTAAGGCCAATTATAAGATGAAAGTAGAAGAAGGTGTTAACGTCGTGTTTCGTACGCCTTTGGGCCAGGTTCCAGAAATTCAGGTCTTCTGAACTGGGCCTGGGTCAGGGAGTCTTCGATGCCAAAGTCAGTAAAGTCTCTTGGAAGTTTGTAAATAAGTGATAGAGTTTTGGGATCAGAGAAGGTTTCTTGTACCTGAAAGTTGTTGTTTATATTGAGAGTCTAGGGGGGGACAAATCATGTCTGCCCCTGTGGAGTCCATGTCCGTTGTACTGTACCTTTTTACAAAGTTCTTTAATGCATCGTTCCTCTACGACGACGTCATTAATGTTGCGTGTAGCTCAGGTAGTGGTGCCATTAATGTGGCATGATTATCTGATTTTCCTTACCTTTGGTGGTCAATCGATATTCCTATGTCAGTAAATCAAGGGTTCTCTATCTTTTCCTTTTTGTCCTATACAAGTCCCCATGAACAGAGTGTGGTCGAGCAATGTTAGACCTATCCATCCCATTAGTCAACATCGTTTACTTTTCCTTATAGGCAACTTACTCTAGGGGCAAGTATGGGCCCTGGGACCAGGTATTGGGTCGAAGCCCAGTGGGCTTGTGAAGTGGAGGGGAGATCCCCTAACTATTACCCTTCCAAATATGGGCCCTGTCTTTTCTTCCTTGGTTAATCAACTTTTACAATTGTGACTATGCGGCTTTTTCTTTCCTAGGATGGGGGTTGCGTATTTCTTAGCGCTCACCTATTGTACTCCTGCTCCCAACTATATCCAAGTTGCCTTTTTGTCTCTACACTATATTTGGCAATGGTTCGTCTCCAGTTTGCATGGTTCTATTTTGGCAGTTTTGTTCTGCATTAAATGGTGCCCTTTAGTCCATTCATCATTACTCGCGTCAGGTGGTTATTTATTTCCTACGTCGCATCATTGGATACGCTCTGTGGGGATTTTGGTTCTTAATGGGGCACATGGGTTCCTACTACCTAGGGATATCATCCATCAAGCTTGCCTATATAAGGCCCCCTTCCTTCTTTAGCAACGGATTAGTTTGTACATTCCCTTTTCTGCTAGATATCTTGTGTTCATTTTTCTATTTCAAACACTTCTCAGTGCAATGTTCCCTCTGATTTCTCTTCTTTCCCTCTGGTTGCTAATGTCTCCTAGAAAGCCTCGCGTCCTTTCAGAGTGGCCAGACCTTTTGACACCGCTCGTGCTGCCGATGGTCAGGGTGACACCATTCCAGAGGAGTTTGCTGGTTTCTCGTGGCGCTCGGAGGTGATCTCCGAGGAGTTGGAGTCATTGAGGGAAACCTATAGGATTCCTCGGTCAGTGGAACTCGAGGTCCCTCCTCCCACCAAAGGTGCGAAAGATTCTGAGGGTTACGCCTCTAAGGTTGCAGTATACCCCTCCATGTTCTTTTGCAGCCTCAGACTACCCTTCTACCATCCTTGTGTCATGCTGCATCATCTGGTCTCGCCCGTTGGAGGAGGCGGGGGCTGACTACCCAGATCTCACAACATGAGTTCTTCCCCACCCACAATCTTTTGAGGCGAGGTCATCACATTTACGGTTTTAAACTAGTTCAGGTGTTGGTTTGGCTGGAGTTGCAGTACAATGCTGCGAAGGGGTGGAGTCATCTCTTCTTCTTTCTATTCGACAAGGGATGGGAGTTCCCTGTCGGCCAGGCCAATCGGCCCAGATTCCCTGTTCACGCCATATGGGGGGCTGTGGGTGGTGACAAGGGCCGTCATCCTATCACGACCCCATACGACATTTAGGATCAAGGTCGTCTGTGCTTGGGCGAAGGCCCATCCAGATGACGTTGTTTCAGAGGCTTTGCTAGCCGAGGACAACCTTCATCGGTATTTGGCCCCTGCAGCCAATTTGCTCTCTGACGTGGCCTTCCTGCTAAGGGAGGTCACATCCCAGGTCTGCAACCACCCTCCATAAGGGAAAGGGAAAAAGCCCTGGAGGATTTCTCCCATCTGTTCAGACTTTGACGACCTTCTGCGGAGGTGCTCGTTATTTGGCCCGAGTCGTTGTCGACTAAGAAAATAATGACAATCACGAACCTTCCTCGTGCCATGTTGTTGGCTCAAGGAGTTGTTCCAAATGTTCAACCCGAGCCATTGTCGACCAAGAAAATGATGACAATCACGAACCTTCCTCATGCCATGATTTTGGCACGAAGTGTTGTCACGAATGTTCAACCCGAGCCACCGGTCCTCAGGTCTGCGGCTGAAACCGTTCCTGCGACCTGCCGCGCCTTTAGGTGGTGACGGGGCCTTCAGTAGTCATCTCGACCCTTAGCACAACCTTCGAACGGGTTCCCTTGCCCTCGCCCTCGCCTGTGGAGCAATTTGTCGAGGACAAGGGGTCCGTTAAGTAGGTTTCCATCCCGGAGTCCCCTTTACTTTGTTCTCCCGAGGTTGAGGTTGCCTCGGCTAGTGATGAAGTGGAAGGGGTTGTTGCTCGGGCCGAGGAGGCTGTGACGGGCGTTCCTCTAGCGGAGGTAGTCTCAACACCTGCATCTCTTGACACGAATGAGGAAGCTGTTGATGAGGTCCCAGCGGGCTTTCAGCCAACGGCTGCGGCAGGCCTTGCCGATGATATCCGTAAGACGGATATCAGGCTTAAGAGGCTCTTTGTTGGGGTAAGATCTTTACTTGCAAATTCTATGCACTTCTTGTTTGTTTCCTTCTTTGATCTTGACCCGAACTTCTTTGGCAGGGCTTGGAGCATCTGGCGACATTCATTGTGGACAACCGAAAGGAGGTGGCGAGCAAGAATAGAGACTTCATTCGCTCACACAGCTGGCTTTACACTGTGCAACGGAGGAGCGAAGAAAGAGATAAGAGGTTGAAAAGGCCTTCGTTGACTTGTCGAATTCCCAGGATAAGGTTGGCCTTCTTCTTCTCAAGGCAACGCTTGCCTTCGAGGCGAGGGAAGGGCTACAACAATCTCTTGACGGCTGTCAGCAGGAGCTTGAGCAATTGTGGGCCGAGAATTGAGAACTATGCAAGTGGCAAGACTTCAATAGTCGAACATGCAAGTGGTTGACAGAGCAGGTCAAGAAGGCTTCCGAGTCTCTGGCGGACAAGAGGAAGGCCCTGGACAACGAAAGGAAATGGACTAAGGACTTGGAGACAGATCAGGCTAAGGCAAGGCGCACTTTGGAGGCCCGTGATGCTACTATCTAGGGCCTGCGGGAGAAGTTGTCTTTTGTCTATGGTGTCCGTGATGATGCATGGTACTTCGGTTACGACGATGGCTTGGAACGGATGAAGACTCACATCCTCCAAAATCCCCGATGCGACCTGAGGGCTTTGAGTTTGCGGGAGTTTCTTCCACATGAAGTGTCTGTGGAGCGTGTTACTCTCCTTGAGAGGGATCTAATCCTGAGCACCCTTCAGGGCAGCTCTACGATGAACAATTCTGCCTACTGATGGTTGATTCTCCTCGACTGCACTCCAAGAGGCTCATCTGACTGGTCTTGCGCTTCTCTGTTGGTCAAGATTTTGGCTTCAAACTTCCTCTTCCAAAGCTCAACCTTGCCTTGTTCGTACAGAAATGCATTATATTTCTTCATATCCTCGCCTTCAGCCTTCATTTCGCCCTCTTGTCCTCACCTCCTACAACAGGTCCTGGCGCCCCTCTTGGATAGGTAGGTGGCTCTTGTCGGGGCCTTGGTAGTTGCTATCACTATACAACTCAATTAATTGTCTCATTACATCCCTGTTGATTTTCTTAGAGATAACCTCAGGCGTTATCGGCATGTTGTAGTGATAGAGATCTCTGTCTGCCACTTCTACTGAAATATGATCTGATTAGACTTTGGTTTGTTGCGTCGTATTTAGTTGACTTATGCAATATGTCACTGTCATTTGCCGCTTTACATTGTAACTTGCTTTTTTGTAACTCTGCGGCTTCATGTTGTAACTTGTTCTTTGTAACTTTGTAGCTTCATGTTGTAACTTGTTCTTTGTAACATTGTAGCTTCATGTTGTAACTTGTGATTATTAATGAGAGACTAATATTTTGTTGTGCCAGGCTGCTTGTCTTTGCGTATTTTTCCCTGTTGTTTCCTTCTTCCATTTTTATTCTTTTTATTTTGGCCAGCCTGGGGAGTTTCGTCATAGGAAATTATGGGCTTGGAGTTAGGCTGGGGGCGCGGGGGGGGGGGGGGGGGGGGGGGGGATTTTCACCATATAGAGTTTTGCGGTCCATCCCGCCAATGCCTAACCTATTCTTGGAGATCCTACCAGCCGACGAGTCTCCTGCGATATCCTCGTTCTGCCTTCTTGGGCAGTCGTCCTCTTGGGGCCTTTAGCGACACTTGTTTGACTAGGCCGATGCCTCTCGACTTCTTCTTTGCGCCGATTTCCTCCTTCTTACCTACTACCTCTTGGATGTGCTTTACCCCGTTTAGTCCAACAGTTCTTTTTTATGTTGATGTGCTTAATTTTGGTATGTAACTTAAAGAAAAGAAGAGAAGTGTTGTCAGTGTTCATTGGCCTTTGTCAGCTGCCAGCGGCTTGGGGGGATGAAGATCCCCTCTAAGAGTTAAGCCACACCAGGAAGACTCAGGTTGCCTTTTTAGGGGAGAGGCTGGGCAGCCTGTTGCTAACCCGTCTCTATGTTTCTCTGAGTAGCACCATGGCTGTGAAGTTGAATATAAATAGATTGGGATGCTTTTCACTGCAATGGGAGTCAAGTTAGGTCATTTGGGCAACCGTGGGGCTGGTCCCACTATCCACCTTGGGGAGACAAGGCGGCCTCTGACTCAACCTGTCTCCTTGGAACTGGACCTGCTCCCGCTTGTTAATGTTGTGCATTTAACTATGGATTTGAAGATAAGAATGTCATCATAACTTGATCCTTAGCTTTGCAAAAGTTAGATTTCGAAAACTTGGGCCCTCCGGCTGTAAGCAGTACAAGGAAAGAAAGAATGTTTCATGAAGTCTGGATGATATACGACTGCCATTATTCTAGGAATTTTTCTTGAGCTATTGACTTCATGTCAAGAACTTCGTGGCTACTAGGAGTTTTTCTTTGCCCAGGAGTATGTGGTTTGAGGATGAGATAAGTAGCTCCAATATTATTGAACCACAAAGTGGGTAAAGTGAGGTGGAAAATGGCAAGCTCATTAAGAAGTCCTTGGACCCTAATAAGTATGGTTGTGCAATTGGAAAGGACACGATATTCAGCTTCAGTACTGGAGGTCTGCTGTTTAGGAGAGCTCCATGAAATGAGATTAGACCCATAACAAATAATACAACCAGTAAGAGAGCGTCAATCTTCCGGACAAGCAATCCAATCTGCATTTGAGCATGCTTGTAAAATAGGAGAAGAATTGGGCGTAAGTAGGAGACCATGATGTGCAGTAGCTTTGAGGTAGCAAAGAATTTATTTCACGGCAAACGAATGGTTGACACTCGGGTGCTACATATATCGGAAAACTTTATTGACAGTAAAGGAAAGACTAGGTCGAGTGAGGAGAACATATTGGAGAGTTCTGACAGTGCTGCAATAAAGTGTGGGATCATGCAAGAAAGGGTCACTGTAACACTCCGCTCCCCAATAAAGACATTTTTAGAATTCTCGGAGAGCCAGTGTGCTTAACTAAAAAAATTTATTTTCAATGACTCGCCGAATGCGAAAGATTCCATAAATAAAACAAACTTTATTAAATACTTAAACCCAAAATAGAGTCTATGGAAGCATTTATTTAAAAAAAAAATTAGTAAAGTCTCATGTGCTTATCAAAATAATTTATTTAAACCTTAAATCATAAACTAAACATGACATAAACTATTGAGGCCTCTGCCTCGCCTCCCTAGGTCAAGTCCTGTCCTGCAGTCACATCCTCATATATGTCATCACCTGGGATGGTTTAAAAATATAAAAATATACAAAAATGAGTCGAATACTCAATAAGCAACACATCATACAGTAAACATAATAAACATAAGGTTTCTTGAAAACTATGCATACTCATAAATACATACGTAAATAATATGAATATGAACTTATCTTTTACTTGTTATACGCCGGTACCCACTGTTGACCCTCGTGACTTAGGGTTAGTGAATCTAAGTAGATTTCGATTCCGACCGTGGCCGCGGGTTGTGGAATCCATACATAAGAAAGACACACTGGGTGCACTACTAGCATGTACAACCTGGCAATGCAATATGCCCATAACATAAGGTACCTTCTTCATATCATAACATAGGTTGTTACATATCTTATCATTCATACTACATCATAATTGTACTTGCATACTTGTCATATCATAGATTTCAAATGAAATCACATTCTTCCATAAAATTCTGTGATACATGTTTCCTCTCATAAAATCATGATTTTTCAGAAATATTTTAATGCATAATATTTTTATAAAAGGCATGGTGTTAACCGTACATATGTGTAAGGGTATGATCATGCTACTTACCTCATAGTGCTAATCCACTATTTTCAGCATGTAATTGGTCACCTATAAAATAAGTATGTAATTTGCATAAATTTCTAATTAAGCATGTGATTTTATTTAAAATCTAAACTACTAAAATAGTCTATATTTCCTAAACTTGAATTCTTCCTAACACTAAAATATTCTCACCAGTTGGGCCCCGTTTAGATGTTAACTGAGTTGAGATGAATTGAGTTCTTTATGAATAGTAGTGAGTTGAGATGTTTGAGTGAGTTTTGTGGGGCCCACCTAAGATGAGTTTAGATGTTTTTGGATGTTAAGATGAGTTTATATGTATTTATGAGAAATTGAAAAAGGTTGTTGGTCACGTCTTTAAAGAGATATTGAGTTGAAAAAAGTTGTGGATCCCATGTGTAAAGAGATTTTGAGTTGAGATGAGTTTAGTGATTTGAAAGTTAGGTATTTGGATGTTAAACTTAGCTTAAAATTAGATTGAACTGAGTTAATCTTAGTTGAGTTAGACTTCCAAAGTCTTAGATAGGTATGGGTGTTTTTGTAATTTAACCCACACACATAATATTTCATGCTATAGGGTTCATTAATTCAGAGAAAATAGGCTTATACGAGAGACAATGGTCATGGGCTTTGGCCTTGACCTTCGAGCTTGGTAGTGATTCACGGCGGAGCTGGGTGGTTCATCAGTGGCTCAAGACTGGAGAGATAGAGAGAAATTGAAAGCTTAAGAGAGAGAGAAAGTCTAACGTGACGGAGAGGCTTACGTTGTGTGATGGAGGATGAACAATAACTGAAGGTCGGTGATGGTGGTTCACATGCAGTAGCGTGGGTCTTGATGGTGGATGCTACAATGTGCTACAGTTTCTGGGGTTGGTGGCGTGAAGGAGCTATTGCAAGGCGTGGGCCATGGCTCTCTATTTGGCCTGCTATGGAGGCGTGGGCCATGGCTCTCTGAGGTTTTTATGCAGCCTGTATGTGCTCCGCTTGACGCGCATTGTCTTTCGGGAAGGGGGCTGGGGGATGAGTCGGTGGATGGTAGTGTTCTGTTAGTTGACGAATCATTGGCAATGGAGTGTAGGGTCCAACAGAGGGTGTTTCAGGATCAAGCTGGTATGGTTAGTGGTTATGACTTAGAACAGGAGGTTCAGAGGCCCCTGCAGCCTCTTGCTTGAGATAAATCATATGTGTCGGATACGAAAGTGGGTGCATGTAACCCCCGCTCCTTTCTTCTTACGTAAGCTTCTCTCTTTCTTACGTAAGACTCCTTCTTTCTGATGTAAGCAAATTCCGAGAAATTCCGAGGATGGAATTATGCAATAGTCTGCCATTCTTTCTGGCGATTGCGAGCCTCGTTATGCATGCCGAACCCGATGGTGTGTCTCTGAAGATATTAGGTGACTTCTAAGGCACGCTCAGTGTTTTAAATGTACTGGAAATATTTATATGATGCATTTTCAGTGTTGTATAACTAAGTAATATTTTAAATAACTCAATTATAATATCTTTGAAGAGCTCCAAAAATATTATAATTGTGGGGAATCATTTTATATAAATGATTCTAGATATTTAAAATATTATGGGATTTAAATTATGTTGAAAGTTTTAATTAATTAAATGGTTTTATTCTTTCAAATATAAGACTTCATCATTTATTAATGATGAAGAATATTATTTTATAAACTAAAGTTAGTTTAAAATAATATTTACCTTAATTCCTCTAAATGCTTTTAATTAAGTTAATGTTTACGCATTTTCAAATCAGTATTTTAGTATATCAACGTTATATCGTTTTGAGGACCCCTAGACAATGGGACTGGATTATAAACCCAGACCCTCTCTCTTTCTTCCTCACTTTTCCCCAGCCCTCTCTCTTTCCTCCCTCTCTCCTTCGGCGTATGTTGAACGCAGCTCCTCCACGACGAAGCCTCCATCCCACAGCCCGGCGCCGCCGTGCGTCGGCAGACCTCACTGCCGGCACCATTGATCTCCTCTACCTCCGGCGAGTCCATCTATGGCAGGCCCTCTCTCCCACGCTCCCTCTCTCTCCCTCATGGCAATGTAAAGCCCGAACGGGCTTGATGGCTACAGCGCCGCCATGCGCCACCTATCGGCGCCACCACCGCCACCAACAGCCTCCCCTCTCACTGGTGAACCCCTCCCATGGAACCCAAGCCACAGGAAGTCCCCCCCTTCCCCCTTCGTCGCACACACGCATGAAACCCATTCATGGATTTCGCACGGCTTCAAGGCTACCGACATTGCTAGCGCCGCTGTGTGCGACTCCCACGGCCACCAGGCACCATCATGAGCCACCATAGCTCTTCCTCTTCCTCCTCCATGTGACCTGAGGCCAGCAACCTCTCCTCCACGCACGACTTCTCCCTCTCTGTAACGCACGGATTGCACGCCTTCCACCGCCGTGCACCACCACCCACGGTGGGAAACCACCGTCATCAGCCTCCTCAGGCCACCACCAAGCCAACCCAGCCACCCACGACCCCAATCTGTCACCTATGCACGCACACTCTCTCTCACTCTCCTACGGCTTCTCCTCCACTGTGCGGCCAGATCCGCAGCCGTAGAGCCACCGTGGCAACACCTCGACGCCACCACGAGATCCACTGCATTTCCCTTAGCCAAGCCCTAGGTCCAAATCACCACTTTATGTGGTGGGTAACCACTGCATGTGATGGACAGTCACTGCGCGTGACTGACCGCCACTATACACTGCTAGATCCGCCATTTTATGCTCCTTGCCACCATCACATGGTCGTCACAAGCCATTCCAAGACCACACTTAGCTATCCAAGCGCCCAAACAGTCAACGTACGTGGATTAGCCACCACGTACGACCTTTCCGACATCATCGGCTGTGACGATCAACGAGCAACGCACAGATTATCCCATCGATGGTATAACCCTCTATCCCTCATTATGTATATTAGATGATGATTAGTTTATTGTAAAAGCACATATTATTTTATAAACATAGAGTCTTGCACCCTAGGAAGAAAGCAAAAAGTTTTAAATCGGACGGTAATTCCCATCGTCCTTTATCAAAATATTTTACAAAAAGACCCACCACAAGGACGGGTGTTACAGTGCACCATCGACTACCTCAAAAACACAAGAAGCACAGGGGAAGAGGTTCTCTCAGCGGGTTCATACTCGCAACAACAAACTTAATTTATGATGGACACAATTTTGGTTTGGAATGTGCGGGGGTTACGCACATCTCGGAAAAGGTTACGTTCAATTATTAGGAAAAATAATTCTGCTATGGTTGCTATCTCTGAGTTGTTTGCTGAGGATGATAAAATTCCTAGGTTGGCTTCTTTTCTTGAATTTCCAAAATTTTGTTGTAATGCATGCATGGGTGGGAAGTTGTGGTCGCTGTGGCGGGATACGGTGTCTTTTGGCCTTGTCTCTATGTCGGCACAAATGATAAGTGGTTGGTGTCAATCAGGTGATGCTAAATTCTTAATTACATTTGTTTATGCGAAGTGTCTGCAAGTGGATCGAAGGAACTTGTGGTAGGTTCTTGAAGAGGTGCAGGTGGGGCATTTGGAGTGGTTGGTGACTGGTGATTTTAACATAATTCGGGAGGATGGGGAAAGAATTGGAGGCGATCCACGCTCTTTGTCGGCAATGGAGGAATTTAACAATTGTATAGACCACTGTGGCCTTTTTGAGCTTGGTTTTGTTGGCAGTCGAATGACCTGGTGCAACGGGCAAGGTGGTCAGTCACGGAGGTGGGCAAGGCTTGATAGAGCGTTGGTTAACGCTGGTTTTTTAACTAGCTTCACGGAAGCTAAATATGTGTGCCTTGAGAGGAAACGCTTGGATCATTGTCCTCTGCTGGTGCACTGGTAGCGTGAGGCACAACGGTATGGTCCAGCTCCATTCCATTTTCAAAACATGTGGACGTACCATGAGTCCTTCAGTTCATGTGTTGAGCAAGTTTGGACGGCGCCGACCCATGAGCAAGGTCTGTTGAAGCTTGCCACTAAATTGAAAAAGACAAAACTAGCTCTATGGGCTTGGAACCGGCAGGTTTTTGGTCGCGTGGAGAATCATATAAAGGAGCTTGAGGTTCGGTTGGAATAAGAGTTCTTGCTTACTAAGCTGGAACTTGAGACTTGGGAACAAAGAGAGGAGGTGCGTCTTGCTCAAATAGCAAAAATGAAATGGTTATTGGAGGGTGACCAAAATTCAAAGTTCTTTCATACGACGATTAGTCAGAGAAGGACGTAGAAATGTATTTCTTCAATGACTCTCTCGGATGGCTCGTTCCTTGATTCCCCAGAGGCGGTGCATCAGGGAGCTGTCAGGTATTTTCAGGACTTCCTTGCCGATGATAAGGTATGTGATGATGTTGACCTGTCTTCTATCCTAGAGGGTGGTATATCTGTGGAGGATAATGACTCTCTATGTTGTCTTGTCCTCCGGAGGAAGACGAAGTTAAAAGTCCACAGTAGTCCAGGACCGGATGGGTTTGGGTTTGGGTTCTATTTGAGTTATTGGGAGGTGAAGGGCGATTTGGTGGAGGCGGCAAAAGAGTTTTTCCAGGGGACTAAGTTGCCTAGATTCTACTCTTCATCATATATTGTCCTTATTCCGAAAGTGCAAAATATTACAAGTTTTGATAAACTCTAGTCTATTAGTCTTTGTTCCGTGGCGTACAAAATTTTCTCTAAGATTTTTGTTCAAAGAATGACAAGGTTCCTTCCTTTATTGGTTTCTCAAGAGCAAGGGGCCTTTATTTTAGGGCGGAGTATTTTCGAGAACATTACGATGGCTCAAGAGATGGTTAATTCGATTAACAAAAAAACTGCAGGAGGGAATGTTATGGTGAAGATTGATATGGCGAAAGCTTATGATAGAGTTGATTGGGGCTTTTTGTCGAAGGTCCTTGCTGCTTTTGGTTTCTCAGCTAATTTTTGTAGACTTTTTTTTTTTTAGGAGCCGATAGCCACATGTACACTAGTGGCCCCGTCCCAAGTTTATTAGTAAACCCTCAAGTTCTCTCAAGCCCATTCCCCCTTCTGATATAGGTTTACAAATTTTCCCCTAAGATTTCCAATGAAACTTTCTTTTACCATTCGCCTCCCCCCATAGAAAATTGGAGAAAAAAGTATTAATATGAGAGACAATCACCAAGGGAATATTTATCACAGACATTAAATGAATTGGCATACTTGATAAAACATGTCTTAATAAAATTAACCTTCCTCCTTGCAAAAGAAGCTTACCTTTCCATCCTGCTATTTTCTTCCTTATTTTTTCAATAAATGGTTTGACAATCCTTGCCGTCAATCTTCCTGATACCAAAGGCACCCCCAAATATGTAACAGGAAATTTGCCTTCTCTAAAACCTGTAAGTCTCAACAAATCCCTTTGACGGGTTGCCGAAATATGCTTCGACATAAACAAAGCCAATTTTTCTTTGCTAATCATAGTATGACTAAAGGTTTTTGATAGATCTCTTGCTCCCATTTGCAAAAATAAGAATATCATTTGCATAGAGCAAATGAGATACCAAAGGGGCACCGACTGGATGATAAAATCTTTTGATGCACCCTGACTGAAATTTTTGTCTGAGCAACCTTGTTAGTACTTCCTCCATAATAATAAATAACAAAGGTGAAAGAGGGTCACCTTGACGAAAACCCCGAGCAGATTGAAAATAATCAATGAAAGTCCCATTCATCATAACAAAAAACCATGGGGACTCCACACAATTTTGAATTAATCTACAAAAATTATTAGAGAAACCAAAGGCCCTAAAGACTTTTAAAAGGAAACCCCAGCTTACCCTGTCATATGCCTTGGCCATGTCAAGTTTTACCATCACATTTCCACCAACACTTTTCTTATGTAAAGAATGCACCATTTCCTATGCAAGCGTGACATTCTCAAAAATACTTCGCCCAGGAATAAACGCCCCTTGCTCATGAGATACTAATTTTTCTACAATCAATGTTAGCCTTCAAATAGTAATTTTATAAAAAATCTTATATGCCACATAACACAAACTAATCACTCTAAATTTATCAAAACTTGAAGGATCAGACACTTTCGGAATTAAAACAATGAAAGATGACAAGTAGAACCTGGTTAGGGGAACACCCCTGAAAAATTCTCTTGCTGCCTCAATAACATCATATGTAACAATATCCTAGCAAGACATGTAGAACTCGGACCTGAACCCATCCGGACCTGGACTGCTCTCCTTGGGAATTGAAAAAACGCTTGTTTTACTTCTTCATTTGATGGCTCTGCGGATAGTGCTACATTTTCTTCCTCAGTAATTATTCCCTACATCAAATCCGAGAGGATACACTTCTCAACACCCGAGTTATCTATGAGGAAGTTATGAAAGAAATTAGCAGCTTCTTTATGAACAATTTCAGCCCCCTCAAGAATTCTACCGTTAGCGAGCACCATCGAAGATAACCACCCCTTTTTCTGCCTATGGTTAATAAGTGAGTGGAAAAAGTTCTTATTTTGATCCCCCTCTATCATCCATCAGTTTTTAGCAATTTGAATCAAGCGATTATTTTCCTTTTTTTCCCACAGCTGTAGTTCAATTTTCGTAACAAGGAAATCAACCTCCACTTCCTCAGAGAAGCCGGCCTGTAATTGCTTTTCCAGAAATTCCATTCGTTCCTCAAGAACTCTTAAATTGTCTTCCACCGTTCCAAAAACATTTTTATTCCAAGCACGTAGAGCCACTTTGGTTCTTTTAAGTCTAATAGCAAGTTTGAGAAGACCCGAGGCGGAGTCTTGCTTATCCCACGCATCTTTAACACAAGACAAGAAAAACTTGTGTGAACACCACATATTAAGAAAACGGAATGGCAAAGGGCCTTAAGATGAAGAAAGCACTTCTGGATAGACCACCATCGGGCAATGATCAGATGATTTCCACATTAAATATTCAAAATGGGCCGACACAAAATGTCTCAAGAAATTATCATTAATAGGCACTTTATCCAGCTTCGCCCAGCTCCTAGACACCCCGTCATGACCATTACACCATGACATACGTTGGCCAGAATTTATTAAAACAACTAAACCACAATGATCTAAACAATCATTGAATTCTAACATAAAAATAAGCGATCTTGGGTTTCCACCAATCCTTTCTGAATCCATGTGTATCACATTAAAATCTCCCAACACCATCCATGGTATGTCTGCCACTTGCATCATTTCTAATTGGTGCCATAATTCCCTTCTTTCAACATAAGAGCATTTGGCATAAACAAAAGTAATCACAATTTTATGACCAGCCAAGACCAACCATCCAGAAACCATTTGAGGTGTGCAAGAAATTACCTCAAAGTCATTCAGATTTTGCCAAAACAACCACAACTTACCCCCCTGACCTTCATTCTAAATAAAGTAGTTATATTGTAAGAAATTTCCAAGAATAGGCATTCGATTCTCAGTTACAAAAGGTTCCGAGATGGCACATAATTTCACATGAAATTTTGTAAGAAGCTTCTTCAACCTACCTCTAGACTTACTCAACCCTCTTATATTCCAAAAAAGAATAGTATCAGTCATAAACTTACTTTTGAGATCGGGTGTGAACCCTTTGAGATTTCCTCACCATAGTTGCCTCTGTCATTTTTGATTTCCTGGTAATCAAACGATGCTCTGTGTTTGACTCATATAATTTTTCTTTTCCCATCAAAGATGAGATTTCTCCCTCCTCTCTATCCGACGCACAGCCCAACGCCAGTTCATCTTGGTTTACATCATTGTTCACGTCGTCTGCTGCCTCAGGTATTACATTATATGTTTGAGGCCTTATTTGTCCAAGGGGCCCCATTTCATCACACCACACTTCCTCACATTCCTCATCAGTACTCTCTGAAATCTCACCCCTCACATTTTGACTTTCTATCAACACCTATTCCATACCAACTTCCTCTGTTATTCCCACAATTTCATGCCCTTCCACTAAAATATTCATAACCTACGTGTCACTTGGACCTACAATATTATCCTCGTTCGCTACCCGTTCCTTCAAACCAATACATCCCTCTGATATATCAACACCCTCATTATGTCGAGTCATCAACTGTGTCTCCACCATTGCGTCCTCTATTTTTTCCTCAGAATTTTCAATAACATTCTCTTGGACTTCCACCCCAGAATTTTCAATAACCACCAGAATATTGACTACATTCACCACCTGCGTATTACTTGGACCTGCCTTATTCTTCGCTTCCGCTGTCCGTCCCTTAAAGCCAATAGCACCTTGTTTATTCTTTGGCTTCCATTGTACCTTGTCCTTCTATTTACCATCATCTTGTTTTGTTTTGCCAACTCTGCAAACCACTGATGTATGCCCTTGGCGGGAACAAGTAGAACAATAAAATCCAATATTTTCATACTTTGCTTCCTGCCAAATACAAGTGTTCGGAGCCATAATAATAGGAAAACCTTTCACAAGCACCATGGACAAATCTATTTCCACGCAAATACGCGCCCCCGATGCTCTTGTACGATTAATGGTTGCATTATCAGTGCCAAGATATCGACCAAATCTGGTCGCTAAGATTTGCAAGAAATCTATTCTATATAAATGCAACGGTAGTCCAGGCAAATAAATCCATTGTGGTGCCAAAGGTGATTCTTTATTCACATCGAAATCTTTTGACCATTTGAAAAGCCGAAAGTATATCCCTGCCAGTGTTCTTCCTTCACGTGCCCAACTATGTACAAAGTCACTTTCATTTTTCATCTGAATTAGAACATGGAAATCATCCATAAAACTGATCGTTGGTATCTCCTGCAATCCCCATGTTTTCACCACAGACAACCGGATTTTATCAATGCAAAATGAAACTCTTCCGCTGCCTTCAGCATTTCATATTCAGAAATTATAAAACCCAATTCACCGTTAATATCGACTGGTACACGCATAGGAATCTTGAACGTTGCACCATCCACCTTGTTATTCACCATCTGAGCGTACGAAACCGCAAGACCTGAAGAAACTTCAGGCCCCGCCGACGGGGAGGCCATCGGAGGGGCACAGGGTGACTTCAAAGGCTACCCTAGCCATGAAGCTCCCACACACGAGACAAAGACAGGGATAAAATCACTATCTTGATCTCCCAACAATCGCTCTCACTTTCTTTGAGGAAAGCAAGAAACTCTCACTTTCTTGTATGTACTTTCATGTGTAGGGTGTGTGGGCTCGCCATAGTTTTTGGTAATAATGAATGGCTCTTACAAGGGTTTTTTCAAGTCAACAAGGGGCCTAAGACAAGGGAATCCTCTATCGCCTTATTTGTTTATTCTCATGGAAGAGGTTCTTTTTCGGCTTCCGAGACGGAATTTTGGAGAGGGGAGGATTTAGAGTTTTTCACATCCTTCAGGGGCGCCTTTGATATCTCACTTATTGTATGTAGATGATTTATTTATTTTTGTTAATGGCGAGAAGAGATCCATTCGGCGTCTTATACAAATTTTAGAAAAATATGAGAAATGGTCAGGGTAGCTGATTAGTAAAGAAAAATCAGCTTTTTTCTTTTCTAAACATATTTCTATGGTATAAGACGGAGGTTGAGGAGATTGACTAGTTTTGTGGAGGGCTGTTTTCTGGTAGTTTACTTGGGGGCTCCTCTAGTTGTGGGGCGTCTTAGAGTATGGGATTTGGAGCCTTTGATGACTAAGATTAGGAAGAAAGTGGCTGGTTGGAAATTTAAAATTCATTCTCAGGGTGGTCGACTTATCCTAATTAGACATGTGCTTTCGAGCATGGCATCTCATTTGCTAGCAGTTCTTAATGTCCCAAAGGAGGTTCTTAAAAAAGTTAATCCTATTATTTCTTCCTTCTTTTGGGGAGAAATAGATGGGAAGCGGAAAAGGAAATGGCGGGCTTGGTCACAGTTGTGCAAACTTACTCGAGAAGGTGGGTTAGATGTTTGAGATCTTGGTGAAGTGCAACGTTCTTTCCACATATTCGAGTGGAGATTGTTGACGATGGATTCGCTGTGGACGAGATTTTTTGGTGCGAAATACTTGAGAAATGACCATGTTTCTTTGGTTGTCCCCGTGCATGCAGGGTCTCGTTTGAGAAGTTCATTTTGGTATGATCGTTGGTTAGCTAGTGGGCCACTTTCATTGCACTCGGATTCCATTCTAAATCCTCAGTTGCAAATTAAAGATGTATGGCTGGATAATGCTTGGGATAGGGACGTTTTAATTGAGTTGGTGGGGGGATCTAAAGCTGAGGAAATCATGAACTCAGTTGTAGCAGGTAAAGCAGGAGCAAATGAATTAATATGGATACCTAATAGTGATGGACAGTTTTCAACAGCTAGCGCTTGGGATATCACTCGAGTCAAGGCTCCTGTGGTGCAAGAGATGGGCTGGGTTTGGCATGGTAAACTAACGAAGAGGATCTCTATTTGTAATTGGAAGGCTTTTTTTGATTGCCTACCAGTCGATGACAGAGTACAAACGGTTGGCATCTCGTTGGCGTCTAAGTGTGATTGTTGCAGTAGGGGTCATCAGGAGTCTGTTGATCATGTTTTGAGCAGGGGGAGGTGGCATCCATGGTGTGGAAACTTGCGGAAGTTGAGTTTGGAGTTCCTGGTTTACAGGCAGGCAATTGGAGGACTCGGATGGCTCACTGGTTCTTCTGTGCGAGGAAGTCGTCTCTGCATGGGCAGCTACTTGGCCTCCTGCCAAGCATGATAACTTAGAAGTTGTGGTACCGCAGGTGTAAGGCTCGGATGGAGGGGCAGTCAGAATCAGTTGCTTGTATTTGGATGGCTGTGAAGGCGTGCCTGAGGAGCATTGCAGTACAGGTGCAAAAGCCTATTGCTTCAGACCGAATGGTGCTTCAGACGTTAGATATTTAGTTGGAGTCTGTAGAGGCGCATGCTTCATGTCTTGTGCAGTGGAAGAGACCAGCGGAGGGGAGTGTGAAGCTCAATGTGGACGGGAGTTGTAGGAGAAATCCTGGCCAATGTGGGGGAGGGGATGTAATACGGGATTCTAATGGCAGATTTGTTGCTGCGTTTGCTGCTTTTCTAGGGCAGGGCATGAATAATAAAACTGAGTTAGGAGCTCTTCTTGCTGGTTTGGAGCTGTGTAGGGAGCTCCGGTTCATGCATATTAAAATTGAGTGTCACTCACAAGTGGTTGTGGATTGGATTACGGCTAGGAAATGCAAGGTCTGGATGGGTGGTGTGCTATCGCTGGCAACCAAAAATAAAACCTATACTCCTAAAAATACATATAGTAGTGCAGGTAAGGATCGTTCCCACGGAGAGTATTTAGCCTAGATTTATGTTACGTGAACAAGGATTGGAGGGGGAGGGGGTTTGAGTATAACGAAAACAATTTTAAAAAAAACAACTAATGAACAATCCATAATAATTTATCGAAATCAATCAAAAGAACAAACCTTGGTCTAAGTCAACATCCACCATCGGAATTTTACAACTGATCATCGATGCAAGTATATATTAATTCATACTTTGAATATTCACCATTGGAATTATTTTCCTATCTCTCCTTAGTCGCAGTTAATTAGAAAACAAGCGATATAATTAGCCTTAACTACTAAACAACCCAAGACAAGCGCTAAAAGTTTAATTTAGTAGCAGCCTTAAAAATTAGAGAGATTGATGAAGCTAAACAACACAAGCACATGCGGTTGCATTTAATTTCGTCGAGCGTTCTTCTTAAGATCTAATCATTTATGACGCAGCAAATCATCAAATCTTAGCTGCTTCACAAATTAGAGGGATCAAACAATTACGGATTTGATGTCTAATCTAGCAGTAGATTGCAACGAATAATAAACTAGTAGGCCTCCTAGTAATTAAACGAGACAATCATGAAAATAGGCACAGAAAAACATCCAATACTCAAAGCATAAATTGAACACTAAAAAAAAATTAGATCTCACAGTTTTATTGATTCCGAGGCTTCCGTTTCCTTTGACCAATTATGAAAGTTTAGTCACACAAACTGGAAGCAGATGTTGGAGAAGAGGAAGAGGCGTCTCTAGTATGATGATCCCCCCCCCCCCCCCCCGGTATTAGAATCCTACCAAATCTCCTCCAAAATTTCTAAGTATTATCCCCAAATAACAATATCCCCAAATCTGACTTAATTAAGAAAAATATTAAAAATAAAATAACATCCTAATATAACTAGGAAAGTGGTGTCTTCCAGCTGTAACTTTCGTGCACCAGATCTCAAAACGTCTGCAATTAAATCGCATATTTGAATTGCATGATAAGGAATATTCTGGAACGTCAGCAATGCATGTGCGTCAACTTGAAGCCCGATTTAGACCTTTATGCATCTAGTATGTCTCAAAACTCAAAACATGAAAGTTGTAGAGACTTTTCTTGGTGTTCCATACCATTTTTAATCATGTCAATCGGAGCTCGGATGAAAGAGTTATGCCCAGTTTACAAAGAGATGAAACTGTCCAGAACCGCCCAATTAGCTTTGTTTTGCATTTAACGACTCTATTTGCTTCCTAAATAAAAATATAAGAATAATGAGTACATTTAGGCACCAACTAAGTATTAAGGACTAAACATTAAGGGAGAAAAATATGACACTTTGCATTCTCATCAATGGGGTTGCAGATTTTTTAGCACGATGCGGGGAGGGAGGCCTAAAGAGGAGATTTGAGGTCCTAGATTTACTTCCTAGTTTAGTGAGAGGGATATCGATGATAGTTGCTACATGGTAGTTGCTAGTTTTTTTAGTAATTGATTTGTTGGATAGGGGTCTACGTGCGAGTATTTTTTATTGGTTTTGGTTTTTTGGTTGTGAATGTATAAGGTTTTCCTTCGCCATAAGTGAGGTTTTTGCAATAACGTTCGGGGGTTCTATCCATTAAAAAACAAAAAAGAAAAGTGGTGGTGCACGGCTAGAGGATCTGTCGTGGGGAAGGATTCGTGGCAGTTACCGGTGCCTCGACTGCGGGTTCAAGGCTGGGCTATTGTGCATGTTGGAGGACTCGGGTTGTATGGAACAAAATGGGAATTGGGCTTCATAAGGAATGACATTGCTGGAAATGTAGATGCGACCAGTAGAGTGATGAAGACGCTTGTAGCCTTTATGAAACAGACTGTAACCCAAAAGGATACACAACATGGACCTTCAGTCCATTTTGTAGTGTTGTAAGGTTGCAAGTTGGGTCGTTCCATAAGCTTTTAAGAATGATTAATCTAGCTTGATATGAAACAAACACTCAATGGAAGATTTATTGCGGACATTAGGGGAGGGTAGTTGGTTGATGAAAAAACAGGTAGTTTGAAAAGCATGAGACCATGGCTTTTGGGTATGGAAGCATGGGCTATATGATGTAAGGGGAACCGAGTCTGAATTCGAGGCTGATGAGCCTTAACTAACAGATGCAACGTTAAAAGCACTGAACTACTTTGAGAAGGTAGACCAGCGCAAAACTGGTGGGAAGAGATAAGGATTTGGGTGAGAAGCAGTTGGTTGGGCGAGGAGAAATGGGCAACATCCGTATTTTAACTATAACTTTGGCTGCAACTTGAGCTGGAGCCTTTTCATTCTTAGGAAGAGTTTAGTCAAGCTGTGCAGGTCAGATTTGGGTCATCCGGATATGATGATCCAATGGAGGCTCGTACAAGTCTCAAGCAGTTTAGTTCTATGATTGCTTATTAGGCTGATTTTGAATTACTGTCCAATAGAACTATGGGTATTTCAAAGAAAAACAATCTTAGTTGTTTCTTAACTGGCCTGCGGGATGAGGTCAGATTGCCAGTGAGAGTGTTGAATCCCACTTCCTTGAATGATGCTTTTGTATTAGCCAAAGTCCAAGAGCAATATATTTGGAGTAGAAGGAGATCTTGGAGAAATAATTATGCATATTCTCTTCAGAAGAGTTTTGAATGGGGAGGGTCTAAAAATGTTCCTATGGGATCAATTTTGGGCACACCTAAATTTTTGTCTATTATAAGTTACCTTATCCAAGGTATCTAAAGCCCAAATGCAACAAAGAAGAAAGAAAGAACTATGCTACTTTTACGATGATAAGTGGTGTCAAGGCCATCGATGTATGAAACCAAGACTGTCTTTGATGGTGGGCAAGGAGATTTTTTCATGTTCTAATACTGAAGTGGGAATGGATGTGGAGTAAGTACTTGATAATGCACTTGATGAGGTTGAGGAATGTGGGAACACTGCCTCAATTTCTTTGTATGCCATTATTGGGACTCCAAACCCTATGACAATGATGGTTGTGGGTGATGTCAATGACAATGAGGGTTGTGGGTGATGTCAATAAGACGAAGGTTGTCATTCTGATTGACACTGGCAGTACCTAGTATTTTGTAGATACTATAGTGGTAGCTTGATGTAATATGGCTCTTTAGATGGACCACCCTATTCAGGTGAGGGTAGCTAATGGTGATCTATTGAGTAGTAGGGGCAAGTCTACATCTGTTGGGATACACATGCATGGCACTATATTTACAGTTGATTTTTTCACATTAAATTAGGGAAGTTGTGATGTAGTTCTTGGAGTACAGTGGCTTCTCTCATTAGGTCCTTTACTTTGGGACTCTGTAGAATTATAATCTGGACTTTTCTTATGAATGGAAGTTAGTTTGCCTCAAGGGTCTCACATCCACTACGATTGAATTAGTTGATGATAAAGAGATCTCTAGAATTTCTAAAGTGGGATCTAAAGGGTTGTGGTTGTAGCTATTGTCTTCTACAAATAATACATTTGAGATTATTGTTGGCTCTAAAGTTTCAGAGTTATTACAGAAGTATACGGAGGTTTTTGATGAGCCTAATGGTTTGCCTCCCCAAAGATCTTGAGATTACCAGATACTTCTTAAGAAAGAGTCTTTGCCTGTTAGTGTCAGGTCATATTGGTGTTCCTATTTTTAGAAATAAGAAATTGAGAAGATTATTACTGAGTTGCTGAAATGTAGTGTAATTAGACCAAGCCAGACCCTATTTTCTTCTCCAGTTTTGTTAGTAAATAAGTTAGATGGATAATGGTGAATGTGTATTGATTATGTAGGGTGTTGAAAGAGACAACTAATAATGATAAGTATCCCATACCTCTCAGGGATGAGTTGTTTGGCTCCTCTATGAGAATTCATAGCTTATAGAAAACATCATTTAGAACACATGAGGGGCATTATGAGTTTCTTATCATGCCATTTGGACTCACTAATGCTCGCTTAACAATATTCCAAGCCCTCATGAATGATGTGCTCGAGCTTTTTTTGAGAAAGTTTGTAACAGTATTTTTTGATGATATACTTGTGTATAGCAAGGATCTGAAAGCTCATCTACTCCATCTTTTTACTATTTTTGAGACATTAGAGAAAAATTAGCTATTTGCAAAGAAATCAAAGTGTCATTCTGCATGTGCTGAGATCCAGTAGTTCGGACACTGTATTTCTAAGGATGGGGTGAGAGTTGATCCAAAGAAGCTCAATTCTATGATAAGCTGGCCAAATCCTAAAAATGTTAAGTATTTAAAGGGGTTGTTTTGGGATGACAGGTTATTATAGGAACTGTATTAGAGGCCATGGTCAGATAGTTGCTCTCTTGATAGCTTTATTAAAAAAGGATGCATTTCAGTGGTCCTCATCAGCAGCATATTCGTTTGAGCAATTGAAACAAGCTATGACTAATCCTCCTATGTTGGCCTTGCTAGACTTCACACAGAAATTTGTTATAGAATGTGATGCTATGAAAAATCAGAAACCAATAGCCTCTCCCAATCAAGCTGTTAAGTGTAAAAATTTATTGCTCACCACATATGAAAAAGAATTGTGTGCCTTGGTGTTACTATGAAAAAGTTGAGACCTTAACTAGTTAGGAGTGCATTTATCATTAGAATTGATAGCCACAATTTTAAATATATGTTAGAGGGGAAGATTGGGGCACCAACTAAGTAGAAGTAGATCTCGAAGTTGTTAGGGTATGAATTCTCTATTGAGTATAAAAAAGGTGTAGAGAACAAAGTGGTTGATGTATTGTCAAGAAGGGATATTTCAGATGATTCGATGTTGCTGACGGCTATATCATTCCCTACCCCAATTTGGTTGGAAGAACTAAAGAAAGCTTATCTTGAAGATCCGTTAGCATAGTAGAAATTTAGTAAGTAGCAAAATGGCTTATCTTCCACTTCTTTTTTTACTCTTAAACATGGTCTTCTGTTTAAGAAGGGGAGAATATATGTTCCAAATTGCCCCGAATTAAAAGTCAAAATTTTGTATCATATCTATGCTAATCCATCTACAGATCACACTCTGGATTTCATAAATCATTGTAGCAGGCTAGAAGTGACTTTTATTGGCGAGGATCAAAAAGGGAAGCAAAGCAGTATATTAGAGAATGTGAGACCTGTTAGAGGAATAAGGTGGAGAATGTACACCCGATGCGGCTACTACGGCCCTTAGTTGTGCCTCAACAGATTTAGATATGTCTATGGACTTCGTAGATGGCTTGCCTATTTGAAAAGGCTACTCAATCGTCATGATGGTTGTGGTTAGATCGTAGAAATACTCTAACTTTATGCCATTGAAACACCACTTTACAACTACAAAGGTAGCATCCACATTTTTTGATAATGTGTTCAAATTGGATGGTATGCCTCAAAGTATACTTTCTGATAGAGGTTCTACTTTTACAACTTCCTTTTGGAAGGAACTATTCAAGTTGCAAGGAGTCACTCTTTCTTACTCATCTACATATCTTCCCCAAATTGAGGGCAGACTAGGACAGTAAATAAATGCCTTGAGCATTTTTTGAGAAGTTTCACAAGTGATAAGCCTAAGCAGTGGTTCGACTCATTAACATTGGCATAGTGGTGGGAATATACCGCTGTTTACATTTCCACTAATTACCTGGGCAGTGATGGCAGACCTTCGAGGGTACATAATTATATCTCGGGGTTGAGATCTAATCAGGCAGTGGAAGAGTTGTTGAAGACGAGGGGATCAGATTTTGACAATCCTAAAACATATTCTACTAGCAGATCAAGAGATAATGAAATCTTAGTTTTATAAGAAGATTACTGAGAAGGAGCTTTTAGTTGGGATTGGGTGCACTTAGGCTTCAGCCTTACAGACCTCACTCATTGGTTACTAGGCATAATTTCAAGCTTTCTTCAAGGTTATTTGGGGCATTCCAAATTACACATAGAATAGGACAAATTGCTTATAGACTTTATCTTCCTCAACATACCTCAATCCATCCTGTATTTCATAGTTTTTTGCTTAAAGAAGTAATTGGGTAGCATGTTTCATCTCTTTCTACATTACCACCAGTTGATCGGCAAGGCAAGTTGACACTAGAACCTGAATGCATTCTACAATGCAGAAGCAGAGAAGTTAACAATAGAGTTGTTGTGGAAGTATTGGTGTAATGGAAGGCAGCTAGAGTGGATGATGCCATGTGGAATCTTACTGGCAACTTTGTGAGAGATTTTGCGACCATGTGGGCAAGGTGTTTTTGAAGGGGAGGTGTTTGTTACAGGTTGATGGGAGCTGGAGTGGATGAGTATGGCGCGAGTGTGGGAACCTAAAGTGAGAAGGATTGAAAGGGAGGAGATGGCATTTTAGTTAGTTGAAGAACTAATGATACGTCGTTGTGTTCATTAAGTGGAGTGTTGTCATTTTGAGTTGTTTTGTGAGAATAGGGCAGAGCTAATAAGTGGGACGATGTCAATTGTTACAAAAATTGTAAAGTAGAAAGTGATCGCTTCTCTTTTGGTGTGATATGTTGAGTTGATGTAATTTTGTTAGAAACATTGTTGTTTAATAACTGGACATATAAATACACCACAAGTTGGGAAGAACGTAAACTTTGGTAATTGTTTGATCATTTCCCTCCATTCTTCTCTCTCACTCTCTCTCTCTCTCTCTCTCTCTCTCTCTCTCTCTCTCTCTGTGTGTACTTCTTGCATTTCTTGGAGGGTGACTACCTCATAACAGTCATCGGTAAAAGGGGTCCATTACACCACCTAAGAAGATTATTGATCACACGCAATCCCTTCGAGCCATTTATACAGCCAATATTTTAATTCTCATAGGCATTCTTGAGTTTTGGCATAAAAATTATTAGATCAGACATGATTGGACGGCTTCGTAATACCTAGTAATAAAATGTACCCTAAGCTAAAATCTTTACTATTAAAACAATTTATGTTATTTCACCTTGAATACATCTATTTGGAAACTAGTCTATTTGTTTAACACAATTAAAATAATCCAAATTGACAAAGTTATATCGATTATGCAAAACTCTAGTTTCATATATTCTAGTTCACTCTCTCCACTGAACATATTTCAAAAAACCATATTCAACAAACACGTTAACTTACAAGGGCTGGGTTGTTCAGAATTGGAGGTGGTGGAAGGTACATAGTAGGCAATGGAGTGGAAGACTGTCGCGGCCCACTCGACCTCGACCAATTTGCCTATATGAACATTCTCAAATTAGTCTGTAATCACTCTGAAACATGAAATTAAATACCATCTTCCATATCTAGCTAAATGAAATTCATAAAGAAATGTTAAAAGAAAGTCTGAGTCCAAATGTTAGATGGGAGAATTTGAGAAACTATTTGTTCTCAAGTAGGATCATACGTTCCTGTAATTTATAAAGGAAATCAACGATATGTCTGTAAATAAAATAGAAAATTGGCAGCCAATTATACACCTCCTTTCATTATAAACTTAACTCCAATTTTGGGTAAAATGAAGATAGTCTAAAAGCACCCGAACAAAAAGAGAAATCTTAACCACTACTATGCCGGTTCTTGTGAATAAATTGAAATCCATTTTTTTCTTCAATTTTCCATCTCAACAAATTTCCAAGAAAATATTTTCGCACAAAAAAGCATGGAAATTTCGGTAGGAGAATGATTGAATGCAAAATTCGCCATAAAACATTACCACCCAAGAAGATTATCGATCACACAAAATTCCCTTTGAGTGCTTTATAATATGGCCTATATATATTTTATTATTCTCATATGTTTTGGCATGAAAAATATATGATGAGACAGGATTGGAGTGATTCGTAAGACCTAGCAATAAATGTTTCCTAACTCAAAAAGTACTTTACTATTAAAATAACTTTTGTCATTTCACCACTGAGATTGCCCTGAATTAAATGTCAAAATTTTGCATCACATCCTTGCTAATACATCTGCAGGTCACTTTGGATTTCATAAATCATTGCAGCGGGCTAGAAGTGACTTTTACTGGCTAGGATTAAGAAGGGAAGTGAAGCAATACATTAGAGAATGTGAGACCTATTCGAGGAATAAGGTGAAGAATTTATACTCTACAGGGCTACTCCAGCCCTTATATGTGCCTTAACAGATTAGGATAGATTTGTCTATGGACTTTGTAGAAGGCTTGCCTACATAAAAAACTAAGTTGTCATGGTGGTTGCAGTTAGTTTGTCGAAATACTCACTTTGTGGCATTGAAACACTCCTTTACAACTACAAAGGTCACATCTTTATTTTTTGATATTGTGTTCAAATTGCATGGTATGCCTTAAAGTATAGTTTCTGATAGAGGTCATACTTTTACAAGTTCCTTTTGGAAAGAACTATTCAAGTTGCAAGGAGTCACTCTTTCTTACTCATCTGCTTATCATCCTCAAATTGAGGGCAGACTGGGACAGTTAATAAATGCCTTGAGCGTTTTTTGAGAAGTTTCACAAGAGATATGCCTAAGCAATGGTTGGACTCGTTAACATTGGCATTGCGGTGGTACAATACCACTTTTTACATTTCCACCAAGTGACCTCCCTCTGAGGTAGTGTATGGCAGACCTCCTATGATGGTAAGAAATTATATCTTGGGGTTGAGTTCTAATCAAGCAGTGGAGGAGTTGTTGAAGATTAGGGGATCAGATTTTCTACAATCCTAAATTATTATCTGGTAGTAGATCAAGAGAGAATAAAATCTCAGTTTGATAAGAAGATGACTGAGAAGGACTTTTTAGTTGGGGATTGGGTGTGCTTAGGCTTTACCCTTATAGACAATGCTCATTGGTTACTAGGCATAATTTCAAGCTTTCTTCGTGGTTCTTTGAGGCATTCCAAATTACACATAGAATAGGTTAAGTTGCTTATAGACTTGATCTTCCTCAGCATACCTCAATCCATGCTGTTTTTCATGGTTTTTGCTTAAAGAAGAAATTGGGCAGCATGTTTCGTCTCTTTCTAGATTACCACCAGTTGATCTTCAAGGGAAGTAGACACTAGAACTTGAATGCATTCTACAACGCAGAAGGAGAGAAGTTAACAATAGAGTTGTTGTGGAAGTTTTGGTGCAATGGAAGGGAGATGGAGTTGATGATGCCACGTGGAATCTTACTGACAAGTTTGTGAGAGATTTTGCCACCATGTGGGAAAGGTGTTTTGAAGGGGAGGGGTTTGTTACAAGTTGATGGGAGCTGGAGTGGATGATTATGGCACGAGGGTGGGAAGCTAATGTGAGAAGGATTGAAAGGGAGGAGATGGCAATTTAGTTGGTTGATTAAAAAATATTTCGGATTTGCATTCTCCATTTAACGTATTTCGGAAACACATATACTAGAAAAATATAAACTTACAGTTGTTGGGTTATTTGAACTTGAACGCTGATTTGAACGATAAACATTACCCAGTGGATTGGAAGACGACGACCCTCTTGAGAAAAATGACCTTATGGATTTGATGACGGTTGACATCGTCAAGTTTGCCTGAATGAACAATCCCGATTAGTCTGTAACAAATGTTGAATAAAATGACCAACACTGTGAACATTAGCACTTGTTCAAAATAAAAACATTACCAAAACAACATCTCAATACAAACATAATTTAAACCGTCCTAACTTAAGAAGTTTTCAAAAACAGCTTCCATTTTTTTTTAAAGTCTGAAACCAAATGTTAGATGGGGGAATATGATAAACTTTTTGTAGTCAAGCAGGATTGTATGTTCTTATCATTTCCAAAAGAAGCAAGTCAAACATATATCTGTAAATAAAATAGAATCTGGTATCCAATGATACAACTCCTTTCATTATAAAATTAACACCCATTTGGGGTAGAATGAAGTTCATCTAGAAGAACTTGAATAAAAAAATATATCTCAATAACTAACAAGCCCATTCTTGTTAATAAGTTGAAATTGATTTTTTGGACCAATTTTGCATCCTAACAAATTTCCAAGATAATACTTTCTCGCACAAAAGAACCCAGATGGTCCAACAAGAGAAGGACCGGATACAACTTACGCCATAAAATATGACCACCTGTTACGGGCTGAGACGAGGGCTTGAGTGGATGAGTATGGTGTGAGTGTGGGAGGCTTATTTCAGAAGGAGTGAAAGGGAGGAGATGGTAGTTAATTTGTTGAAGATTTGTTGATATGTTGTTGTTTTCACTAAGGATGCATTTGGATGTTGAGTTGAGCTGAGTTGAGTTTTTTATGAATAGTAGTGAGTTGAGTAGTGGAGGGAGTTATGTGGGGTCCATCTAGTTTGAGTTTAAGTATGTTTGGATGTTAAGATGAGTTTAGTACTTTTTATGGAAAATTGAAAAAGGTTGTGGGTCCCACATATAAAGATGTTTTAAGTTGAAAAAGGTTGTGGGTCCCACGTGCAAGAAGGTTTTGAGTTGGGATGAGTTTAGTAGTTTGAGAATTGGGTGTTTGAATGTTAGACTCAGCTTAAAGTTAGACTAAACTCAGCTGAGCTCAACTGAGTTTGGGAACCAAACGCAGCCTACTAGGAGTGTTGTCGTTTTGAGTTGTTTTCTGAGAATAGGGTAGAACTAGTTATAAGTGGGACAATGTCATTAGTTCAAGAAATTGTAAAGTAGAAAGTGGCATTATTTTTCTTGTGATACGTGGAATTGTTGTAATTTTTTACGAAACATCGTCGTTTAATAAATTCACATATAAATACACCATGAGTTAGGAAGGAGGCAAACTCTGGTTATTGCTCGATCATTTTCGTCCATTCTTTTTCTTTTTCTCTCTCTCTCTCTCTCTCTCTCTCTCTCTCTCTCTCTCTCTCTCTGTGTGTGTCTCTATCTAGTTGTTGCATTTCTTGGAGGGTGACTACCTCAAAATAGTCATCAACAGAAAGGGTGCCTTACAATTGGTATCAGTTGTTAGGGGCTATGGTAGAGGGCTCTCGATCCTATGCTGAAATTGTGGATTCGGTGAACCATATTTGACAAGAACAGGAAAGACAACATAAGCAAATTGAAGACACAATTGCACTTTTGGTCCAACGGTAGGAGGCAGCCAGGGTGGATTGAGAGAATCAAGATAAGAGATTTTATGAGTTGCTACAACAAATTTCAAGATTTTCTTATAATGCTTCTAGAGGAAATGGACGCACCGCAAGGAATTTTAAAGAGGCTTAGACATTTGTTCGTAATGGGGATTTTAATGATTGTGTGGGTGAAGGACACTATCATGACTTGGGTAACAGGGGATTTACTAAAGGTATAAAGTTAGAGTTTCCAACATTTGTGGGTAAGAATTCATCAGCTTGGATTTATAGAGCTAAGCAATATTTTCTGTATCTCAAAGTACCACCTGGGCAGAGAATATTTCTAGCCTCGTTCCACATGGATTAGGAATCCTTGATATGGTTCTAGGATGCAACTTGAGCTGGAGCCTTTCATTCTTAGGAAGAGTTTAGTCAAGCTGTGCAGGTCAGATTTGGGTCATCCGGATATGATGATCCAATGGAGGCTCTTACAAGTCTCAAGCAGGTTAGTTCTATGACTGCTTTTTAGGCTAATTTTGAATTACTGTGCAATAGAACTAAGGGTATTTTAGAGAAAAACAAACTTAGTTGTTTCTTAAGTGGCCTGCAACTTCTCATTAGTAGAGTTCTGAATGGGGAGGGCCTAAAAATATTCCTATGGGATCAATTTTGGGCACACCTAAAATTTTGTCTACTGTAAAGTTACCTTATCCAAGGTATCTGAAGCCCAAATGAAAGAAAGAAGAAAGAAAGAGCTATGTTATTTTTACGATGATAAGTGGTGTCAAGGCCATCGATGTGTGAAACCAAGATTGTCTTTGATGGTGGCCATGGAGATTTTTTCAAGTTCTAATACTGAAGTGGGGATGGATGTGTAGTAAGTACTTGATAATGCCCTCGATGAGGTTGAGGAATGTGGGAACACTGCCTTAATTTCTTTGTAAGCCATTGTTGGGACTCGAAACCCTAAGACAATGAGGGTTGTGGGTGATGTTAATATGACGAAGGTTATCATTCTGATTGAATCTAGCAGTACCTACTATTTTGTAGATACTATTGTGGTAGCTTGATGTAATATGGCTCTTTAGATGGACCACCCTATTCAGGTGAGGGTAGCTAATGGTGATCTATTGAGTAGTAGGGGCTAGTCTACATCCGTTGGGATACACATGTATGGCACGATATTTACAGTTGATTTTTTCACATTGAATTAGGGAAGTTGTGATGTAGTTCTTGGAGTACAGTGGCCTCTCTCATTAGGTCCTTTACTTTGGGACTCTATAGAATTAAAATCTGGACTTTTCTTATGAACGGAAGTCAGTTTGCCTCAAGGGTCTCACGTCCACTACGACTGAATTAGTTGATGATAAAGAGATCTCTAGAATTTCTAAAGTGGGATCTAAAGGGTTGTGGTTGTAGCTATTGTCTTCTACAAATAATTCATTTGAGCTTATTGTTGGCTTTAAAGTTTCAGAGTTATTACAGAAGTATAATGAGGTTTTTCATGAGCCTAATGGTTTGCCACCCCAAAGATCTTGAGATCACCAGGTACTTCTTAAGAATGAGGTGTCGTTTGGACTCGAAGATGAGTTGAGATGAGTTGAAATGAATTGTAAATAGTAGTGAGATGGGTTGTGAATAGTAGTGAAATTTGTGAGTTAAAGTTCATGAATAGTAGTGAATAGTAATGAGATGAGTTGACATGACTTGCGAATACAAACCACCCTTGAGTCTTTGCCAGTTAGTGTCAGGCCATATTGGAATTACTATTTTCAGAAATCAGAAATTGAGTTATTGTAACTGAGTTGTTGAAATCTAGTGTAATTAGACCAAGCCAGACCCTATTTGCTTCTCCAGTTTTGTTAGTAAGGAAGTTAGATGGATAATGGTGAATGTGTATTGATTATATAGGGTGTTGAATGAGGCAACTAATAAATATAAGTATCCCATACCTATCATGGATGAGTTGTTTGGCTCCACTACGAGAACAGATAACATATATAAACATCCTTTAGAACACTTGAGGGGCAATATGGGTTTCTTATCATGCCATTTGGACTCACTAATGCTCGCTTAACAATATTCCATGCCCTCATGAATGATGTGCTCAAGCTTTTTTTGAGAAAGTTTGTAATAGTATTTTTTGATGATATACTTGTGTATAGCAAGGATCTGGAAGCTCATCTACTGCATCTTCTTACTGTTTTTGAGACATTAGAGAAAAATCAACTGTTTGGAAAGAAATCAAAGTGTCATTCTGCATGTGCTAAGTTCCAATAGTTGGGACGTTGTGTTTCTAAGGATGGGGTGAGAGTTGATCCAAAGAAGCTCAATTCTATGATAAGCTGGCCAAATCCTAAAAATGTTAAGTATTTAAACGAGTTGTTTAGGGATGACAGGTTATTATAGGAAGTGTATTAGAGGCCATGGTCAGATAGTTGCTCTCTTGACAGCTTTATTAAAAAGGATGCATTTCAGTGGTCCTCATCAGCAGCATATTCGTTTGAGCAATTGAAACAAGCTATGACTAATCCTCCTATGTTGGCCTTGCCAGACTTCACACAGAAATTTGTTATAGAATTTGATTCTGTGTTGCTCACAGCTATATCATTTCGTACCCCAATTTGGTTGGAAGAACTGAAGAAGGCTTATCTTGAAGATCAGTTAGCACAGTAGAAATTTAGTGTGTAGCAAAATGGCTTATGTTCCACTTCTTTTTTTTACTCTAAAACATGGTCTTCTATTTAAGAAGGGGAGAATATATGTTCCAGATTGCCCCGAATTAAAAGTCAAAATTTTGCTTCATATCTATGCTCATCTATCTGCAGGTCACTCTAGATTTCATAAGTCATTGCAGCAGGCTAGAATTGACTTTTATTGGCGAGGATTAAAAAGGGAAGTAGAGCAGTATATTAGAGAATGTGAGACCTGGCAGAGGAATAAGGTGGATAATGTATACCCGATGGGGCTACTACGGCCCTTAGCTGTGCCTCAACAGATTTAGACAGATTTGTCCATGGACTTAGTAGATGGCTTGCCTATTTGGAAAGGCTACTTAGTTGTCATGGTGGTTGCGGTTAGATTGTAGAAATACTCTAACTTTATGCCATTGAAACACCCCTTTACAACTACAAAGGTGGCATCCTCATTGTTTGATAATGTGTCCAAATTGGATGGTATGCCTCAAAGTATAGTTTCTGATAGAGGTTCTACTTTTACAAGTTCTGTTTGGAAGGAACTATTCAAGTGCAAGGAGTCACTCTTTCTTACTCATCTTCTAATCTTCCCCAAATTGAGGGTAGACTAGGATAGTTAATAAATGTCTTGAGCATTTTTTGAGAAGTTTCACAAGAGATAAGCCTAAGTCGTGGTTCGACTCGTTAACATTGGTGTAGTGGTGGGAATACTTTTTACATTTCCACTAATTACCTCCCTAGGGGGCAGTGTATGGGAGACCTACGAGGGTACATTATTATATCTCGAGGTTGACATCTACAAGGGAATGGAAGAGTTGTTGAAGATGAGGGGATCTGATTTTGACAATCCTAAAACAAAATCTGCTTGCAGATCAAGAGATAATGAAATCTTAGTTTTATAAGAAGATGACTGAGAAGGAGTTTTTAGTTGGGGATTGGGTGTACTTAGGCTTCAGCCTTACAGACAACACTCATTGTTTACTTGGCATAATTTCAAGGTTTCTTCAAGGTTCTTTAGGGCATTCCAAATTACACATAGAATAGGTCAAGTTGCTTATAGACTTGATCTTCCTCAGCATACCTCAATCCATCTTGTATTTCATGTTTTTGGCTTAAAGAAGTAATTGGGCAGCATGTTTCATCTCTTCCTACATTACCATCAGTTGATCTGCAAGGGAAGTCGACACTAGAACCTGAATGCATTCTACAATGCAAAAGCAGAGAAGTTAACAACAGAGATGTTATGGAAGTTTTGGTTCAATGGAAGGGAGCTGGAGTGGATGATGCCACATGGAATCTTACTGACAACTTTGTGAGAAATTTCGCCACCATGTGGGCAAGGTGTTTCGAAGGGGAGGTGTTTGTTACAGGTTGATGGGACCTAGAGTGGATGAGTATGGCGCAAGGGTGGGAAGCTAATGTGAGAAGGATTGAAAGGGAGGACTTGGCAGTTTAGTTAGTTGAAGAACTAATGATACGTTGTCGTGTTCATTAAGTGGAGTGTTGTCGTTTTGAGTTGTTTTGTGAGAACAAGGCAGAGCAAATAAGTGGGACGATGTCAATTGTTACTGAAATTGTAAAGTAGAAAGTGACCGCTTCTCTTTTGGTGTGATATGTTGAGTTGCTGTAATTTTGTAAGAAGCATTGTTGTTTAATAACTGCACATATAAATACACCACGAGTTGGGAAGAAGGCAAACTTTGGTAATTGTTTGATCATTTCCCTCCATTCTTCTCTCTCTCTCTCTCTCTCTCTCTATGTGTGTGTGTAGTTCTTGCATTTCTTGGAGGGTGACTACCTCAAAACAGTCATCGATAGAAGGGGTCCATTACACCACCTAAGAAGATTATTGATCACACACAATCCCTTCGAGCCTTTTATACAGCCAATGTTTTTATTGTCATAGGCATTCTTGAGTTTTGGCATAAAAATTATAAGATCAGACATGATTGGACGGCTTCGTAATACCTAGCAATAAAATGTACGCTAAGCAAAAATCTTTACTATTAAAATAATTTATGTTATTTCACCTTGGATACATCTGTTTGGAAACTAGTCTATTTGTTTAACCCAATTAAAAAAATCCAAATTGAAAAACTTGTGTCGATTATGCAAAACTCTAGTTTCATATATTCTGGTTCACACTCTCCATTAAACATATTTCAGAAAAAATATTCGACAAACACGTAAACTTACAGGTGCTCGGTTGTTCGAAATTGGAGGTGGTGGAAGGTACATAGTAGGCAATGGAGTGGAAGACTGTTGCGGCCCTCTCAATATCTGCCAATTTCCCTAAATGAGCAATCCCAAATTAGTTTGAATGACTCTGTAACAAATACTCAACATAAAGACCCACACTGTGAATACGATGTCGTATCGTTGGATGTAGTCTTTTTTTTTTTAATTGAAGGAAAATTATTAAATTTGCTAGGATTCTAGAGTTTTATTGGATCAAGACAATCTTTCCTATTTAAATGCATTTTCAAGTAAAATTATTTGGATGAATGATATCGTGGAATACAAAGTTACTTAAAGCTTTATTCCTCTCAATCCGGAAAAAAAAAAAAAATCTCAACATCAAGAAGGATTATATGTTCTTCGGCAGCCAATGATACGCCTCCTTTCATTATAAAATTAACTCCTATTTTGGGTAAAATGAAGATAGTCTAAAAGCACCCGAACGAAAGGAGAAATCTCAACCACTAATAAGTAGGTTCTTGTTAATAAGTTGAAATCCACTTTTTCCATTTCCAAGAAAATATTTTCTTACAAAAAAGCATGGAAATTTTTGTAGGAGAAGGATTGAATGCACAATTTGCCATAAAAAATTACTACCCAAGATGATTATCGCACGAAATCCCCTTTGAGTGCTTTATAATTTGGCCTATATATATTTTATTATTCTCATCTGTTTTGGCGTGAAAAATATAAGATGAGACAGGATTGGAATGATTCGTAAGACCTAGAAATAAAATGTAACCTAAATTAAAAAGTACTTTACTATTAGTATAACTTTTGTTATTTCACCATCAATACATGCATCTGTTGGGGAAATAGTCTATTAAATAAACATGATTCATGAATCCAAATTGAATATGACCTTCCATAACAAGCTCTTGGATAAATTTATGTCACTAGTTCAAAACTCTAGTTTTTAATGTTCTGGTTCACATCTTCCATTAAACATATGTCGAAACAATAAACTATATACAAAATGCTAGTCTATTTGTTCTTGTCAAGCAGGATCATATGTTCTTGTCATTTCCAAAGGAAACAAGTCAACGATATATCTATAAATATAATAGAATATGGTATCCAATGATACAACTGCTTTCATTATAAAATTAACACCCATTTTGGGTAGAATGAAGATCGTCTAAAAGCACCCGAAATAAAAAAAAAAATCTCAATAGCTAAAGCCAATTCTTGTTAATAAGTTGAAATAGATTTTTTGCACTAATTTTGCATCCTAACTAATTTTCAAGTTAATATTTTCAGGAAAAAAAGTCCGGAGCGTTTGGCAAGAGGACCGAATACAGATTATGCCATAAACTTTTACCACCTGTTAAGGGCGAAGATGGGTGCTGGAGTGGATGAGTTGGCGCGAGTGTGGGAAGCTGATTTGAGAAGGAGTGAAAGGGAGGAGATAGTAGTTAATTACTTGAAGATATGATGATACGTTACCGTTTTCACTAAGTAGATTATTGTCATTTTGTGTTGTTTTGTGAGAATAGGGGCAAAGCAAATTATAAGTGGGACGATGTCATATGTTAAAGAAATTGTAAAGTAGAAAGTGGAGTCATGTTTGTTGTGATATGTGGAATTGTTGTAATTTTGTAAGAAACGTTGTCGTTTAATAAATACACCAACAGTTTGGAAGGAGGCAAACTCTGGTAATTATCGATCATTTCGCTCTATTCTTCTCTCTCTCTCTCTCTCTCTCTCTCTATCTATCTCTAGTTGTTGCTTTTCTTGGAGGGTGACCACCTCAAAACAGTCATCAACAGAAATGGTCCGTTACAATTGGTATTAGTTGTCAGGGGCCATGGCAGAAGGTACTCGATCCTATGCTCAAATTGTGGATTCAGTGAACCATATTTGACAGCAACAGGAAAGACAACATAAGCAAATTGAAGACACATTTGCACTTTTGGTTGAACAACAGGAGGCAACTAGGTTGGATCGATGGATTCAAGATGAGAGATTTTTTGAGTTGCTACAATAGATTTCAAGATTTTCTTATAATGCTTCTGAAGGAAATGGACACACTGGAAGGAATTTTCAAGAGGCTTAGACATTTTTTCATAATAGGGATGTTAATGATGGTATGGGTGAAAGACACTATCTAGACATGGGTGACAAGGCATTTACTAAAGGTATAATGTTAGATTTTCCAAGATTTGTGAGTAAGAATCTATGAGCTTGGATATACATAACAAACTAATATTTATAGTATCACAAAATACCACCTGAGCGGAGTATATTTCTAGCCTTGTTTCACATAGATGAGAAAGCCTTGATATGGTTCTAGGATGCAACTGGAGCTGGAGCTTTTCATTCTTGGGAAGAGTTTACTCAAGCTGTGCTTGTCAGATTTGGGTCATCCGCATATGATGATCCAATGGAGGCTCTTACAAGGTTCAAGGAGGTTAGTTATGTGACTGCTTATAAGGTAGATTTTGAATTACTGTCCAATAGAACTAAGGGTATTTAGGAGAAAACAAACTCGGCTGTTCCTTAAGTGGCCTGCGAGATGAGGTGAGATTGCCACTAAGAATGTTGATAAATCCTACTTCCTTGAATGATGTTTTGGATTAGCCAAAATCCAAGAGCAAGATATTTGGAGTACAAGGAGATCTTGGAGAAACAATTTTGCAGATTCTCATCAGTAGGGTTCTGAATGGGGAGGGTCTAAAAATGCTCCTATGGGATCAATTTTGGGCACACCTAAATTTATGCCTACTGGAAAGTTACCTTATCAAAGGTATTTGAAGCCCAAATGCAACAAATAAGAAAGAAAAGGCTATGCTATTTTATGATGATAAGTGGTGTCAAAGCCATCGGTGTGTGAAACCAAGGCTATATTTGATAGAGGGCACGAAGATTTTTTAAAGTTCAAATACTGAAGTCGAAATGGATATAAAGCCAGTGCTTGATAATGCACCCGATGAGGTTGAGGAATGTGGGAACATTGCCTCAATTTCAATCCAGGCTATTGCTGGGACTCCAAACCCTAAGACAATGAAGATTGTGGATGATATTAAGAAGTAGAAAGTTGTTATTTTGATTGACACTAGTAGTACTCACAATTTTGTAGATACTGTAGTGGTAGCTTGATGTAATCTAGCTCTGCAGATGGACAACCCTATTCAGGTGAGGGTGGCTAATGGTGATCTATTGAGTAGTAAGGGCAAGTCTACATCTATTGGGGTACACATGCGGGGCACTATCTTTACAGTTGGTTTTTTCACATTGAATTAGGGAGGTTGTGATGTAGTTATTGGCGTACAGTGGCTTCTGTCATTATGTCCTTTAGTTTAGGACTTTGTTGAATTAAAAATTGGACTTTTCTTATGAACGAAAGTCAGTTTGCCTCAAAGGTCTCACATCCACTACAACTGAATTAGTTGATGATAAAGAGATCTATAGAGTTTCTAAAGTGAGATCTAAGTGGTTGTGGTTGCAGCTATTGTCTTCTGCAAATAATTCTTCTGAGCCTATTGTAGGCTCTGAAGTTTCATAGTTATTACAAAACTATAGTAAGGTTTTTGATGAGCCTAATGGTTTGCCTCCCCAAATATCTCGAGATCGCCTGATACTTCTTAAGAAGGAGTCTTTGCCACTTAGTGTTAGGCCTTATCGGTATCCCCATTATCAGAAAATAGAAATTGAGAAGATTGTTGCAGAGTTGTTGAAATCTAGTGTAATTAGACCTAGCCAGACCCTATTTTCTTCTCCAGTTTGGTTAGTAAGGAAGTCAGATGGATCGTGGAGAATATGTATTGATTATAGGGTGTTGAATGAGGCTACCATTAAAGATAACTATCCCATAGGTCATACTTGTCATGGATGAGTTGCTAGATGAGTTGTTTTGCCCCACTATTTCCGCTAAATTGGATTTGAGATCAGGTTATCATCAAATCCGTTCGAGAACTAATAACATATACAAAACATCCTTTAGAACACGAGTGGCATTATGTATTCCTTGTCATGCCATTTGGACTCACTAATGCTCCCTTAACATTCCAAGCTCTCATGAATGATGTTCTCAAGCCATTTTTGAGAAAGTTTCTAATAGTATTTTTTGATGTTATACTTGTGTATATCAAGGATCTGAAATCTTATCTACAACATCTTGTTACTGTTTTCAAGACATTGGTGAAAAATCAGTTGTCTGCAAAGTAATCGAAGTGTCATTTTGCATGTGCCAAGATCCAGTACTTGGGATACTTCATTTCTAAGGATGGGGTGAGATTTGATCCAAAGAAGCTCGACTCCATGATAAGCTAGCGAGTTCCTAAAAATGTTTAAGTCTTTACGAGGGTTGTTTAGGCCTAACAAGTTATTATAGAAAGTTTATTAGAGGCTATGGTCAGATAACTGCTCCCTTGACAACTTTATTAAAACAGGTTGCATTTCAATGTCCTTAGAAGGAGTACATTCATTCGAGCCATTGAAGCAAGCTGTGACTAATCCTCCAATGTTGTACTTGCCCTACATCACACAGAAATTTGTTATAGAATGTGATGCTTGTGGTTTTGGGGTGGGTTTATTATTTATGCAAAATGAGTAACCAATAGCCTTTCTCAACCAAGCTCTTCGGTGTAAGATTATTGCTCTCCACTTATGAAAAAGAATTGTTGCTCAACAGAAGTGGATCTCGAAGCTGCTGGGGTATGAATTGTCAACTGAGTATAAAAAAAGGTGCATAGAACAAAGTGGCTGATGCCTTGCTAGGAAGGGATATTTTAGATGTTTCTATGTTGCTCACGGCTATATCATGTCCTACCCCAATTTGGTTGGAAGAGCTGAAGAAGGCTTATCTTTAAGATCATTTAGCACAACAACAATTTAGTTTGATGGAAAAATGGCTTATCTTCCACTTCTTTTTTTACTCTTAAACATGGTCTTCTGTTTAAGAAGGGGAGAATACATGTCCGAGATTTCCGTAAATTAAATGTCAAAATTTTGCATCACATCATAGCTAATACATCTACAGGTCTCTTTGGATTTCATAAATCACTGCTACAGGCTAGAAGTGACTTTTACTAGTCCAGGATTAAGAAGGGAAGTGAAGCAATACTTTACAGAATGTGAGACCTATTCGAAAATAAGGTGGAGAATTTATACCATACAGGGCTACTCCGGCCCTTATATGTGCCTCAACAGATTAGGATTTATTTAGCTATGGACTTTGTAGAATGCTTGCCTATTTAAAACACTACTCAGTCGTCATGGTGGTTGTGCTTAGTTTGTCGAAATACTCTCACTTTGTGGCATTAAAACACTCCTTTATAACTACAAAGGTTGCATGAAAAAGTCAAAGGAAGGCAACCTTTCTGCAAGAGGAAACGTTTTGCTCCGTTTTTTACAGAACACCCAGTTTTGGTGCTGTGTACGATTCTTGGACTAGGATTGGCCCATGGCGGCACCCCATGCCCCCTCGTCCTCGATGGGGGTTGATGTAGGGGATGGTGGATCCTTGTCTTTTGCTCAGATGGTCTCTAAATCGGCAATACCACAGTCTTTGAAGATGCAAATGCGTTATCCCATTGATGTGGACGGTGAACCTAGGTTCATCTTTTTGGAACCAGAGATGTCGAAGGCAGTTGAAGATTTCCGTTTTGAGCTTGTTTTGAAATTTGTTCGTGCAAGACCAACCATTGATGATATTCGGCGAGGTATCATACAGTCCTAGGGATTGCTGGAAGTTCCAACGGTTAGTGTCATGGACGAACACCATGTCCTGGTTAAGATGCAGTCAGAACGTGACTTTATCCATGGTTGGGCTCGCAAAGGCAGATTGTTGGCGGGTTGTATATTTCTTCTTTTCCAATGGACAAAGGAGTTCAATTTACGTAAAGAATCCACGTTGGCCCTGCAGTGGATTTTTCTACCAGGGCTGCCGTTACACCTATATAGAATTGACTGCCTTCAGATCTTTGCAACATGTTTTGGAAGATTCCTGGGAACGGACAACGCGACCCTGAATAGAACTCGGGCCTCTGGCGCTCGGTTGTGTGTGGAGGTGGATCTAACAAAGGATCCTGTTCAGGGCTTTCTGATTATGGTGGGCAACAGGAAATTGTGGCAGGAGGCAAGGTATGAACGGAATGGATTTTATTGTTTGAAATGTTGCAGACAAGGCCAGACGTCAGTAGTTTGTACGATTGGTGTAGGTGGTTCGAAGAAAGTCAGGGAAGAAGTGAACGACGGAGTCAAGAAAATTTGGCAAGGGAAACAAAAGCAGGGCATCATTATCGGGGATGAGGCCAAACCCAGCGGGATGAAGAAGCTGGATGTTCAGGTGGAAAATGGGGTGGCTTTGGAGGAAAATATCAACGTGGGTGTCACACAGGATATACTGGGTGAAGAACAAACTAGTCGGGAGGTAGGGATGGTGGGGATGGTGCAGATTGAGGAAGTGCTTGTGGATTGTGAGGATGAGCCTGCAGACATAGTACAAAATGATGTGCAGACCCTGCCTATTGTAGAAGAGTTCGATTGTGCACGATCGTTGGAAGAGTTACCTTTAATCCAAACAGGAAGCCCTGAGGAGCAGGGGCAGGCCCTAGTTTAGAGTGGTGACTGTGTGGACCCTGAGCCAGACGTGATATCTGCGGCTGTGCATCTGTCGCCTGGGGTGGGATGTGGCAATGTAATAGTGGTGACAAAGGTGCTTGAAATGGAATGTAATGCCATGGTGCAAGTGGAAGCTTTGGCTAAGCCAGGCAATTGTTCTCTTTCTGTTTCGGATGCTAAGGAGGAGGAGCAGGGCATAAATTTGGCTATTCATAAGGGGTATGAGTCAGATAGTATTCATGGAAATACTAGTAGTTCGAAGTTGAAAGCTTTGCCGGTGTGTCAATCCAAGCGAGTGTCCACTCGCACCACGAAATTGAATTTATGACGGAGTCCATCATTGCATGGAACATTAGAGGGTTGGTTCGGTCTAGGCGTGAGTTGAGGCAGATGATTCGGAAATGTAATGGCACCATTGTAGCGCTTTTCGAGCCATTTTCAAGGCAAGATAAGCTGTTACAACTTGCTTGTGGTTTGGGTTTTGATGGGTTCTATTGTACTGAGGATGTGGGGGGGAAATTTTGGGTATTATGGAAGCATCCGTATGACTTTGAAGTCGTTGGAGTGTCAAACCAGATGGTGACGGGGTGGTTAAATCTGGAGAATAAACGAACCATGGTAACCTTTGTTTACGCCAAATGTGTTTTAACTGCAAGACGTGAGTTATGGCAGGATCTAGTGGAGTTTGGTGTGGGCGCTCATCCTTGGTTGGTTCTTGGTGATTTTAATATCATCAGATAAGACAGGGAGTGGGTTGGGGGGCGTCCGCAATCAAGCCAGGCCATGGAAGAGTTTAACGCATGCATTGATGCATGTGGTTTCATTGGATTGTCTCACCATGGGAATGCACTCTCTTGGTGTAACGGCCAGGAAGGAAATGCTCGGCAATGGGCACGGTTAGACAGGGCTCTCACTAATTTGGTTTTCTCTGAGTCTTTTCCGTCAACGAATCTGGAATATCTTAATCGTAAGTCCTCAAATCATAGCCCTCTGGTGGTTAAGTTATCTCTTTTCTCTCCCAAGTATAGGCCATCTCCTTTTAAATTCCAAAGCATGTGGTGCTTGCATGATACATTTCAAAGTTGTGTGAAGGATGCATGGGATAGGCCTATATATGGGTCAGGCTTGGTGAAACTGACTGTTAAACTAAAACGCACCAAAATTGCACTTCGAGCATGGAATTTATCTGTGTTTGGGCAGGTTGATCAGAATATAAAATAGTTGGAAGGAAGGCTGGAAGGCTTGAAATCCCAACTTCAGTCGAATTACTCGGAGGATATTGAGTCTGAGTATCTTATATCCAAGCTGGAGCTAGAGGTGTGGCAAAAGAGAGAAGAAGCCCAACTGGCTCAAATAGCGAAGAAGAAGTGGTTGAAGGAGGGGGATAAGAATTTAAAATTTTTCCATGCGGTGGTTAACCAAAGACGATGGAGTTCAGTCATTTAGCAGATGGTCCTTAAGAATGTGATGGTGCTAAGCTCGCCAGAAGTAGTACATGCGGGAGCCATGGAGTACTTTCGGGAGTTTCTATCAGAGGATACGGAAACGGAGAGGGCAAACTTGCATGGCTTAATTCATCTGGGCATGTCATTGGTTGAGAATGATGAGCTATGTAGCTTGCCCACGGAGGAGGAAATGCGTGATGCGGTTTTCTCCATTCCGCAGCAAAGCAGCCTAGGTCCAGACGGGTTTGGATCATCGTTTTACACCTCCTGTTGGCCTACAATTAAAGATGATGTACTGGAAGCAGTGAGGGGTTTTTTTAGTGGTACTAATTTGCCATTATTTTATGCCTCGTATTACATTGTTTTGATTCCGAAGGTGGTGGATCCGAAAGGCTTTGAGAAATTCCGTCCTATCAGTCTTTGTTCAGTGGCATATAAGATATTCTCAAAGATCATTGTTTCAAGGTTGATGTGTATTTTGCCACGACTGATTTCTCCCGAACAAGGGGCGTTCATTCTAGGGCGCAGTATCTTTGAAAATATATCTCTTGCTTAAGAGATGGTGCATGGTTTGAAGAAGAAGACCCAGGGAGGGAATGTTATGGTCAAGATTGACATGGTGAAAGCATATGATCGAGTACACTGGGATTTTTTATTCCAAGTGATTGAGGGTCAGGGCTTTTCTCAAAAATTTTGTCAGCTGGTTCGTTCATGTGTTATCTCCCCTTGGTATTCGGTGATGATGAATGGCTCCTATAAAGGATTTTTTAAGTCCAACAAAGGGCTTCAGCAGGGTGATCCTCTATCGCCTTATTTATTTATTTTGATGTGGAGGTTTTATCTCGTCTATTTCGACATAAATTTGAGAGCGGAGGTATTGGAAAATTTTACCATCCAAGGGGGTCTCCATTGGTTTCACACTTACTGTACGCGGACGATGTATTAGTTTTTTTAAATGGGACAAAGCGTTCGATGCAGAGATTGATGAAGACATTTGCTGTGTATGAGAAATGGTCTGGGCAGCGGATTAGTAATGCTAAGTATGCACTTTTTATTGCTCCATATGTTAGTATTGCAAGGCGGCGTCAGTTATTACAGAGTACTGGTTTTCGGGAGGGTCATTTCCCTATGAGTTACTTGGGGGCCCCGTTGGTGGATGGGAGGTTGAAGGCTAGTTATTTGGATTCGATGGTGACCAAAGAAAGAGCAAAAGTTGCTGGTTGGAAGACCCGTTAATTATCACAAGCGGGACGCTTGGTTCTGTCAAAGCATGTTCTAACGAGCATGGCTTCCCATCTTTTAGCTGTTATGGATGTTCCGAAGGTGGTGATTGCCAAGTTAAATAATATTTTATCGACCTTTTTCTGGGGAGAACATGGAGGCAAGGCTAAGACAAAATGGTGTGCTTGGGATTGGATCAGCAAGCCAACTAGTGAAGGGGGTTTGGGATTGAGAGGTTTTTCGGAAGTGCAGAGGGCCATGCATATGAAACTAGCATGGTCCCTTTTGTCAACTTAATCTTTGTGGGCACGATTTATGCTGCAAAAATATGGAAAGGGTAGGCATTTATCTTTGGTGGTCTCTACGCATGCAAGTTCTTGGTTATGGAGATCAATTGTCTCTATTTTGCTAGAGGTTTGTGTGTTTTAGAAAGTGAAGGTGAATGAAGGTCGGTCATCGTTTTGGTCTGATAGATGGGTCAGGGAGGGGCCGCTATGTGATCTGGTTTCTTCAGTTGATCAGCCTCTTTTGAAGATTAGTGATGTCTGGCTTGACTACCAATGAGATCTTGAGGTAATTTCTCAATTGGTGGGGGAAGAATTGGCTAATGAGGTTGTAAGGAAAGTCTGTGCTGGCAGAACAGGAGAGGATGTGCTAATCCGGAGGCCAAATCCGAATGGTCAGTTTTCCTCAGCTAGTGTATGGGAGCTTATATGGGTCAAAGGAGAGCAGTACCCGTGGATGGATTGGATGTGGAACAAAAATTTACCTGGGAAGTTCTCGGTATGCATGTGGAGGGCGAGGATTAGGAGCCTTTCAGTTGATGAGCGAGTTCATAGCCGTGGGGTTTATCTAGCCTCGAAATGTGACTATTGCGGGGTGTCACAAGTGGAAACTTTGGATCATGTACTGGCTACTGGTAAGTTCGCACAGCAGGTGTGGAGGATGGCTGCTTTAGCTATGGGTGTTCCATGTATGTAGACGGGAACATGGTGGAGTTAAAAGATAGTATGGTTTTCATGTGCAAAGAAGTCTACGCAGAAAGGAATAATTATTGGTCTGCTTCCAAGCATTTTAACTTGGTGCCTATGGAGAAGACGATGTAGAGAAAGGATGGAAGGGATTCATGAAAATGTAGCGGGTGTTTGGAGAACTATTCGTACTTGGTTGGGAGCTATTGTAACAGCCCGCTAGAAATTCATTAGTGGAATTTCTATTGACTTTAGGAATCTCGTGAAAACCCCATAAGTTTTTACGAATCAACGAATCGCATAGGTTTTAGTCTATCAACATAGTCAGTGTTATCACTCACTATGGTGCTAGAAATATGAGTTTAATTATTTGAGGTGGTTAGAAGTGTCAGAATGCGTTATAGTCTACGCCATTAGACACAGTGGATTATTTAGGATTTTATGGGGCAATAACCTATTTTCATAATTCCGGACAAAACGTCTGATGGAAATTGTGAAATTATTTTTAGGGGCACTTCGAGAATGAATTTCGGTAAACGATTTTCACTGTAGGTTAATATGAATATTTAGGAATTTTTAGTGCTAAGTTTATGATTCACTTTTTCGGAGTAAATAGTAACCTCGGTAAGCGCACCAATTGCAGTGTTTCAAAATCACAGTGTGGAATGTCCAAATTAGATTAGAGAACTTTCATTTGGACACTTGGCAAGATATTAGTCTCACATAGTGAATAATATTAGACACTTGGCACCATGAGGAATGTTTGTTGGATTTGAAGGAATCAAGGTGTGAGATCATGCCACTTAAGCAAAACCTTGTTTTATCTGCTCAACCAAATTGTGCCAGACCAAAAATATTTCAATCCTAGTGAAACCCTAAATGGTGGGAATCCAATTGAAAGCCCAAAAGCTTTGTTGAAATCGAAACCCTAAACGGTTTCCCCAAAACCCTAAAGTTGGCCTCAAAACATTTTCTAATCCGATTTATAGCATTGTGTTTAATCACTTGATTAAATCACTTCCACAAGCTATTAATCCTTCAAATTTGTGTTAGAACATAATTATCCAACCTTGTTAACCTTGAGAAATTGATTGGACTAAGTGATATTGGATTTGGGCTTGATAGCAACCCAAACCCTCTCTAAACCCCAAAATTTAGGCCCATTCGGTTTAGGCCCATTAAGGCCCACGAATTTGGTCACCATAGGATTGCTTCATGGCTAAGTTTTGTACCCCCACTTGACTGGTCAGATCTTTACAAGAAGGGCCTAGAAGGTTCTAGAAAGACATAGCTAAAGGGCCACCTCACTCTTTCACTCTCACACTCCACCTTGAGAAAAGATCTTGATCTGATTTTTATGAGAAGAAAAGGCCAACACTCAACCATTTATTCAGTCCTATCACTTTACATAGCTTTTTTAAGAAGCTCTCCAGTCCACTTCCCACGAAAAGCAACTCTCCTTTACACTTTTCCTTCATAAAACACAAAAGACACTCTCGGACAGTTTTTCTTACCTCTTTTGAACGCCCGTTTCGAAGCTTTTGTAAGTGTTTTCTCGCAAAGTTTCCTTCATGACAGTTGTTTCTTTTTGAGTCTTGTTTACGTGGATATATTATTCGTTCCATTTAGAGATCATTTGATTGGTAAAGAGTTGTTTAGACCCCAGAAAGGTCATTCTGGGCGATAAACTGGAGAGTGTGTTATATTTTGGAGTTTTTGACCAAGCTAATGAATAGATCTTGGTCCGAAATTTTTATGGAGTACTGTTAACATGTGTATATGATTATTGGTTGAGGATTTGTTGCATGATTAAAAGTTTTGGTGAAATATTTTCTTAGGTCTAGAAACTTAGAAACTGGAAGAGGCAAAACAGTTTCTGTTTTGAGAAAGTTTAAATCTTTTATGGTTTAATCTTATTCCAATGGCTTTGATATTTTTATTGGAAGATCCTAAGCCTCTTATATACATGTTAAAATGTTATTTTGAAGATATTTGATGTTAGTTTCGAAGATATGAATTTTTATGCAATGACTTTGATGTTAGTTTCGAAGATATGGTTTAATCTTTTATGGTTTAATCTTATTCCAATGGTTTTGATATTTTTATTGGAAGATCCTAAGCCTCTTATATACATGTTAAAATGTTATTTTGAAGATATTTGATGTTAGTTTCGAAGATATGAATTTTTATTGGAACATCTTTTTAAACCATGTGATGTTTTGGTTTGAAGATCACATCTTTATAAGTCATGGATCAAGAGGTTGATCAAAACAAGTTAGAAACAAATTTCTGTTTTGAACTTAGAAGAAAAACCAAAAAGTTCAAGTATGGTTTTAGTGATTTTGATGACTTTTGTTCATGATTCAAAACATGATTATTCTTAGGAATATGTTATGAGTATAGTAGAAGAAAAATTTTGGTTTAATCATGAGTTTTGAGATTTGAAAGAATTACAACAAAATCAAGGGAAATAGCCTTGTAAGTTTCGGACCTATAGAGTTTTAATGGTTGTGTTTAGTTTTAAATTTTTTTTGAATTGATATTTGAGCTTAGGACAAAATTTACATAAGGTATGTAAATTTTGGTGATTTTTGGAGTTAGGATGCAAAATCCTTAAGTTAGGGGTAAAATGGTCATTTTTCCACATGTAGAGGGTAAAATGGTAATTTTACTCGAAGTTGATATTTCTCCATATTCCGAATTGTTAGTGATTAAGTTCTAATTTTTAGAAATCGCTACTTTCAGTTTCTCGTGATTGCACTTGAGTTTTGTCTCGAAGCGAGAAGATCGAGGTAAGTTAACTTTTAACTTACTATCAGTTTAATGTATATGAGTGATAAGTAAGAGAACTAAAGTCTATGTAAGCATGTTATCATATGTACCATGCCAAGTCATTACATATTTATCTGTTACACTGAATTTATTCTGTCATGAATTATTCATCTGTTACACAAGATATTCTGTCACGTATTGCTATACATTGCAAGTATGTCATGTTAAGTTAAGTATGCCATATATTACATGTATTTCATGTCATGTAATATTCACTGTCACATGTTACGCCATGTTAAGAAATGTTGTCTGTTACATGGTATGCTATGTTACGAAATGTTGCCTGTTACATATATGCCATGTTATGGTATGTTGTCTGTTATATTTATGTCTCTTACGTTCATGTCACGTTATGCTACGCCAGGACTTCTGTCTTTTATGTTACGTTCATGTTACGTGACGTTACGAAATGACATGTATGCCGGTTAAGTTATTTAAGTCAATCACGACCCTAAGCGCTAGGATGGGGTAATATCCTAGTGGAACTCCTTTGTTCACGCTGGAGTGTCTAAATAGGTGTGAAATTCCCTGGGTTGACGAAGTACAGTCAACAGGTTGCGAATGGGGCCTAATTAGCTGGTCCCCGGAGCGCGCCAGGCACTAACGCCTATGGTGCCACACATTATGTTACGTGTGTCCACAGCAAGTGTGGCACAAACAGATAAGTCATGGGGCCACAACAACTGTGGAGCATGAAGTATGGGGCCACAACAACTGTGGAGCATACACTACGTGAGACACAGCAATTGTGACACGTAGAATACGTGGGGCCACAACAACTGTGGAGTACGTATTAACTCACTCACAGCTGGTATAGAAACCTGTGATGTGATGCGGTAATCGGCAGGGACACACGGCTCAAGGGGACCTGTGTAGCACCCATATGGTCACGTTAATGATTAAGTCTATTGAATAAGATTCCAAGTTCAAGTCATGTTTCACGTTATGTTATGTTCAAGTTTACGTTCACGCAATCATGGTAATCCCACGAGACAAGAATATGTTCCAAGTTCATGTTACGTTATGTTCCAAGTTCACATTTATGGTATGTCATGCTCAAGTTCATGTTCAAATTATACATGTTCACGTTCATGTTATGTTTCAAGTCCATATTATGTTTCAAGTTCATGTTCATGTTATGTTTCAAGTCCATGTTATGTTTCAAGTTCATGTTCATGTTATGTTTCAAGTCCATATTATGTTTCAAGTTCATGTTCATATTATGTTTCAAGTCCATGTTATGGTTCAAGTCATGTTCATGCTAAGCTTCAGTTTCAGTTTAAGTTATGCCAGTTATGTTATGTTGTATATCAAGTTATGCTATGATTACTTATGATTTGATTATGCATTCATGCTTTTACTGCCATGCATGCATCATTAACCTGTGTGAAAGTTTCCTGTTAACTTGCTGAGATTTGTAATCAAATCTCATTGTGGTAGTCCCAACTGTCTCATGAATGGTAGATTTTGTTACAGGATCTGAAGGAGAATCGAGAATCGACCATCTGGAAACAATCGATTAAGCGATGGTGTGACGTAGATGGTAGTACAGTAGTTACCTCAAGTTACTACTTGTATTTGTGGAGTTCAATCTCCAGCACTCTTTTGATCACAAGTGATCAGTTGTTTAGTACGTCATTATGAATGAAGTATGTTTTAAGTATTTGGGATATTTCGGTTTGGTGTATAGTATTGCTAAAAAGAAAAAAAATATCCGCTGCGAATATTGCATAATGCTAGATGCATGTTAGGAATATTGCATCTTATATGTCATGAACGGGGGCAGGTAACCTTGTGTTGCATGTCTCGACGCTTTAAATGTCCGTCCGATCCCAAGCGGAATTTGGGGGCGTCACAGTTATTGTGAATGATAGCAGCTTGCTTGACCCAATCGATGAGTTACATTTACGTGAACTGGACATCCCAGTTTGGCATCGCTCTGGTCAGCGTGTTCAGCTCGTAGCTTGGCAAAAGCCACCTATGGGTGGTGGAAATTGAATGTGGATGGTACTTGTAGGGATAATCCGGGTACATGTGGCGGTGGTGGAGTGGTGCGAGATAATTGCGGAGTGCTTATTGGTGCTTTTTCAGAATACTTTGGGGTTGGAACAAACACGAAGGCTGAGATGCGTGCTCTTTTATACGGTGTGAAGATGTGCAAACAATTGGGTGGTTTTCATATTGTCTTAGAATGTGACTCGAAAGTGATAGTGGACTGGCTTAGTGCTCGTCGCTGTACGTTATGGTATTTATGGGATTATTGGGATGAGCTACTTCATGAACTTGAAGGGTTATCCTATCAAGTAGTGGAGGAGTTGTTGAAGACTAGGGGATCGGATATTTTACAATCCTAAAATATAAACTGGTAGTAGATCAAGAGAGAATAAAATCTCTGTTTGATAAGAAGATGGCTAAGAAGGATGGATTGGGTGTATCATCGGCTTCGAACTTACATAGAGCACTCAATGGTTGATAGGCATAATTTCAAGCTATCTTCAAGGTTCTTTGGGCCATTCAAAATTACACAGAATTGGTCAAGTTGCTTATAGAGTTGATCTTCGTCATCATACCTCAATCCATCCTGTATTTCATGTTTTTTGCTTAAAGAAGAAATTGAGTCAGCATGTTTCACCTCTTTCTACATTACCACTAGTTGATCTGCAAGGGGAGTTGACACTAGAACTTGAAGGCATTCCACAATGCAGATGCAGAGAAGTTAACAATAAAGCTGTTGTGGAAGTTTTGCTGCAATAGAAGTGAGTTTGAGTGGATGATGCCATGTGGAATCTTACTGACAACTTTGTGAGAGATTTCGCCACCATGTGGGCAATGTGTTTTGATTGGGAGGGGTTTGTTACAGGTTGAGATGGGAGCTAGAGTGGATGAGTATGGCGCGAGTGTGGGAAGCTAATGTGAGAAGGATTGAAAGGGAGGAGATGGCAGTTTAGTTAGTTCAAGAACTGATGAAACATTGTCGTGTTCATTAAGTGGAGTGTTGTCGTTTTGAGTTGTTTTGTGAGAATAGGGCAAAACTAATAAGTGGGATGATGTCAATTGTTATAGAAATTGTAAAGTAGAAACTGGCCGCTTCTTTTATGGTGTGATAAGTTGAATCGCTGTAATTTTGTAAGAAACATTGTCGTTTAATGACTGCACATATAAATACACCACAAGTTGGGAAGAAGGCCAACTCTCGTAATTGTTTGATCATTTCCCTCCATTCTTCTCTCTCACTCTCTCTTTCTCTCTCTCTCTCTCTCTCTCTCTCTCTCTCTGTGTGTGTGTAGTTCTTGCGTTTCTTGGAGGGTGACTACCTCGAAACAGTCATCGGTAGAAGGGTCCTTTACACCACCTAAGAAGATTATTGATCACACGCAATCCCTTCTAGCCTTTTATACAGCCATTATTTTTATTCTCATAGGCATTCTTGAGCTTTGGCATAAAACTTATAAGATCAGACATGATTGGACGGCTTCATAATACCTAGCAATAAAATGTACCCTAAGCAGAAATGTTAAAAGAAAGTCTGAATCCAAATGTTAGATGGGAGAATTTGAGAAACTATTTGTTCTCAAGCAGGATCATATGTTCCTGTAATTTATAAATGAAAGAAATCAACGATATGTCTGTAAATAAAATAGAAAATTGGCTGCCAAGGATACGCCTCCTTTCGTTATAAAATTAACTCCTATTTTGGGTAAAATGAAGATAGTCTAAAAGCACCCGAACAAAAAGAGAAATCTCAACCACTAATAAGCCGGTTCTTGTTAATAAGTTGAAATCCATTTTTTTCTTCAATTTTCCATCTCAACAAATTTCCAAGAAAATATTTTCTCACAACAAAAATGGAAATTTCGGAAGGAGAAGGATTTAATGCACAATTCGCCATAAAACATTACTACCCAAGAAGATTATCGATCACACGAAATCCCCTTTGAGTGCTTTATATTATGACCTATATATATTTTATTATTCTCATATGTTTTGGCATGAAAAATATATGATGAGACAGGATTGGAGTGATTTGTAAGACCTAAGAATAAATGTTCCCTAAGTCAAAAAGTACTTTACTATTAAAATAACTTTTGTTATTTCACCTTCGCCCTGAATTAAATGTCAAAATTTTGCATCACATTCTTGCTAATACATCTGCAGGTCACTTTGGATTTCATAAATCACTGCAATGGGCTAGAAGTGACTTTTACTGGCCAGGATTAAGAAGGGAAGTGAAGCAATACATTAGATAATGTGAGACCTATTCAAGGAATAAGGTGGAGAATTTATACCCTACAGAGCTACTCCAGCCCTTATATGTGCCTCAACAGATTAGGATAGATTTGTCTATGGCCTTTGTAGAAGGCATGCCTATTTAAAAAACTACGAAGTTGTCATGGTGGTTGCGGTTAGTTTGTCAAAATACTCTCACTTTGTGGCATTGAAACACTCATTTACAACTACAAAGGTCACATCTTTATTTGTTGATATTGTGTTCAAATTGCACGGTATGCCTCAAAGTATAGTTTATGATAGAGGTCCTACTTTTACAAGTTCCTTTTGGAAGGAACTATTCAAGTTGCAAGGAGTCACTCTTTCTTACTGATCTACTTATCATCCTCAAATTGAGGGCAGACTGGGACAGTTAATAAATGCCTTGAGCATTTTTTGAGAAGTTTCACAAGAGATAAGCCAAACCAGTGGTTGGACTCGTTAACATTGGCGTAGTGGTGGTACAATACCACTTTTTATATTTCCACCAAGTGACCACCCTTTGAGGCAGTGTATGGTAGACTTCCTATAAGGGTACGAAATTATATCTTGGGGTTGACTTCTAATCAAGCAGTGGAGGAGTTGTTGAAGACCAGGGATCAGATTTTTTACAATCCTAAAATATAATCTGGTAGTAGATCAAGAGAGAATAAAATCTCAGTTTGATAAGAAGATGACTGAGAATGACTTTTTACTTGGGGATTGGGTTTACTTAGGCTTCAGCCTTACAGACAACACTCATTGGTTACTAGGCATAATTTCAAGCTTTCTTCAAGGTTATTTGGGGCATTCCAATTACACATAGAATAGGTCAAGTTGCTTATAGACTTGATCTTCCTCAACATACCTCAATCCATCCTGTATTTCATGTTTTTTGCTTAAAAACGAAATTGGGTAGCATGTTTTATCTCTTTCTACATTACCACTAGTTGATCTGCAAGGGGAGTCGACACTAGAACTTGAATGCATTCTACAATGCAGAAGCATAGAAGTTAACAATAGAGTTGCTGTGGAAGTTTTGGTGCAATGGAAGGGAGCTGGGGTGGATGATGCCACGTGGAATCTTACTAACAACTTTGTGAGAGATTTCGCCACCATGTGGACAAGGTGTTTTGAAGGGGAGGGGTTTGTTACAGCTTGATGGGAGCTAGAGTGAATGAGTATGGCGCGAGGGTGGGAAGCTAATGTGAGAGGGATTGAAAGGGAGGAGATGACAGTTTAGTTGGTTGAAGAAAAAATATTTCGGATTCACATTCTCCATTTAACGTATTTCAGAAACACATAGTATAAAAATATAAACTTATAGCTATTGGGTTATTTGAACTTGAATGCCGAATTGAACCATAAACATTACCCAATGGATTGGAAGACGACGGCCCTCTCGACATTGTCAAGTTTGCCTAAATGAACAATCCCAATTCGTCTATAACAAATGTTGAACATAATGACTCACACTTTGAATAACCCTATCATATCCCAATCAGTATATCATCACTTGTTCAAAATAAAAACATTTTCACAACAATATCTCAATCTGTAACGTCCCGATCCAGGATGGGTCGGAGAATTACCTCTTAACACTTAAAATCATATCTCACTATACAAATATAAACTCAAATTACTCATAGACCTCATTGCTTTAAACCATTTATTCCCAAAATAAAGAACTAAGAATACGACGAAGTCTCAAAATACATCCCAACTTCCCAAAGTACTAAGTCAACAGAGCAAAACGAAACTATTCAATAAAAATTCTCCAATAACAAGCACCCTCTTTGTATTTAATATACTATGCTCACAAAGCCTTACACATGCTTCCTATTCATAAACCTCTGTTGAAGTATCAAAAATATCTAAAAAATGTTATGGAGATAAGGGGTGAGTTATCAACAACTCAGTAAGCAGAGAACATATACTAGCGTGCAAACATGCGCATTTACAAAATACAATATGCAACACAAAATATTTTCTAGAGTTATCATGCAAAACAAAACATGTTTTCAAAAGTAATAGAGTGATGGTTTTAAGAACAGTAAAACCCAGAGTACTTTGGCATGACATAACCTGAGCATCATCGTCACATCAAAACAGAGCATTTTACAGAGCAGAGACCATGTTTCACCCCCGTGGTAGGGTTGTGCTATCCCCGGTGGCCAAACCGGACAGTGACAGAGGTGAAATCTTTCCCTTATTCTTCTCGGAGCCCCAAGTGTGCACACAGGAAAGACCACAATAAAACCACTTTGTTTCCAAAGTGGGTGCACTCAGAGACAAATAAGTTGGTACCAACCCAAACAGAGCAGAGCAGAGACAAAGTTAGATACAAAATTAATACACCATGCCAAAGGTTTTCAGATGCCATATCAAAATAAAACAGAGTACCAAAGTATAATCAGATCATTCTCACATACCGAAAACAAAAGTAAGAGCATCTTTCTAAATCAATGCACAATTTTTCAGATTCTCAATATCGCTCTTTTTCAGATTCCAGAGACAACATGACAAAATTTAGCTCATGTCTACACAATGCATTTCAGAAAATATTTTCTTTTTTTCATACAGATTTCATGAGTAATGCAAATAAGTGACCGAGGTTGGTTTTTCCCAAGTTCTCATTTTATCACAAAAATATGCAAAGTTTTCAGAAAGTCAACCTCAGTCTCAGTAATTCGTGTAAGGTCTAACATAGGAACCCCGCTTACCTGGACTTCTTAGCTTTTTCAGAATTTTTCTCAAAATGTCGAACAATAATTAATCATCACCTATAAAATAATCACGTAATTATCATAAATTTTTAATTAATCACGTATTTCGATATTTAATCCTAAGCTTCTAAAATAACCTATTTAATTCCTCAAAACCTAAAATTTCATAACCTTAAATTATAAATCTTCAATATTGATTTAATAACTTTGACTAAAACATTTAAAAGTTTGACCAATTTATTATTGAAAACAAACTATAAAGTTTAATACTAGATAATATAATTATCCCAAAATATTTTAAAATAAACCATAACTATTTTTAAATAGACTAAATCATATCTAAAGTGTAAAAACAACATTACACCAATATTGTTTACTTTAAAAAAAATAAATCTTTACTTAATAACATGTTAAAAATAATTTTTTGTAATCATAATTAAATAAGAATTTATTAACACATAATAAAATTTTTAAAACACCTTAGCATAACTTGCAGTTGAAAGGGTAAAAAAGTAATTTACAATATTAGTGTAAAATATAACTTAGAACCATGTAGTATACTTACGTAAACAAAAATTATTTGAAGGAAACAGAGGCTACGTACGCGATATGGAGGTTCACCGTGACTGAAGGAGGTCGCGGCGGAGCAGGCTAGTGGGAGGTGGCGGAGAAACGACGACAGAACACTGAGAGAGAGAAAGAGATGAGCGAGAGAGAGAGAGAGGCACGGTGAGAGAATGAGGGAGAGACCGAGAGGGAAGAGAAACCACCAAAAGTGGCGTGAGCTTACCTGGGAACTTGAGGCGACGTGAGGCGGACTGGGGTGACGGGAAGTCTTGGCCGGCCGTTTCTGTGGGGTCACAACACGGATGAGCTTTCAATGGAGGGTGATTGCAGGGGCGGCTGAACTGCTCTGTTTTTGGATATCAAAAACAAAGGAAGACAAGGCTTGAAACACAGGCTTCAAGGGCGCTGGGCGGCAGCTTCGTGTGGCTGGTCACAGTTGGGGTGGTGAACTTAGAGTGGCTGAGGTACCGGTGCAGACTGGGTTTGGTGGAGTTGCGGTATGTGGACTGGCTTTGTGGGTGGTGGTTTACTGGATGCAAACCGAGCCCTTCGGTTTGGTGTTTTACAGAGAGACGATGGCCTTCTGTGAAGAGGGTTGTGCGAAAATCTGAGGTTAACGTGTAAATATATAGGGAGAAAGGAAAACCCTAGAAAGGATGAGAGGAAAGAGACATGCATGCTTAAAGATTAACAAAAAGAGACGGGAGAAAGGTGGGGAGTTTTCTAAAAACAACAGCCGTTGGGTTTTTCAGTTTATATATAAAAAAAAAAAACGGGCGTGGTCCTTGGGTGATCGAGTAGAGCCCATTTTTTTAAAAAACACAAAACAAAATTTTTAGAAAGCGGTTTATTGCTGGGCTCGGGTGTTACACAATCCAAACATAATTTAAACCGTCCTACAAATTTGACAAAATTTCAACATGAGATGCAATATCTTCAAAAGTTTTAAAAAAAATCTGTCATTTGTTTGAAAGTCTGAAACCAAATGTTTGATGGGGGAATATGAGAAACTTTTTGTAGTCAAGCAAGATCATATGTTCTTGTCATTTCCAAAGGAAACAAGTCAACGATATATCTGAAAATAAAATAGAATATGGCAGCCAGTGATACACCTCCTTTCATATATAATTATAAAATTAACACCTATTTTGGGTAAAATGAAAATATACTCTAAAAGCACCCGAACCAGTCTTGCAGAAATGCTCAACATCAAGAGTATTAACTCCACCGTTTCATCAATTATATCACCGTTTTATGAACTGCAGATGCATTAATCAGATGAATTGCAGATGCATTAATCAGATGAATTGCAGAGAAAATGGAATATGACAAGATCCAGTATGTGACAGACAAATTAAATTACCTGTAACATAGAGATGTATAATGGGTTCTCCCTCGTTGTCTTCGAAGAACTTTAGCAAATCAATTCAAGCTCAAGGAATTTGCTTGCAGTTTGCTTCTGGTTGATCGTTTTTATCGACCTGAATAAAAAGTCAAGTACTAGAGCATAAAAGAATAAATTAAGTGATAATTAATATGACCAAATCCACGATAGTAGGTTTGGTTTTTCCCTTACTTTCTTTTATTGCAAGATTGTAATACCCAGGCGTGTGAAACCGCACCCATCCACGTAATGACCCAGCCGTTTCATGCATGAATTCCGGAACGGCATCGTTTAGGTAAGTTTTGCTTTCCTTTCTGTTTTTCCTCCCGTTTCTTTCTCCCTCATTCTCTCTTTCAGTTTCTGATTTCTTTCCCCCGCCCAGATCTCTCTCTCTCTCCCACGTCTCCCACGTCTCCCTGTTCTCTTTTCGGTTTCATCTTTATTTCTGGTTGCTGGTGTAAAATTGTGATTTCCGAATCCTATGCTCTAAAATTCTGCATCTTCAGTTTGATCTCTTACTCTGTTTTTGGTTTCGGTGGTTGCCGTCTACTGCATTTCACAGTTCCTCTCCATCAGCTTTTCGATTCCTCATCTTCAAGTTGGCAAGCGTCACTTCTTATCCCTCCATATTAGACCGGTAAGAATCCCATCTTCAAACATTGGATTTTCGATCTCCTTTGCTACTTCCCCGATTTTGGTTTGTTTATTACTTATTTTCTGCAGTTGGCTTTTCCCCTCTCTTTTATTTCTGCAACAAACCTCCACTTTGTTTCATTCTCTTAGCCGATCTCTTTTTCTTTGTTCTACAGTTTTGTTTGTGGCCGTGGGTTCTGATTATTGTGTGTGGTGAGTCTTTGGGTTGGTGCATTTCGTCAGTATTGAAGCCTTGCTGGAACTGATTGTTGCCGTGAGTTTGAGTAGCTTTTGTGAGTTTCTGATTGCTGTGGTTTGGCTTGAACTCTGTTGAACGGGTAAGGAAGCCGTGAACCACTCTCTTTCATGGTGTAGTTTATGACTTTTAATTGTGTGAGCATGGGAACGATTTCTTTTGTTTTTAATTAGAGTTGAGGGCTTTGTAATATGATAGTTTGGTTGTTGAAGAAGGATTTATAAATTTTGGGATTTTTGTCGAAGTGGTGCGGTAGAGCAAACGAATACTCGGGTTGACTAGGTACTGTGTTTAATTTGTACTGTTGGTTGGTATTTTCGACCATTGGTAAGATTGTTATTTTTTTTGTTAGTGACGTTGACCTTGGAGAGTGTTTAGGATAAAAGCAAAGACTAGTACATGGTTCTTGAGTGGGAGTGCGGGTTGTTCAATATTATTAAGTGGTTGACTTAGTGTGTTAAATTGTGGGTTTTATTTAATTATTAGATGAGGTTATGCCTTTTGTCTTTTAATACTCGTTGTTCATATTTTTTGTTTTATGAATAGGTGACGAGACTAATAGAGGTCATTTTCGAGGCTTAGATAATACGTTACAAGAGTCAGGTAAGCGGGGTTCCTATGCTGGGTTTTATACAAGCTAATGAGACTGAGGTTGATTTTATGAAAACTTGCATAATTTGTGTTGTGTTGGGAACTTGTGAAAACAAAGATCAACCTCGGTCACTTATCTACATTATTCATGAAATCTGTGTGAAAAAGGAAAATATATTCTGACATGCATTGTGTAGACATGAGCTAAATTCTGTCATGTGGTTTATGAAATCTGAAAAAGAGCGATATTGAGAATATGAAAAGTTGTGCATTTATTTGTTCTGGCTTTTGTGTTCAGCGTGTGTAAACTGTTTTGATTCTGTTTTGGTACTCTGTATTATTTTGATATAACATCTGAAAACCTTTGGCATGGTGTACTGGTTTTCGTATCTGACTCTGTCTCTGCTTTGCTCTGCTCTGCTCTGTTATGCTCTGCTCTGTTTGGGTTAGTACCAACTTCTCTGTCTCTGAGTGCACCCACTTTGGAAACAAAGTGGTTTTATTGTGGTCTTTTCCTGTGTGCACACTCGGGGCTCCGAGAAGAATAAAGGAAAGATTTCACCTCTGTCTCTGCCTGGTTTGGCCACCGGGGTTAGCACAACAGTACCACGGGGGTGAAACATGGTCTCTGCTCTGTTGATGCTCTGTTTTGATTTGATGATGATACTCAGTTTATGTTATGCCAAAGTACTATGGGTTTTACTTGTCTTAAAAACATCGCTCTGTTATTTTGGAAAATATGTTTTGTTCTGCATGATAACTCTGGAAAATATTTTTTTCTGCATACTTTACTTTATAAATGCTCATGTTTGCACGCTAGCATATGATTTCTGCTTACTGAGTTGTTGATAACTCACCCCCTATCATTATAATATTTTTCAGATGATGTGGTAAGTCCAAATGAGGACCTGGATTAGAATGCTGCTTGTGTTTAAGCTGAGAAGATGTTGGTAAAAGAAGGACTTCTGGTGTTCTTAGTCTTAATGTCTTTGGGTTTTATGAGTTTAGTAAAATTTATGAATTAGTTAGTTGATTAGTTATGACTAACGGGAGATTATGGACCTCTTTGATTATTATTATTGCATTTAAGATTGTGTGGAGTTTATAATGAGATTATTGAGAAGATTTGAGATTGATTTCATTTATGAAGTTTTTGGAGATTTTTCTTTGATTGGGTTGGGAGACATATTTATGAGTGATAAGTAGTAATTCACCAAGCCACCCGGGTTTGGGGCGTTACATTTGATATCAGAGTCTATCCCAACCAGAAATTTGGGACTTGAGCCATGCCACCTATAATAGACAGGCCCGACGAGGACGTCGGGAATTTAAGGGGGGTAGATTGTGATACCCCCATATGATATGAGTAAGGGTAGGTGGTGTATGGGATCCCACATTGCTTGGGAAGGAGAAGTTCTTGCTCTTTATAATATTCCAATGGGACTCCAATTGTATCATTGACTAGTCCTTTTGGAGTATAGGCCATGTGGTTTGGGCCTTCCATTGGGGCGTTACAAAGATGAGCCAGCTAGCTAGCTGGCGTTAAAATATGCGTATAATTAGCCCCATGCATACACGTTTGATCAAAATCTAAAAACTAATTAGCACACGGAATGCGTACACCACCTACCCTTATTCATATCATATGGGGTATCACAATCTACCCCCCTTAAATTCCCAACGTCCTCGTCGGGCCTGTCCATTGTTGGTGGCACAGCTCAAGTCCCACATTTCTGGTTGGGATAGGCTCTGATACCATTTGTAACGCCCCAATCCCGAGGGTCCGGAGAGTTAACTCATAAAACCTGATAATCAACTCTAACAAGACTAGAGTATTTCCAAATTCAAGAATATATCCATTTAAAATAAGCTTATTCCAAAAAGAAAATCCGTTGGCATTTCTAAACTGAAACATTATAATCTTATCATCGTTTGATATCACATCGGGACAATACCATGTTTAACCCCCGTGGTAGGGTTATAAACCACCATTATACCCGTGGCTGGGCCATATCCCATGTTTCACTCCCGTGGTAGGGTTATAAACCACCATTATACCCGTGGCTGGGCCATTTTCCATGTTTCACCCCCGTGGTAGGGTTATAAACCACCATTATACCCGTGGCTGGGCCGTATACCATGTTTCACCCCCGTGGTAGGGTTATAAACCACCATTATACCGGTTTTATGATCACTAGAGATCGCTGTGAATAATTTTGGACGTGAATTGCAGTGGCCATTCGAAGTGGTTGGGACGTGAATTGCAGTGGCGATTCGAAGTGGTTGAAGTTTGTATTTTCTGTTGGGGTAAGTTCCTCGTAGCTGTTGGTGGTTTTTTTTTCGAATGATAGATTAGACTGTGAATTATAATAGAGTTACTGACTTGATGGTGGTTGAGTGTGATGGATATATTCTTGAATTTGGAAGTACTCTAGCCTAGTTAGAGTTGATTATCACGTTTTATGAGTTAACTCTCCGGACCCTCGGGGTCTGGGCGTTACAGTTGGTATCAGAGACAGGTTTGAATTATGCATACTGTAGACCTTGGAGGTTTAGATATCTGTGAGTTCGTAAGATGTGAAATTTTCACAATAGGAATTGGAGGATTATAAGGATAGTCATGGGAGTATTTAAGTTTGAGTTCCAAGAACATTAAGATTGATTTTGATGGGATTTAAGGTTTAGATTTGGGTAATGTTAGGAGTTGAATTTGGAACTTTGAGGCTATAAATTTTAGTGATATACGTGTGCATTAAATGATGTCGGATTTACATGCATATTTTATTTATCCTCTTATTTTATTTTATTTACCTGGTATTTTTTTGTTTTCTTTTATTTTAGAACGTTTCACTGAGTTTAGACTTTCAGGATGGCTGCTCGTCGTAGAGTTTGAACTCTTGAAGATTTGAATGAAGACGACAATGGTGGGGGTTGCACGTTCGAACAATTTAATCGAACGCATCCTCCCACCTTTGATGGAAGAGGCGATGCGAACGCTGCGGAAGATTGGATACAAGACATTGAAGAAATATTTGGTGTTTTGGAGTGTACCGATCAGCAAAAAGTCAAGTTCGCAGCCTTCAAATTATCTGGAGAAGCAAAGAGATGGTGGAATTCTGAGAAAGTTATCAGGAAAGCTGAGGGGATTGCAGTGATTGTTTGGGCTCAATTCAAGCATAGTTTCTTCGATCGATTTTTCCCTAAGGCAGATAGGGATGCTAGAGCCCGAGAGTTCACCAACTTGGTGCAAGGGACCATGACTGTGTGCCAGTATGCTGCAAGGTTTGCGGAATTATCACGTTTCGCCGCATACTTAATTCCCGATGAGGAGAAAAAGACTAGGAAGTTTGAAGAAGGCTTCAACTACAGGATTTATGAACGGGTGATGATCTTACAGATTCAGAATTTTTCAGAATTAGTACACAAGTCGATGCTAGTTTAACAGAATCTTAAGAGGGGTGCTGAATTGCAAGAACAAAGGAAGAGAGCTGCTCCACAAGGGTTTCCTAGTTCGGATCAAGGGCAATGGAAAAAGAGAAATGAGGGGAGCAGTTCAAGTCAGAGACAAATACAGGGAAATCATACACCTAACCCCTGTAAGTTCTGTAACCGCATACACCATGGGGAGTGCAGGAAGGAAGTGGGATCATGTTTCAAATGCGGTAAGGATGGGCATTTCATTAGAGAGTGTCCATTGCTTGCGGAGAACAATAAAAGGCCCAACCCACCCCAAAACTTTAGGCCGAACAATCAAGGCAACAATCAGCGGAGGACTGTACCTGCTCGGGTGTTTGCTTTGACACCGGGAGAAGCTGAGGACGAGGATGATGTCATCACAGGTATAATTCTCTAACCATCTCTTAAAATTTTCTTTGTTGAGAATTAAGGATTATTTATCTTATTATCTCTATGGGTTATATGATGTAACCAGGAATTATTCCCTTATTTCTCAATAAGGCTACTGTTTTATTTGACTCGGGGGCTACCCACTCCTTTATTTCGATGGATTATATTAAATTGTGCCCCATTGATGCTGATGAGATGGACTACAATTTGAGAGTCTCTACCCCAACTGGTGATATAGTGACTTGTAACAAGATTTTACTCAAGTGTCCAATAACTATTAGCGGGAAGGAAATGCCAGCTAATCTGATAGTCTTTCCTATGACTGGGTTTGATGTGATTTTGGGGATGGATTGGTTAGCTTCCAGTTATGCTAGTATTGATTGTTTTAAAAGGGAAGTGGTGTTCAAGTTTCCGAAAGAAGAGGAACTTCGATTTATGGGTTCTAGGGTGCGTATCCCTCCATCAGTTATTTCTGCTTTTCAGGTTGATAAGTTAATACGTGACGGGTGTCAAGGGTATTTGGCTTTTGTGGTGGATGAACCAAAGGAAGAATTGAAACTAGAAGAGATTCCTATTGTGAGGGAATATCCAGAAGTTTTTCCTGAAAATTTGTCTGGATTACCGCCTGAGCGGGAGGTAGAGTTTGCTATTGAATTAGCTCCAGGCACGACGCCTCTTTCCAAAGCCCCTTATCGAATGGCACCATTAGAGTTAGCCGAGCTCAAAGAACAGTTGCAAGACTTATTAGACAAAGGTTTCATCAGACCTAGTGTGTCACCTTGGGGAGCTCCAGTTTTGTTTGTGAAGAAGAAGGATGGGACAATGAGGATGTGTATACAGGGAACTGAATCGAGTGACCATAAAGAATAAATATCCGTTGCCCCGCATCGATGATTTATTTCATCAGTTGCAAGGTGCGCAGGTGTTCTCTAAAATTGATCTCAGATCGGGTTATCATCAATTAAAAATCAAGGCGGAGGATGTGCCTAAGACAACTTTCAGGACCAGGTATGGCCACTATGAATTTCTAGTCATACCTTTTGGTGTAACCAACGCCCCAGCAGTATTTATGGACTTGATGAATCGAGTATTTCATGAGTTTCTGGATAAATTTGTAGTGGTTTTTATTGACGATATATTAATCTACTCCAAGAGCAAAGCTGAACATGAAGATCATCTGAGACAAGTACTAGGGACACTCAGGGATAAGAAATTATTTGCTAAGTTGAAGAAGTGTGAATTTTGGCTTGAGCCTATTGCATTTTTGGGACATGTAGTCTCAAGGGATGGCATTTCTGTAGATCCCGGGAAAATTGAAGCAATAGTTAACTGGACTCAACCAACCAATGTGCATGAAGTTAGGAGTTTCTTGGGTTTGGCTGGTTATTACCGTCGATTTATAGACAATTTCTCAAAAATAGCGGTTCCCCTTACCGCCCTTACTAGGAAGAACACCAACGACCATCAGGGTTATTGCAACCACTTCAGATTCCAGAATGGAAATGGGAGCATATTTCTATGGACTTTGTTACAGGCCTTCCACGGGCACCGACCGGACAAGATGCAATTTGGGTGATAGTAGACCGTTTCACAAAGACAGCTCATTTTGTACCTATCAAGGTTTCTTATAAGTTGGAGAAACTAGCCAAGCTTTATATACAGGAAATAGTGAGATTGCATGGGGTACCTGTGTAATTTTGGCTAAGCTTACAAGAGGCCATTGGCACTAAGTTAAATTTCAGTACGGCGTTTCACCCACAGACAGATGGTTAGTCGAAAGGACCATTCAAATTTTGGAAGACATGTTGAGAGCTTGTATGCTGGATTTTAAGGGGACTTGGATTCGACACTTGCCTTTGTTCGAGTTTGCTTATAATAACAGTTACCAGGCTAGTATTGAGATGGCACCTTATGAAGCACTTTATGGTAGGAGGTGTAGATCTCCGTTATATTGGGACGAAGTGGGTGAAAGACAAATTTTGGGTCCAGAAATCATACAGAAGACAACAGAGAAGATTGAAACCATTCGAGCTAGAATGAGAGCAGCTCAGAGTCGACAGAAAAGCTATGCAGATAATCGTCGTCGCCAATTAGAGTTTGAGGTTGGGGATAAGGTATTCTTGAGGATTGCACCCATGAGAGGGGTTATGAGGTTTGGAAAGAAGGGTAAGTTGAGCCCTAGGTACATCGGACCATTTGAGGTTCTTGATCGGATTGGATCAGTGGCTTACAGAGTAGCCCTACCACCCACACTCTCAGGTGTACCTAATGTTTTTCATGTATCTATGCTGAGGAAGTATGTACCTGACCCCACCCACGTTATTGATTACGAGCCTCTTCATTTTCAGGAAGATCTGACTTATACAGAAGAGCCGGTACGGATTGTAGAGAGAAAGGAACAAGTGTTACGTAATCGGGTTATTCCATTGGTTAAGGTGGTATGGAATAATCATGCTATTAGTGAAGCCTCTTGGGAATTAGAAGAGGATATGCAAGTCAAGTACCCACAGTTATTCGACGATGATCCTAATAGCTCGTGACAAATTCCGGGGACGAAATTTTTATAAGGGGGGAGAATGTAGCAACCGGGCTTTAAGCCTAGCCCGCTGGAGAAGCCTAGCCCATCGCACAGATTGAGTGAAGAACGGCGCCGTTTTGGGAAGGGATTTAATTCCCTTCCGTGCACTGTTTTTCTTCTTCTTCCCTTCTTCTTCTTTTATTTTTTTTCTTTTCTTTCTTGTCCTTCCCAACTGCCAGACCTCCGAAAACTGCCCATTTCGTGCACCTCATCTCCACGCTGCGCTGGTTTGTGCAGTTTCTCCACAGAAACCTCCTTCCGCATCACATCTGCAATACTCTTGAAACACCCAGAAAATCTTTCTCTCTACACAGAAATCTGGTTTGGTTGGCGTCGCTGTCTCCGTGAGTCTTCAAGCCTCGCGCCGCTGACTGGGTTACACGGCAGTGAGTCTTTTCTTCTTCCATCCATTGTTTTCTCTGTGCCTCTTAGATGATTTCGTGATTTATCTTCCTTGGGTTTCGGCTTTGTGCAGCGGTTTCGTGGGTCTCAATATTGCCCTCGTTGGAACTTTTTCCCTGGAGGTGGATTTATTTTCTTTGTTTTCGGTAACTCATCTGCCCACTCTTTGATATTACTCTTAATTTTATTCATGTAACTTGATGTTACACAGGTTGTAAATCTTCTTTATTTTTATCCTCTTCCTTCGGTTTGTCAATCACACACATGCACTGATTGGGTTGACTTGTGCTTATACGCATAGACCACTAGTTTCTTTCAGTAGAAGATTTTGTGACTTTTATTTTGGGTTGATGTATTTATTTGTTGGAGCGGTGGAGGGTGTCGGAATTGTGGATGTTGAGGAGTATAGTTTCGGGATGATTCGTGAGACTGTTTGAATTTTATTATTATTTATTATTGTTTATTTGAATTTTATTTTTTTATTATTATTTATTATTTATTATTTATTATTACAGACTCTTTAGTGTAAAACAATGGAAGTTTTGGAACTAATTGTATTGGATTTTCGTGCAAGTTTTGTTTTTGTAGAATGATTAGAGTGTTGATGCGTGCACTGAAATTGTTTTAGTCGAAGGTTGGGAGTGAAGTTTGAATTCGGTTATGTTTTAATTATTGGAGTTACTGTTGTTGGTTCGGAAATAATTATAGTTGGTTTGGTGTTATAGAAGGTGGCTATTTTGGGTTTTTAAAGGCGAATGGGTGAAGAGAGTTGTTCGGGTTTAATTATTAGGATAGTTATTGAGTTGTGAAGGGATTGTTTTGATTTATTACTCAATAAATAGCAGTCTACTAGATTGATTATTAAATGTTGGAAATATGTTCTTTTTGTTTAGGTGGTGTTACTATTAGAGTTTCGGCTCAAGGTGTTGATAATACGAAGAAGTCAGGTAAGCGGGGTTCATATACTAGTTTTGCATAAAATAAATAAAAGGAGGTTGACTTTGAGAATAAATGTGTTTAGTTTTGTTTGAAAGAAATGATCAACCTCAAATATTTATTCTGCATCTGCATAAATTCAATATAAGAAAAAGTGTTTTCTGACATGACTGGTGTAGACATGAGCTAGTTTTGTGCACTTTGTTTCAGAACTATGTAAAAGAGCGAATAAGGAAATTCTAAAAATTTTGTATGAACAAATGAGAATATTTTTTTTATTTTTACCTCGAATATGTGAAATGATCTGAAACTTTTCAGTGTTTTGTTTTGATATGATGTGTCATCTGAGAATCTTGGCATGATGTTCTGATTCTGTATATGATTGTAACCGGATTTTCGATGAAATCCGTTCTGTTTCTGTTAAGGCCCAGCCACGGGTATAATGGTAGTTTATAACCCTACCACGGGGGTGAAACATGGAAAATGGCCCAGCCACGGGTATAATGGTGGTTTATAACCCTACCATGGGGGTGAAACATGGAATATGGCCCAACCACGGGTATAATGGTGGTTTATAACCCTACCACGGGGGTGAAACATGGAAAATGGCCGAGCCACGGGTATAATGGTGGTTTATAACCCTACCATGGGGGTGAAACATGGAATATGGCCCAACCACGGGTATAATGGTGGTTTATAACCCTACCACAGGAGTTAAACATGGTATTGTTCCGATGTGATATTAAATGATGATAAGACTATAATGTTTCCGTTTAGAAATGCCAACAGATTTTCTTTTCGGTAATAAGTTTGTTTTTCTGAAAATTTCGCTCTAAAGTTTTTGTACAAGTTTTGTTTCTGCATTATGAAAATAAATGTTTTGTACGGCTTATCAAATATTATAAATGCTCATGTTTACATACTAGTATATGCTCTTTGCTTGCTGAGTTGTTGATAACTCACCCCGTTAATCTTTATAATATTTCAGATGACATCGATGACTCAGCTGAAGATCAGTATTAGAGTCTATGAAGAAGATTAGCGTTGATTTGTTGTTGAATATCTTATGATATTGGTGTTGGTGCTGGAAGTTAATTATTTTTCTTCAGTTTGCTTCAATGGATCTAGACGGTTTATGGAGACTGTGTTAATGTTATATTATTTCTAGTTGTTATTTGAGACATGAAGAATAGTTGATTTTATTTGGGTTGTTGGATTGAATATTGGATAAATGAGTTTATTTGATTTATTTAATTGAAGTATTTACGTTCGATTTGAGATATCGGAAAATGGATATATTCTTGAATTTGGAAATACTCTAGTCTTGTTAGAGTTGATTATCAGGTTTTATGAGTTAACTCTCCGGACCCTCGGGGTTGGGGCGTTACAAAACAGGTCTACCATATTATATATTATCAAATCAGTCTGTGAAACCCCCTTGATTTGTAAAATGATAATTTGATTGATAAGATTCAAAATTTAAAATTTATAGTCAAAATCAAATTATGCTAGGTAAGCCTTTATTAAATCAAGTTTGACTTACACACCGCCGTCATAATAGAATTTTATTTTCATTGAAAACGAATTTCAATTTTAAAAAACTGTTATTCATTTAATGTAGGTGTAAAAGGTTATAAGAGAGTTTAAGTTAATTATTTTTTTTGTTTCTCAATCAACGTCTGATTGATTATCTTTTCTTCTATTCGGAGCACTTGGTGCAGAACAAAGTTTTCAACCACTTCATAGCAAATTGGCACGTTACCTTTCTTTAATTTTCTCAAAGAAGTGATAAACAAGCTGGAATCATGTCCGATTCAAGGTCTTTGAATATTTTCGTCTGTGAAGTTTAATTAACTAGGAAAATCAGCAACTTTAGATTTGGATAGTGAGTTGAGATGAGATGAGATGATAGTTGAAAGTTGAATAAAATATTATTAGAATATTATTTTTTAATATTATTATTGTTTTAAAATTTGAAAAAGTTGAATTAGTTATTATATTTTGTATGAAAATTTGTGAAAGTTGTATCGATAAGATGATATGAGATAGGTTGAGAGCCCTTGATCTCTATCCAAACCAAGTCGTAGACATTGCATCCCATTTTACTCAAGGATTAAGCAAGCTTGACGTGTCAATAATGAGAAACAATTGGTATATATACATTGAGTTTTGCTACATATAGTCACTTTTACATACTCTTTGCGCACTTCACTGATGTGATTGGTCAAAGTAATTATTTTATATTAAAAAAAGCAACGCAGCCAATTACTTTAGTGTAGTACACGTAAGGAGTACGCAAAAATAACTGTAAGGAACAACTTGTAAACTTGTACGTGTAAAATTTTTATTTAGACTTGTAACATCTCTTCAATAAAATTGCTAAGAATAAAGGATTCTCTATTATTGGAACATATGATCAGAACCGGATATTAAAATACTTCACAACTATATAAAATGAAGGGTAATTTTATAATATTAAAATTTATTTTTATTTTTAATAGAGTTAAATGATTGTACTGGTTAATTGAAAAATGAGTTGTAAAATAGTGGTAAAACTATTGTAAGTCATGTGATATTAATCATCGAGAAAAGGGTGTCTGCAAATTAGGCAAACCGCATTATAAAACCGAAAATATGCTCCTGCTTCAATTTTTGATAAAATATGAGATTTGTTTCCATATCATAATATTTAAAACTACGCAACGTGTGGGGGCGAAAAGATCTGGGCAAAATTCAGTGCAATAATCGTCTCTCTCTTACGTGTAAAAAGTAAGAACACTTTGGTTTCTTTTAGGACTAGCAGGTTGCCTTCAATGATTTTGAGAATATGGTCTGGCCGGTAGGTGAAGGAGAAGAGATCAAAGGTGTTAGGGGACAGGTCATGTTCAATTTTGAGGTTTGAGGCAAATTTTCAGATGGATTGGATTGTTGTGTACTTTAGGGTGTCTTTGTTATAGGTTTTCTTGGGTGAGGAATTTTCGGATGGAGTATGTGGTTCGAGTGTGTGTCGGTGGGCGATATTTTACTAGGCAATTCTTCACAGCCTAGATTGTTGGTTTTTTAGAGCTGGTAGGTGAAAGAGTATAAGGAACTAATAAATAATTTTATTATGGCACACAACAACACGTACACATTTTGGTATAATATATACTGTTTGGGATCTTGGGTCCCGAACATTTCTTCCCAAAGATTTTTTTATTTTTATTTTTTTACTTAATGATTAAGGATGTGTTTTTTAATGATGTTATGAATTTTTTATTTTTTTAAATATTTATGATGATTAAAAAAATATATTAAAAAAAGAAAAACGAAAAACTGAAATGCACTATTCAAGACATCCTTCCGGACAATTTTTGCAGTAGTGCCACTCTATACAGAACTAGCTGTAAGCTATATATGGAAAGAAAATGACCAAAGCTGGCTGTAAGCTGTACAAGGAAAGAAAGAACGTTTCATGAAGTCTGGATGATATACAACTGTCATTATTCTAGGATGAGCAATGCTAGATACAATCATGGACTGTGTAAATACCGCGCACTTCTTAAGAAAAAAAGTAGAGTCTATTATTAAAAAAATAATTTTTTCATGTGGGTCCCATATTTACTCTTTTTTTTAAAAGGAGTGCGCGGTGCTTGCGCAATCTATGACTGCAAATATCATTTTTCTCGCGTCATGAGCTGTAACACCCATTCCAGCCAAACGACATTATAGAATGTTTCGGGTTTATCGTTCGGGATTACGAGTAAAAATTTTTAGAAGAGAGTTTGGGCCTAAGATATTTTTAGTGGTATAAAATTTTTATAGGTTGATAATTAGGTTTTAAAGTCTTTAATCGATCAAGTGGATGTTCATCAGAAAATTTATGGGATAAGTGTTTTTATTTTAGGTTGAGTAGAGATCCAAAACTTTAGATAAAAGCCAAGCAATAATCTTGTTAAGGGTCCAAGACGTGGTCCTAAGTATATTTATTTTATTTTATTTTATTTATTTATTTATTTATTTATTTATTTATTTTTTATAAATTTTATTTTATTTTATTTTTATTTTTTATTATTTTTTTTTACCTTATGTTATGTTATGTTATTTTATTTTATCTTCTTTTCTTTTCTTTTTAGACGTATGAAACCGGTCCGTGGAATTGTTTTCCACCATGCAGTTTGTATCCTTTTTCCTTATTCATGCAGTGTTCCCATCCTCTACTCTAGGTTTCTTATCTCCTTACTATTTATATATCTTATATATATATGTGTTAAGCATCCTCAGCGCCGCTGCCCACTCTTCATGCTTTCAGCCATTTAACTCATCTGAGCTCTCCCCCCTACCTCAGTACAGACCGCAGCCAACCACTGTAGAACCACCTTCTCCGTAAAACACCAACCGAAAGGCTCGGTTTGCTTCCAGTAAAACGCCACCCCCACAGCCAGGCCAACGCGTCATTCTCCGCCAAACTCTGTCCACGCACACGGAACCTCAGCCACACAAAGCCCACCACTCAAGCCGTGCGCCACCCCCCCCCCCCCTCTCCGTGTAAACACCACTCTTGGTTGCACCACTGAAAAGCAAAACACTAGCCAGCCATCGGGTAGCCACTTTCCCCCGGACCTAGCCCACGCGGAACCTCAGCCCTGTAGCCGCCTCCCAACGCAGTCGTAGCCTCCATTACAAGCCCCAAAAATCCTCTGTTTTAGTTGCCTAAAACAGAGCATCCATAATCCAAATCACAAGTTTGAGATTTGCAAACATGAGACATCTCGCTTGAGTGTGGTGAAGGCTGGTCACACACAAGTGATGCCCGTAGGCAGCCATGCTTTGGCAACAATGAGGACACAGGATGCCTGCGAAGCCGAACGGTCTATTCAGATGATAACAAATTAGGATGCCCAAGCAGTGCTTGAAAAGAGCTTCGTAGTCGATGATCCGCACCGCGCAAGTGGTTTTCAACAAAGTATATTCCAGGGGCATGTGGCCACTGGGATTCTTGTGGAACCTCAAGGAGTTTTGATGAGAAAATCTCCGAAAACTAAATTTTTTGGTAAAAATAAAATTAAAATGGCAAGTTTGAGAGAGACAAACCAGAGTAACTTAATTGTTGCTTTCAATTATTCCTTGACTGAAGTTGTTTGTTGCCGAGTGATTTTTTGCGTAATGGGTGTTGTTCGCCCTTAAGTATAATCCTTTTGCACTTTCTTTCTGCTTATGTGAATTGTGAATCCTGGTTTATTATAGCTAGCGATCAAAGTGCAAAGTTTTTGTTCTCGTGTTCATGCTTGCCGACTTTACGTACTTCATATGCGTTGCACTCCCTACAACTTTGCTCCACCCTTCTGGGTCTCTTGTCGGTGAGCCGGTAGTGTCATGTCGCCATTTGACGTGTGAGGTACCCCAGCTACGAACCAGTTTGGCACGGTATGCGAGCTAGACATGAAGCAGAGACGTTGGTCTAGTGCGGTACCTGCAAGACACCTTTGTTGAGCTCCAGGAGACGTTGGTCACATTGCCTCCCATAGAGTGGTTGTTTGTCTGTGTGTTGTTGCTCACCATTCTCCATCAGACAATAAGTCTCGCATCCGAGCTCTTTCTTGACAAGGTCGGTTGCTCACCACCTTTGCTCCTCGCAATTAGTTGCTCGCCATGGAGTGGTCTATCTATGTACGTGTTTGTATGTGTGTTGTTGTTCGCCACCTTTCAATTGACCTCCACTGTGGGTTGCTTAAGGTTATCTCCGTGGGCAAGGAAGCATCCAGGATGTCCAAGGTTGGTGAGGGTGGCAATGAGCTTCTGCAGCGTGAAACCTTGGTCGCCATGACGCGGCGAGATGTTGCATCGGGTGAGGCAACTTGTTGTTGCATGTTGGAGGTGGTGCATGCCTGTTGTGGCTATGTGCTCTACAGTGAAAGAAAATGCCGGTGGCCCAGGGGTGCGTACGGCCAGGCTGAGCTTCATGGCAAGGGGCCACTTCCGGCATGGAGAAGTGTTTTCCCAGGTACTGGACGTGGCTAGGAGCTCTATGGTTCATGGAGCTTTTATTGTTTGGGGTCACCGTGCTAGTTATAGAAAAATCTGATGAGCATAGTAGTGGCCGGTGGTTGTCCTTCGGGGTTCACAACAGTGTGCATCCTCCACCCACAATGTTGTGCCCGACATGATCAGCTTACGTGGTCAATGAACTTCCCCGCCGGTGATAGAAATCGTCAGCAGTTCTTCTAGTTGCGGGCGGTGGTATCCCCATCAATTCACGGACACCTGTGCATGGGCCTTCGACAGCTTGTTGCTCTCTGTCCACACTATGCAAAGTGCTCCATTCCTCACTGACGTTGTATCTCTGTCGTCGTTGTATCACCGGTGAGTTACCGGTGGTTGTAGGTTCTGCATGATGATGGAAATGGATGCACACCGTGCACCCCTTACGTGCGCTATGCATGTTGCATGTGCGCAGTGCAATTTGCTTCCTATGTTCTTTTTCTATTTTTTTTACCATTCGATGCAATGTTAAGAGAGTAAATAATAGGAAATATTAAAGTTGAGGAGAAGTTATTTGATTGTTTGAGGCGAAATCCACTTATGATTGGTGTTTTTACAATCTTTCATGGCCTTAAATATCGCCCAATACAATGGAGAAATTTAGGATTTTAGGAGGTTGAAGATGATGTCTCTCTTAAGAGAAGGTCCTGTTTTGTCAAGTCAAGGATTGTGTTCATGCTTTGTCAAGTCATGGATATTCTTCTATATGGGTCAGTTTGAACACGACCCGTTAAGCTGGATCAGACTTTCAAACCCTAACACAAACCATTTAAATAACGGGTCGTGCCATGTCACTTGTTTAATAATTAATTAGAAATAGGTCAACATGACACGATTCATGTCGGTCCATTTCACGTAAATGGATTGAACTTACCTACATAACCCATTTGACCTGATTAACATGATTTCACATTAAATTTAAAATCTTTATTTATTAGTAACCACAATATCTCTAAAACAATAATAAGACTATCAAGTAACAAAAAAATATCCGTAGTTTTCATATTTTAACCTATAATACAACAAATATTACAAACCCAAAAATAACAATTATGAGCATAGGTTCAAAGTTACATCCCTGAAAATAAAAACTTAAGTGTAATAGCCTGTACTTGGATGGGTCGGAGAGTTACTACCTTTCACTTAAACTCATATCTCACGGTACAGACATAGACTCAAATTTCTCAATTACACATAAATCTCACTATTTTAAATCAACTACTACAAATAATTAATTAGGAATACAACAATATCTTAATATAAACATCAACTTCCAAAATACTAAGCCATGAGAACATGACAAAATTTACTAAATGAAATCCTCAAACAATCATAGCATCCTTTTGTGTTTAATCCACTATACTTAAATAATCTCGCTCATGCTCCCTAATCTTGATCTTCAGCCGAAATATTCAACTCATCTGAAAAATATTGTGTAGATAAGGGGTGAGTTATCAACAACTCAGTAAGAAGAGAGCATATACTAGTATGTAAACATGAACATTTACAAGGTTCAGAATGCAGAAAAAAATATTTTTAGTTTTAGAATGCCTAATTAACACATGTTATTAAAATATCAGAGCGACAGTTCAAAACATTCATTATCGAAAACTCTTTGGCATAGCATAACTGAGCATCATCATCATCATATCATATCATATTAGAGCATCATATCAGAACATAGGCCATGTTTAACCCCTGTGGTAGGGTTTTGCAATCTAAGGATAGCTAAGGAGAACATGAATCACTCTGTCACCAAAACGGTGTGCACTAAAACAGAGGCCACTACTATAACCAGTGGCAGGGCCGATTGCCATTACTATTACACGTGGCTAGGCCGAAGGCCACTATTGTATCTTGTGGCAGGGCCATATATCAGAGCAAAATAGAAATATTGGTACCATCACAATCCCAAAATCAGAATCATCGGATCAGAACCAGAAATAGAATTAGACACATAATCATAATGTCATGCCAAAGATTTTTCAAATGCCACGTCATATCAAAACAGAGTACTGAACATATTTATATCATCTTCACATAATTAAAAATAAATTTAGAGCATCTTCACTTAGGCTACATTTGAGCAGTGAGTTGATTTCAGATGATCTGTGAATAGTGGTGAAAAATAAATGATAAGATATTGAATTATAGTGAATAGTAGTAACAAGTAATGAAAAGTAGGTAGAAAATAATGATAAAATATTTAATAGTAATGGAGTGATCTAAGATCACCAGAGATCACTCCACTATCCAAACACAGCCTTATTCATGCATAAATTTTAAGATTTCATATTTTTTTTTTGCACTGTTCAGAGACATAATGCCAAAAATAGCTCATGTCTACACCAGCCATGACAAAAAATATTTTTATCTTTTTGTACGAATTTCAAGAGTAATGCAGATAAATGATCGAGGTTGTTTTCAAGTTTTCTTTTCATAACAAAACATACATATTTTTCATAAATCAATCTCAGTCCATTCATTTTATGCAAAATCTAGTATAGATACCCCGCTTATTTAGACGTTTTAACTTCTCTGAATTTCCTCACAATAGTGCCATGGGGTATCAATCATTACCTATAATAGTCACGTAACTAGTGTAAATTTCCAATTGAACACGTACTTTATAATTAGAACCCGAGATATAAAAACAAAATCTATATTCTCCTAAGGTCTAAAATCCCCAAACCCTAAAATATCATTACCTCCAAAATACTTGATTTTTACATAATTTCTCCAAACAACTTCACGATTAAATTCTAAGATCATATTACTCCGTAAATTGGTCTTATAATATTGTTCATGCAAACAAATGATCTTGCCACTGAAATATACTGATTAAATCCATGACATTGACGAACCCAAACCCAACTCAAAACATGATTGAACTTAAAATTTGAGCCCAGTGAGGATAACTCTGCCATGGATTATACTCAATGACATGTAGGACTGTTCATCCGGGTTCCAACCCGAGAACCCGGGTATACCCAGATCTGGATCTGGGTTTCAAACCTGGGCCGGATTGATCCGGGTCAGACCCAGGTTGGAACCCGGGTAAATTCGGGTTTTTCAAAACCCGTATTCCTGGTTGAACCCAGATTTTTTTTTAACCTCGACCATTAATGGCTTTTAAGGAGAGAATACAACACCAGCCTGTTTCCATTGTGAAAAACATTATCCTAAACACAATTCTGGCAGTTAACATTGAACTTTCCAAAAACTATGGGTCTAAGCTCTATGCTCAACATATGATCTAGAGAGTCCTAAAGTTCCAAGAACTGTGATCTGCAAAAAAAAAAAAAAAACAGAAAACAATTTTTGTTAGGATTAATCCACATCACCAGGAAAACACTTGATTTTTGCCCCTAATGAATGAGATAAATATTTGTTAACGAGAATATACACTCATTGCACGTAGGATATTTGCAGTGCCACTTCATAAAGATTCTGAACGAGAAACTTCAGGGCTTATGCATAATTTATTCCACGGGTAATAATTTTCTCAGATAAGGGGAAGGGGATGTTTAGAGGTTAAGTTCATATAGAGGTTAAGTTATAATAAAAAATAAAATATCATCTATGATATATTTTCTTGGCAACCAATCAACTTATGAAAGGAGTTTGAGTTCTATCCCAACCAATTTAGAGTAAGTAAGGTTGGCAAAAGACAGCAAAACTAAGAACAAAATAGAAGCAATGAATTTTTTTATTCATTGGCAAAATAGAAAGCACTTACTCTAGATGTATTCATTGGGAAGAGAGACTCACAGCAGCCTCTGTTGAAGATGAAGCTAGATGTTCATCTAAAAAAATATTAAAAAATGAGTTAGATAGATAATAAACCGAGATAGATAGATATTAAAAAAATATTTCAAGTTTCAAACTTACCTTCAAGGTCCATCGACTGTATGTATTCTTCCAACTCCCGGATGTCAATAGGTTTGGTCCTTAACCAATTTTGGGTGCAAATGAGGGCTTTGATAGTTTCTGGAGACAATGAACTCCTAAAAGGATCCAATATGTGTCCTCCAGTACTGAATGCAGACTCCAAGGCAACAATGAAAATGGGGGTGGCTAACACATCACGTGCTACCTCAGCAAGGACAGGATAATTGGCGGCATTAACTCTCCACCAATCTAAGATATCAAAACCAAGCGAGTCATTTACACTTGCCTCAGATAAATACCTCTCTAGCTCCAATCTAAACTCCATAACACCCTGCTCCTCAAGGAATTTGGTGAATATCATCTTAAATTTAGTCGGAGGCAGTGTTGGCTCATTAGAACTCCCCCCACTAGTAGTGTTTGGCCTCCCTTGAGCCACATTAGAACTCCCTCCACTAGCCATACGAAATGTGTTATACTGCTCGATCAAGCAGCCTACAAGGAGTTTAACCTTTTCCTCTGTCTTATTCGCCAACTCATACCCTTTGCACTTTTGCAACCAAAACTTCATTGCAATCATTTTGTATCGTGGATCAAGCATAAAAGCAACATATATCATCAAGTTGAATCTATTTGTACTACCCCAATACTTGTCATACTTACTTCTCATATTTATGCCCATAGTACAAGTGATAATATCACTACTCAAGCACATATCATTTAATACATCTTCAATTGTACAGAGTTCCTCAAAATATACATTAGCCGTCACATACAAAGAACCAAAAATGTTCAATGTAACATCATAAAAAGTTTTCAGCAACTCTACAAAAATCCGTGCATTTTTCCAATCATCACTAGTGGGGTTTACAAAATGTTCATCCACAAAAACAAATTGTTCAAATGCTTGTTTATGTTTTTCAACGGTACTCAACATCAAATATGTGGAGTTCCATCTAGTAGGAACATCCAAGCAAATCATTCTCCCAATGATCTTTTCCGTTGCCGCACAAACCTTGAACTTGGCAAATCTTGACGGCGAAGATTTCACATACCTGACGGCATCCCTAATCTTTGTTACAAATTCATAAACATCCTTCAAGCCGTCCATAACAATCAGATTCAATATATGGGCAGCACACCGCATGTGAAGAAATTCACCACCCAATATAGTACAATCATTGTCTTTTATTCTCTTCCTCATGTAATCAACAACAACATCATTTGAGGAGGCATTGTCAGCTGTGATGGTCAGAATTTTATCAACACCCCATTCATACAATCCCACGTCTAACACCCTCCCAATAGTTTCGCCCCTATGGTCAGGAATTTGGCAAAACTTAAGTATTTTTTTATGTAATCTCCAATTGCAATCAATAAAATGTGCGGTAATGCACATATAGTTCATATTTTGCATCGATGTCCAGGTATCGGTGGTAAGACAGATTCTTTGACCATCCAATAATTTCTTTAACTTTATCTTCTCTTCATTATAAAGCTTAATACAATCCCTTTTTAAAGTGATTCGGGATAGTAAAGTAAATCGAGACTCTAAATCAGTCACGTATTCAACAAACCCTTCATGCTCCACTAGCCTAAAAGGCAATTCACACCTAATAAAAAACTTAGCTGTTGACACCCTAAGTTTTTCTGCATCATACTTCACTATACCTTGTGGGCTACACACTCTTCCCTCCACATCCCTCTTACTACTAGATGATTGACTTTTTCCAACTCCTTTAAGTCTAAGAGGGGAAGTTTCACATGCATTCTGGAGATGGTGTAGCATAGATGAAGTGCCATTATTGTAGTGGCAACTGTATAGTTTAGTGCAATAATTTCACTGAGCTTTTGGGTTATCGTGGTCAATAGGTTGCACTTTAGTAAAGTGTTCCCAAACCACCGATTGGTTACTAGGTGTTTTTTTTTTATTTCTTGGGTAAAGGTGGGATGGAACGGGTAGTCTGTTGTGTATATGTGAATGAATGAGTTGGAAGACTCACATGCTCCTCCACATCCACTGGAATAGACGAGGAGTCACCACCAACCCCTTGGGTTGTACCGACATTACAACTCACAGAATCTTCTTCCATCTGTTATTGAGTAATAAAAAACATCAAACACAATATAATAAATAATCAAACACTAATATAATCTGGATTATTCTAACATTAACACTCAACATAATGAACTCTAGTCTCAATAGAGATTGCACAAACTGAAATAACACTCAACAAACATAAATGATACATTATATTATGAAATAATATAATATATATTATGAAACTTGATGTTAAAAAGTGAATAACAGAAAGAAGATCCGATGCGTCCATAGCAGCTCAAGCAGAAGGCAATTAATTTTTCATTTCATTGGATGCAACCTGTTTGTCATTATACTTCTTCATTACGCGGGGAAAAGCAAGAAGTGCAGATTCGAAACAAATATCACCCTTGGTATAAATCATATCTCCATTTTGCAATAACTATTAAAAACTCACATTCCTGCGTACCATTTAGAAAAGAAAAGCAGATGTAGAGAGAGAGAGAGAGAGAAGGGTTGAGGGGTGAGGGGGGGAGTAGTAGCAGATAATGGAAGCCAAGAAATGATTTGGAATTAAAATTCAACATCCCAAGACTCATATCTCACTACATTACAAATTTCTATTTAATCAGTATTGAATGAATCAAATGAGTAGTCAGTATATATATAGTATGTAGTATGTTTATATACGCCTAGTGAACTGACAAGAATTCATTTGGTTGATAGAAGCTGGCATAAGCTGTGCAACTTGTATTAGAAAAACAACCCAAATAAATATAGCATATATTTCCTGCACAATGGCACAAGGGAACATAGCCAACAAGGATATATGACACCATATAGGCAAAAAGAGGAGAAAATGGTCATCCTCCAGTACCTAATTCAGTATTCCCCAATCAGACAACTCTCTATAACCCAGAAAAGCATGATCTCTGTACAACATCTATAACCCAGAAAAGCACCACACCAGCTATCCCATTACAAGGTGAACACAGCCAGGTTCAGGTAGATTATCTAATTCCAGATCGATAGACATTATTCTACAAGACACACAAGAGGTATCTCAGACGGATGGACTTTATAAAAACAACAAAGATTTTTATTCAAATACCACTTCCAAGATTTTATATAATTCCTAATGTATAAGTAATCTTACTAATTATATAATTAAAAAGTTACTAATTAATTAAAAAGTTATTTGAGGCTATATATATAAATATATATATACACATTCTCTTCAAGCTCAAAATGCTTTAAATTACTTTTCTCTTCAACTAATTTTCAACCCAAACCCAGTTTATAAATCAACCCAAATCCAGATCAAGCCGAGTCCTAGACTAACGATTGTGAACAACAATTTTTATCTTGCAGCTACCAGATCATATATAAGCAGAAATGATACTTTTCTCCCTTGGAAAGCCAAACCCAGAAATCCAATGGAGAGAGAGAGAGAGCGGGAGATAGAGATAGAGAGAGAGAGAGAGAGTGAGAGAGACTCACGGGGTCACGATGGAGGCAGGGACTTAGGGAAAGGCCGACGGCGACGGAGATGCGGCGGTGGCAATGGGGTCGTGGCGAGGAGGCACGGACGGACTTAGGGTTTCTTTACACTGCGTAACGAGAGAGAAAGGAGAGAGAGACAGAGAGCGAGAAAGACAGGCTCGGGGGGGGGGGTTCGTTTAGGAATCATAAAAGGACCCGGTTACCAGGTTTAAAACCCGATACCCGGGTTTGTAACCAGTATCTAGGCCGGATTGGTCTGGATTTTCCAACCCGGGTTCCAGCCCGGATTTAATCTGGGCCAGAACCCGGACCTGGATCCCGATTTTCCGGGTTCCGGACCGGGCCGGGAAAAAACCCGACCTAGTTGAACAGTCTTAATGACATGACCATAATTACGTAAAAACAACTTCATGGTTTCACAGAAAGGCTACACGGTAGAAGGGCTTAGTGGCACTTTTATGAATAAGTAAGATTCTGGACATCCTTGACTGAGAGGTAGAGAGAGATACTTACCTACGGTGGGGAGCGTGTTAACTAAGAGGGAAAATTGTGTTAGTGAAATACACAATAATATAATAAAAATTACAATAAAATTAACATTCAAACAAAATCAATTTTGACTGAGGCACAGAAATCTCGATCCCTTTAAGGACCCTCTGCAGTGTACAAAGTTTCAAATGAACCGGTGCAGCATAACTCCTCTTGCCTTGACTATTCCAAGATACAACGGTCCAACTGATCGTCATATAACTCAAACCAACTCTGCACAAGTGGTTAAGCCCAAAACTCCACTAAAAGAACATGTCTCTTTTGTCTAGAAATACTCTAAAAAAATATGTTCTACACACTTTACATTTTTGTTCTTTCAAAAACTTCACAATTTTGCTCCGTACCTTAAGACAAAAAATGTGACCAACTGCTAATTTTTCTCTCGCTTGGTCAGGAGTAGACTCGCCTTTGGGTTTTAAATCTTGAATTGATATTTTAAATTTACCAAATGATTTTTAAATGGAGGCCAATATTTTGAAAGTATTCGAAATATTTTAAATGTCCAAAATTATTTTAAATGGGGTACTTATAGTATTATTGAACCAATCCAAATTTTAAAGTAAGCCTCTTTATATTTTTTGAGCCCCAAAAATAATATAGTTTTAGAAAATCATTTTATTTACATGATTTTTTTAAGGAATATTATTTAATAGTTGTTATTTTATTCTATGTTAAAAACTCTATTTACTTAGATGCTTTTATTTCTCTTAAGAAATATTTATGAAAGCTCATCATTTTATGTTATGTTGAAAAAATATTATTTTGGGATTAATAAATTAAAGTTTGATTTTAGTTTAGTCTCATTTCACTTCTATTTTATCTTCATATTATTTAGTTAGTTTATTTCTTTGTGATTAATCTCCACCATTGGATCTAGGTTATGGACCCCTAGATGTAGGGTTAGGATTAAATCCCTAGAAACCCTAATCCCTCATTTTCCCCTCTTCCCTCTCTCACCTCCTTCCCCACTCCATAACTCCTTGCTCCCCGATTTGATCTCCCCACCTCACCACAACCGCGTTGCTTGATAAGGGCTATTTTTATGTGATTTTTATCACTCTTTTATTTATGAAAAGTGTCATTTCCCCTTCAACACTATCAATTTTAATTTATTTCTACATATTTTTATTCATTTTCTTGGTTTTGAAGGAATGAGAAGATTTAGTGCAAAAGGAGAGCATTTTGGTACCAAAGAAAAGACTACAGATCTAGACCGATGAGAGGCAGCGAGATCTGAAGAGTGCTGATGAGATTTGGGCGAATAGCCTTGTCTCATGGGCAGCAAAGAGATTTTTCTCGCCCAAAAGCGAGAAGACTTACCTCTCGGTAGGCGAGGAAACTCGTGACCAGAAGTTGAGACTAGAAGGAGCGTTTAGAAGGCGCGAAAACTTGGCGACAAGGCTCTAAGCGGTTAGATTGGACGACTAGTCTAAACGACAAACTTAAAAGACCAACCTAAATGACATCGTGGGCAACAGCTAGAAAAGGCGAAAGGAGTCTTTCATCCCGGTCGGGAATATGTCCACTCGGTACGCAAGGAGAATATGTCCACTCGGTAGGCGAGGAGAGTATTTCCACTCGGTAGGTGAGGAGAGGGTCGTGTGGTCTTTGTGACCTCCACGCCCATTCATTTGTGACCTCCACGCCAGTTATATTCATTAAACACGGAATCTACCTTGTGGGATAATTCCTCCTGACCGGGATTAATCTGTTGCTGACCACCAAATCCGACTCCGCAATCAATCTGTTGGCGACCAAATCCTCCCAAGCTCTGCAACTCAAGTCGTATATCACTGAATCTCCCATTTTAAATAATCCCGTTATTCTTGAGATAATTTTCCCTTATGTTAACATTTATCTTTCCATATTCTTAGGCGAGATTGTAGCCGTAATTATCTTGTTTCCGTATTTGAGTATTGGACGACTATTTAATCCCGACTTGTGGGATGAAAAAGGAGTGGGTAATCTGAGTGAGGATTTGGTGTGAGTCTGAGTTTAGGTTTCCAGTTTTTATTTTTGAAGTGTTCTTTTGTGAAGGAGGAACTGGAGGGCAAAGGCGAGAGCCAAATGCTCCATGAACCGACTTCAACAACGAGCACCAGTTTATTCTCTTTCTCTTTAATTTCATTACGAACTTATTATATTTTCTAGAGCTTTGATGTAGCCTAGCACTGAACACACAGTTTATATTCCAATTTATTTTATTTTCAATATTTCCATGATTGAGTGTTTATTCCTTATTCTTAATGCTTACAATTTTTTAGCTAACTATTGTTCGATCTTTTGGATTATAATGAGACCAAGAGGTGATTTGGGATTAAAGCTCTAGGAATAAACACCATTAGTTGAGCAAAAGTAGAGATGCTTTACCTAGAATAGTGTGATTTTCAAGAAAATTCAAAAGACTTAATGAGTTTCCAATTAGTTAAATTCACATAGAGATATGGAGTTATTAGTTGGAGATATTTTTCATATTGTTTGAGAGAAAATATAGAATAGTTAAGGGGTTTTTCTCATCAACTTGGGATTCTATAACAAGGAATAATAAATTGTGTGTAATTTTCTAGTTGAAGTCAAACGCTCTAAATATTTTCTTATTATTTTAAAATCTTATTTTTAATGTTCCATTCTTCAGTTTAATTTAGATAAACTGTGTGTGGTTTTCCAAATAGTAATTAATTTAGTCAATTTATTATTACTGTCATAATAATAAACCAAGGGGTCCACAATCTTCTGGTAGTCATACTATACCAAATTGATAAATCCACAAGTCCTACTAAATCAAAAACATAACTAAATCTAAAAGACATCTGAACTTCTTCTTTTAATGGTAGTACCCTAGGGTACTCGACATCCTCTCCTCAGCTTGCTCATGCTCACAATTCCTAATCCAGGTCCTCAGTTGGACTCTCCACATCATCTAAAAATATTATGAAGATATGGGGGGTCAGTTATCAACAACTCAGTAAGCAGAAGACATATGCTAGCATGCAAATATGAGCATTTACAAAGTATGGTATGTAGAACAAAATATTTTCCAGAGTTATCATGCAGAAACAAACATGTTTTCAAGAGTAACAGAGCGATGGTTTTAAGACAAGTAAAACCCAGAGTACTTTGGCATAACATAACTTGAGCATCATCATCACATCAAAATAGAGCATCTTACAGAGCAGAGACCATGTTTCACCCTCGTGGTAGGGTTGTGCTATCCCCGGTGGCCAAACCGGGCAGAGATAGAGGTGAAATCTTTCCCTTATTCTTCTCGGAGCCCCGAGTGTGCACACAGGAAAGACCACAACAAAACCACTTTGTTTCCAAAGTGGGTGCACTCAGAGACAGAGAAGTTGGTACCAACCCAAACAGAGTAGACCATACCAGAGAAGAGCAGAGACAGAGTCAGATGCAAAATCAGTACACCATGCCAAAGGTTTTTAGATGCCATATCAAAATAAAACAGAGTACCAAAACATAATCAGATCATTCTCACATACTGAAAACAAAAGTCGGAGCATCTTTCTAAATCAATGCACAATTTTTTTTCAGATTCTCAATATCGCTCTTTTTCAGATTTCAGAGACAACATAACAAAATTTAGCTCATGTCTACACAATGCATGTCAGAAAATATTTTTCCTTTTTCATACATATTTCATGAGTAGTGCAAATAAGCGACTGAGGATGGTTTTTCCCAAGACCTCGTTTCATCACAAAATATGCAAAGTTTTCAGAAAGTCACCCTCAGTTTTAATAACTCCTATAAAGCCTAGCATACGAACCCCACTTACCTAGACTTTTTAGCTTTTCTGAATCTTTCCACAATCGTACCGAATGAATACCAATTGTCACCTATACGGAATACTAAACGTTACTAAACTTCTAAAAGAACTGCTAAAACTCTCCATCTACTTAAATTTATACTACGGAAATGGCTTTGATAACTGTACAATTATCAGGAATCTAATAAATGTATTATCATTAAAAATAATCTTAACTTATTATAATATAATTTTATCTAGTATGGCAAAACAACTTACACTAATTTTGAAAATTAACATAATCATAATTAAAACTCAAATCTCGATAAACTATTATTAAAACACTAACTTAATACTGCCAACATATAATCTAGTAGGAAGTCATAAATTTCTTAAGCAATATTAACTCATAAAATATTCTTAATAATAATTATATTAAAAATCGTTGTAAATTACTAATCATATCTAATTCAAAACTATCCAAAATTTATTTCATATAATAGGCTTAAAGTGTTTTTAGAAAAATAATTTTAAACACTTACAATTTTCTACCAAAATCAAACCATAAAACTAATACCCGATAATATAATTAAAGTCATTAAATATTTTCTATGAAATCAAGTTTAATATAAAAATATGCCTTTTAGACCATCCGATGACAAGGGTGTTTAGGGAAATAAAAATATATACATGGGCTCTTTGGGTAAAGCATGCATGGTCACAACAAAGAAAGAGGTATGAGATTATAACTTCCAGAATCAAACCGTCCGTAAGGATCAGTCCATACTCACCGAGAGGGGTGGCCTGGGACGACGGAAGCGGCGGCTGGACTAGATCTACGGTGTACGGCTTGGCTGTAGTGCACTGACAGAGAGAGAGAAAGAGATAGAATCCAAGAGCAAGAGGGAGAGGGAGTTACGGACCATGCAACGTGGGGGCTGCAGTCCGACCATGTAGTCTTGCCCGTGATCTGCGGTGGCTCCACTTGCGGGTTCACTGCTGGGCTACGGCGCACAGACGGCAAGTGACCGTGCGGCTAGCATGGAATCTGTGTTTAACGGAACCATGCTCTTTGTGATGGGTTGTTGCGGTAGTTCGGTGATGGGCGGCAGTGTGATGGTTGAGCAATGATGGTGACCTGCAGTCATCTGGCGTGTAAGGGCAGTGACGACTGAGAGATGAGGAAAGGGAAACCGAGAGGAACCAAACACAGAGGGGGAAAAATGTTTGGGAGAGTGGGGGCTCTGTTTCGGCTTGACCGAAACAGAGGTCCTTGTACATGCATTGAGCCATGCGGCTGGGCTGTTTCCTTGGTGGTCAATGGTGGAGGGAGAAGCTTCAGTTAGGGTATAAAGCAGGGGCAGGTGACCACAGCGTGAAGGGAAGAGAAGATGGCAGCTTAATACTAGGTGATGCATGGTGGTTTTCGGGTGTCTGTGCAGCGTTAGTGCAAGATGGCAGCGGTGAGAAGAATGTTGACGTTTCACGGTGGCTATCAGAGGGAGAGAGCCTGTTCTGAAGAGGGGAGTTGTGATATGAGGATAAGGAGTAAAAGAGAAACCGTAGAGATGTGGAGGTTTTGGAAACCGGGGTGGAGCAAACTTCGGGACTAAAGAATCCACCACAAAAGAATCCAAAAATGGTCGAAACACCCGATTCATTAAATCCGTAAAAGCGGCAGGAGCATTCGCCAACCCAAAAGACATCACTTTAAATTCATAATGCCCATACCTCGTTCTGAAAGCAGTCTTGGGCACATCCTTATCCCTTATTCTCAGCTGATGGTATCCTGATCTCAAGTCAATTTTCGAAAAGATAGCTGCTCCCTGAAGCTGGTCAAACAAATCATCAATCCTAGGTAGAGGATACTTGTTCTTAATAGTCACCTTGTTAAGCTCCCGATAATCTATGCACATTCTGAGCGTACCATCTTTCTTCTTGATAAACAATACGGGCGCTCCCCACGGCGAAGTACTCGGCTGAATAAATCCCTTATCGACCAATTCTTGCAATTGAATCTTCAACTCTTTTAACTCCGCCGGTGCCATGCGGTAAGGAGCCTTATGCACAGGAGCCGCCCCAGGTTCCAGATCAATAACAAATTCCATATCACGAACGGGAGGCAATCCAGGTAACTCATCCACAAACACATCGGGAAATTCTTCCACCACTGGAATTTCCACTAAAGATTTCTTCTCAGATGATGTAGACACGACTTGAACCAAAAAAGCATCCGCCCCACAAGCTATATCTCTCTTAGCTTGAATTGCTGATATAATTGATGGTCTTGCCTTTAACTTACTCCCCACGAATTCTAAATAATCTTCATCCGAGAGTTGAAAACCGATTACTCGTCTTCTACAATCAATATTCGCAGAATAGTGATACAGCCAATCCATTCCCAAAATTATATCAAAACCAAGCAACTAGAATACAATCAAATCTGCATCCAGTGTCCTTCCACCAAAATCCAAAGGACAACCCAAAGCAACCTTGGAACAACACACAATCTCGCCATTGGGAAGAGCCACAACTAAGGATTGAGGTAGAGGTTCTGTAACCAAATTGCACATCTATGCAAACGTGGCAGACACAAACGATTGGGACGCCCCAGAATCAAACAAAGTACAAGCATAAAAATCATATAGACGAAATCTTCATGAGGCAAACACAACCACCAAACAAATTCAAAAAATCCAACCACACCAAACATTAAATCGAAATAAAACAGCTAAATACGTACCAGTAATCACCCCAGCGTCGTGGGTCTCTGGAGCCTCATCGTCCACATCACCAGGAGTCACTGCATAAACCCGGGCTTGTACCAATTGTCTCTGGCCGCCCCTTCCACCTCGTCGACCTCCTCTCGCTCCTTGCCCTCCTTGAACTAGCATAGGACACTCTCGAGCAAAGTGACCCGGCTGGCCACATCTATAACACTGAATTCCCCTTTGACCACAGTCGCCCTCATGGGCTCTACTACACCTAGGGCACACTGGAGTCCGGCCTCCTGCACGAACACCGGAGGTTGTCTGTGAACGGGCCCCGGTCCTCTGAACAAATTTCTGTGGCGATCCAGAACTACTCCTTCACCAAGATAACTCCGCCTCTTCTGCCCAGGAGGGGAGCCTACTCCAAAACTATTTTCCCGCTCTGCAATGCTAGCCAAATCCACTAACTTATGAAATTCCGTAATCTGAAGGCAAGCCACATGTTTGCGTATCTCGGGACGCAGTCCCTCCATGAAACGCTCAACCCGCAATTCTTCGGTAGCAATAAGGTGAGGAGCAAACCGTCCAAGCTCCATAAACTTCCTTGCATACTGCTCTACAGTCGTGCCTCCTCGAACCAAATTATTAAACTCTCGAGCCTTTTGCCGTCTCACCGAAACAGGAAAGAATCGATCATCAAATTCCTTCTTAAACCGCTGCCAAGAAACAGCAGCCAAGGACCCCAACTTCATCTCTAAAAGTGGCCGCTTGGTCTCCCACCAATTTGCCGCTTCACCTTGCAACATATAGCTTCCATATAATACCTTCTGGGTCTCAGTGCATCCACATACTTCAAATGTTCTTTCCAGGTCTTGAATCCACCTCCTAGCTCGCATTGGGTCCTCCTCCCCAGTAAAGGCAGGAGTCCTATGCGTCAGGAAGCGCTCATAAGTGCACCCAACTTGGACCGCTCTATTTGGATCTACTTGAGGCGATCGGAAATTCTGTTGTAGGAACTCCGTCATCCTATTCAACGCCCTCGCCATGGCATAATTTCCATCACCCCTGGGTAGCTCATCCTCAGGCACATCAGCTTGTCTTCTTGGTCTCACCATATTCCTGTCATAGAGCAATCTCCAACCCCGCTTAAATCCAGACAAAACCAAACTCAACCAAAGCAACATAAAATACAATAAGATAAAATATATTTAAATAACATCAAATAACATAAAAATAAAATATCAATAAACCCATAAAATAAAATAAATAGCTTAACTTACAACACTTAAAAATATTTAAAATAATTAAGGGACATGTGGTTTTACCCAGAGCCGAACTGCTCTGATACAACCTGTGGCGACCCCGACCCCCTTATAGATGTAAACGGGGATCGAGACGCCCAGATGGTGACAACACGGTCACACATCCCATCGAAGTGCCAGTGTGTGTACATGCAACGGTGTACAAATAAAATAAAGCAGCGGAATTAGTCAAGTCTACTAAGTACCAGAATTTAAACACAATTAAACATCAGTAGAGGTTTAAAAGTAGTTATACAGTCATCCAAAATAAAGTTAACACATGTCCCGAAAATACGATATGCAAAATAAAATAATAATAACAAGTGATCCCAGATCACTCCTCGGGCGGAGCCGTCTCCTCAGGCTCGCCCTCCTCCTCCTCATCTACATCAAAATCTGCGTTACCACAGAAGGGTACCGCAGGTAAGTATAACCCAAAATAATCCTCAAGAAAGAAATGCATTAAATGCAACCAACATGCATGCATATGATGAAATATGCAATTTTCACAAAACATCATTTTCCCCGAAAATGACAATTTCCAACACACGCCAAAATGTCATTGGCCCAAATATCCGTAAAACATTTTCCCAGAAAATGGTTTACACAAAATCCACGCACACTATTTTCCCAGAAAATAGCCAATTTAATCCTTTATTAACCTATGCACCATGGCCTCCCCTAGGGACCATCTGCACGTCCTGGCTTCGTAGCGATGCTCAGTTCCGCTCCCGGCGCGTACATGGCCGAGCACCCACTACGCACAAGGGATGTCCAGTTCCGCGCCCAGCGCGTACATGGCCAGACATCCTCTAGTCCCCGCCAGCAGAAGGACCACGGAGTCGGCACGAATCTCTCGTCGCCCAGCGACAATCCAGGGGACGTTACTCAGTTTATTTCGCTCCCGAGTAACCAGAGGAGCTCCACCGAGATAATACCCCATCTCGGCTTGGGGTCGTGATACACACGCACCCAAAGATATTCTCACATAAAATCATAATTTCCAAATCACACATGAGCATGCATCCAATACACGAAAACAATCATCAGATTAAATACAGTGAAATGCGTTAGTGCAAAAATACATTAAATTCACAAGAATTCTTTGGAGAAATACTTACAGTGCAATATAATAATTTCCGGAGGATCACGAAGCTGCAAGTGGTGATGTCAGAGCAACACCACAGTGTAAAATACACTGTGGCCGTGGGTCACAGATACCCACTTTCCAACGAAGACAAACGAAGACCCAAAAATGGTAGGGTAGGGCCTAGAGAGGTCGGTGAAGCCAATGGTGGTGGTGGTTTGCCGTGGGTGGCGGCGCAAGGGGCGGTTTTAAGGCCAAAAAGTCGAAATCGGAAATGTACTTGGTGTGGCTTCACCGGTGACGGATCGGAGCTGGGGTTGGGTCCAATGGGTTGCCAAGAGGTCGGGGATGATGTGGTAGGAAGATGGTGGCCAATGGCGGTGCGACGGCGTCGCAACGGCAGAAAGAGTGCCGCGGCTTCGTGGGGGCTAACGGCGGCACGAACAGAGGTGATATTGGTGGGGTAGGACGGCCGGCGGCAGAGGAATGCAAGGGACCGGGCGGTGTCGACCACCGCCGACGAACGGCGGCGCTGGGAGGGGACGTTAGAAACGGGCGGAGGAGAGGAGAGAGAGAGATCGCGCGGGAGAGAAGAAACCGAAGGAAAATAAGGAGAAAAAGAAAAAAGGGAGGAAAAGAAAAGGAGAGGAAAGAAAAAGAGGGGAAAATAAATGAGGTCCAATCCTCATGACTTGGGTCACAAAAATGATCCAACGGAAACGATTTTAAAATCACAAGTTAAATAAAATAATTTAAACGTAATGGTAAAGTCAAATTGAAATAATTAAATCCCACAGTAATTAATTTAAATATTAAAAGAAATTTAAATGCATAACAATAAATAAATATTAAGAAAGCACATAAAAATAATTTTCACCAAATTAAAATCATAGAAATAAACTCACTAAAAATCCGACCAATTTTAAAATAAGAGGATAAATTTTTGAATAAATAAAAATAATCTTTCAGTAAAAATGCACTAAAATACGGGGTGTTACAGTTACACCTAAAGCAAAGTTTAAAAACATTCTTATACCTCATGATCCTTGCCTATTTTAATCGCCGATCGCTCTGTCAAATCTAATACTCCCATATTCTAACTTTTCAATATTTTTGCAGGTACATTAAATACCTTATAATCCTCTTGACATACTCATTCATGCACCTAGTGTCGATTTTCATATAACTCAAGAACCAGTTAAAGCCTAAAGTATAAACCTCAATAATGGAATTACAAGCCTAATAATAATTTCCCATAGATGCACATTCACGCACATCGTATCGATTATCATACATCCAAGTGTGCGATCTATTTCAAAGTGTAACTTCTACAACGGCTCGATTAAAACGCCTACGAAAGTTTTTTACCCAACTTCTTAACCTCATTTCATATGAAAATAGCATATAAAACTATTAACCTCGTATGGATAGTAAAATAAACTCTCCTAAGTTCGGGGTCCTTAATCTCACACTCAAAGCATGAAAAATCCAACTTAGCTCGACATCCCTAAAAATCTCTCATTCTTATAAATCCTCAAACTTGAAATCTATAGCCATGATATTTAAAACCTACATGATCTCACATCGCAACTCATTTCCCAATCATCACCAAACCATCGTCTTATAAAAATATTATGCTTCCGCTGGGCCACTCTGATAACTTGGTAAAATCTCTAAAACTAAGACCTACAAATACCTCAACGTAGAGTCTAATCTCTTTTAGTACCTACCAAGAAAACTGTTACCACACTTTAATAATGTAATAGGATTTTTGTCTACCAAATCCACGCATACTCGTACTTTTAGATACCCTCTTCCATTCTCAACTCTAAATAATAGCCATTAAATACACAATCATGTTTGATGGCCACCCACTATTACCCACAACAACCTTACCATCCTTTTGTTTTGGAGTGATCTAAGGACACAGAAATCCATATGCCAAAACAAACCCATGGGGTGGATAGGGTTGGATAGTCGAAACGGAAATGACTCGCACCTAGAATAGGAGGATCACACGATGTAGTTGGGTTCAAAATTGGTCATTTCATTGAAAAACTTTTTTTTATTTTTTTTTTTTACAAAAGATACAAGAAAAATCTTTATTTAAAAAAAATAGTTTCCAAAAGTACTATGATCAAAACGCTAACTTGAGTTGCCAACAAGGAAAAAAAAAATTATTAGGGTGGACCAAGAGGCTTACCCAAAAATGAATAATATATGTATATTGGCAAAATAAATATATCTAAATATAATATATATATATATATATATATATATATAAAATAAAAAGCGAAGTCCAAAATCTCAAATTATAGCGTCTACAAATGTCAAACCTGACTTCTGATCAACTTATATACACCTTTAAAATCTAAAACTTAAATCTTATCAAAATCAGTTCCTACAGTCGACAAAAATAAGCTTACCAGATGCAAAATTCTAAATCTCACGAAAATCATTTCTTAAGTACTAAAAAGTCTAAGACCTCAAGTCTCATCCAGATCATTTTAAAAGTATGCAGAACCTCTAAACCTCAGATTTTGTAAGCCACCCACCATGAGTAAGCAAATGCGGAAACCTTAAATATCCCCAAAATCATATACTGGACGTACAGAATTTCTAAAACATTCGACCTCATCAAAATCTCTTTCTCATTTTTTTTTTCATAAACTCTAAGCCGCCCGTTCCAAAACTCAACCAATAAAGTCTACAGAATTCCAAACCTTCAATATCCACCTCATCATTCCAATAGTCCTCAAATCCCTACACTTTAAAAAGGAATGTTATTCCCTAAAACCCATATATATCCAAATCTCATATGTTTATAGTCTGTAGAACCTCAAACCTGGCTCTGATACCAAATGTAACACCCCATACCTGGATGGATTGGAGAATTACTACCTGTCCCTTATAAACATGTCTCCCGACACATCTAAATTCTCCAAAGACTTCATAAGCATAAATCAATATCATATCTTCTAAATAAACACATAATAAACTCCACAAAGTCCTTACTGTCATAATAATAAACCAAGGGGTCCACAATCTCCAGGTAGTCATACTATACCAAACTGATAAATCCATAAGTCCTACTAAACCAAAAACATAATTAAATCTAAAAGACATCATAACTTCTTCTTTTAACGGTAGTACCCTAGGGTACTCGACATCCTCTACTCAGCTTACTCATGCTCACAATTCCTAATCCAGGTCCTCAGTTGGACTTTCCACATCACCTGAAAATATTATGAAGATAAGGGGGTGAGTTATCAACAGCTCAGTAAGCAGAAGACATATGCTAGCGTGCAAACATGAGCATCTACAAAGTATGGTATGCAGAACAAAATATTTTCCAGAGTTATCATGCAGAACAAAACATGTTTTCAAAAGTAACAGTTCGATGGATTTAAGACAAGTAAAACCCAGAGTACTTTGGCATAACATAACCTGAGCATCATCATCACATCAAAACAGAGTATCTTACAGAGCAGAGACCATGTTTCACCCCCGTGGTAGGGTTGTGCTATCCCCGGTGGCCAAACCGGGCAGAGACAGAGGTGAAATTTTTCCCTTATTCTTCTAGGAACTCCGAGTGTGCACACAGGAAATACCACAATAAAACCACTTTATTTCCAAAGTGGGTGCACTCAGAGACAGAGAAGTTGGTACCAACCCAAATAGAGCAGAGCATAACAGAGCAGAGCAGAGCAATGCAGATACAAAGTCAGATGCAAAATCAGTACACCATGCCAAAGGTTTTCAGATGCCATATCAAAATAAAACAGAGTACCAAAACATAATCAGATCATTCTCATATACTGAAAACAAAAGTCGGAGCATCTTTCTAAATCAATGCACAATTTTTTCAGATTTTCAATATCGCTTTTTTTCAGATTTCAGAGACAACATGACAAAATTTAGCTCATGTCTACACAATGCATATCAGAAAATATTTTCCCTTTTTCATACAGATTTCATGAGTAGTGCAAATAAGCGACTGAGGTTGGTTTTTCCCAAGTTCTCGTTTCATCACAAAATTTGCAAAGTTTTCAGAAAGTTAGCCACAGTCTTAATAACTCGAATAAAGCCTAGCATAGGAACCCCGCTTACCGGGACTTTTTAGCTTTTCTGAATCTTTCCATAATCGTACCGAATGAATATCAATTGTCACCTATACAGAATACTAAACGTTACTAAACTTCTAAAAGAACTGCTAAACCTCTCCATTTACTTAAATTCATACTATGGAAATGGCTTTGATAACTGTACAGTTATCAGGAATCTAATAAATGTATTATCATTAAAAATACTCTTAACTTATTATTATATAATTTTATCAAGTATGGCAAAACAACTTAGACTAATTTCGAAAATTAACATAATCATAATTAAAACTCATATGTCGATAAACTATTATTAAAACACTAACTTAATACTGCCAACATATAATCTAGTAGGAAGTCATAAATTTCTTAAGCAATATTAACTCATAAAATATTCTTAATAATAATTATATTAAAAATCATCGTAAATTACTAATCATATCTAATTCAAAACTATCCAAAATTTATTTCATATAATAGGCTTAAAGTGTTTTTAGAAAAATAATTTTAAACACTTACAATTTTCTACCAGAATCAAACCATAAAACTAATACCCGATAATATAATTAAAGTCTTTAAGTATTTTCTATGAAATCAAGTTTAATATAAAAATATGCCTTTTGGACCATCTGATGACAAGGGTGTTTAGGGAAATAAAAATATATACATGGGCTCTTTGGGTCAAGCATGCATGGTCACAACAAAGAAAGAGGTATGAGATTATAACTTCCAGAATCAAACTGTGCTTTAGGATTAGTCCATACTCACCGAGAGGGGTGGCCAGGGACGATGGAAGCGGTGGCTGGACTAGATCTACGGTGTACGGCTTGGCTGGAGTGCACTGACAGCTAGAGAGAAAGAGATATAATCCAAGAGAAAGAGGGAGAGGGAGTTACAGACCATGCAACGTGGGGGCTGCAGTCCGACCATGGAGTCTTGCCCGTGATCTGCAGTGGCTCCACTTGCGTGTTCACTGCTGGGCTACGGGTGCACGGACGGCAAGTGATCGTGTGGCTAGCCTGGAATCTGTGTTTAACGGAACCATGCTCTTGGTGATGGGTTGTTGCGGTAGTTCGGTGATGGGCGGCAGTGTGGTGGTTGAGCAATGCCGGCGACCTGTAGTCATCTGGCATGTAAGGGCATCGACGACAGAGAGATGAGGAGAGGGAAACCGAGAGGAAACTAACACAGAGGGGGAAAATGTTTGAGAGAGTGGGTGCGCTGTTACGGCTTGACCGAAACAGAGGTCCTTGTACATGCTTTGAGCCATGCGCCTGGGCTGTTTCCATGGTGGTCAATGGCGGAGGGAGAAGCTTCTGTTGGGGTATAAAGCAGGGGGCAGGTGACCACAGTGTGAAGGGAAGAGAAGATGGCGGCTTATACTCGGTGATGCATGGTGGTTTTCGGGTGTTTGCGCAGCGTTAGTGCAAGATGGCAACGGTGAGAAGAATTTAGACGTTTCACGGTGGCTATCAGAGGGAGAGAGCCTGTTCTGAAGAGGGGAGTTGTGATATGAGGATAAGGAGTAGAAGAGAAACCGTAGAGACGTTTCTGAAAAGGGAGTAAACTTCGTGAGTAAAGAAACTTGAAAAGGAAGAGAAGAAATCAGGGAAAGCAATTGAAATTCGAGGAGGAAGATCTTACTAAAACGGCGTCATTCCCTCATGAAAGGTTGGGCTTCCATACTGTCTGGGCTTAGGTTTTAGGGGCTGGGTATTTCAACAAGGCGTTCAGAGATTTTGCTATTACCACATTGGCGGCACAGATGACAAATGTATCACAATAAATAGGTAAGATGAACATTAATGCTATCCAAACTAATGTTGTTTGTGAACATTGCATGAGAAATCAAGTGTAGATTGCCGAGTGGGGAATCTTTTTGCCCAACCTAGTTATGAACAATCCCACTACGTGTCCAATTTCCAACATCAAAACAATCCTTATTCAAACACGTTCACTTCTGGATGGAGAAATCACCCTAATGTTTCATGGAGCAATATCCAAGGGCCGGTTAGACCACCTAAATAGTTCCACAACAAGAGAAGATGGCAGCAGTTGAGGATATGTTCATGCAGTACATGCAAAAGATTGATATGGCAATGCAAAAGACTAATATGGTGATCCAAAACAACTCGGCATCCATCCGCAATCTTGAGGCGCAAATCGGTCAGCCCTCCAACATGCTTACTGAGAGGACAATAGGGACTTTACCGAGCAATATTATGATCAATCCGAAGGTGCATGTCAAAGCAATAGCATTGCGAAGTGGGCAGACATATGACCAGCCGTAAACGGTAAATACTGAACGAGATGTATATGTTACTGAGAACGCAGAGTCTGAGATGAAAGAAGATTTGCAGGATGCAACCGACCAACAAGCTGAGACGGTAATGTTAACCAAGGAGAGCAGTGTAATTTTACAAAAGGAGCCACTGCCTAAGTTGAAAGATCTGGGGAGTTTCAAAATCCCTTGCACTATAAGAAATTTCTATTTTGACAAAGTTCTATGCGATTTAGGGGCAAGTATTTATCTATTGCCTCCCTCTATTTTCAGGAAACTGGGTTTTGGAGAAGCAGAGCTATCGACCGCTGGCGGACAGATATATTAAATACCCGAGAGAACTCATTGAGGATGGACTGGTGAAAGTTGATAAGTTCAATTTCCCAACCGACTTCATCGTGCTCAACATGGACGAGGACGAGGAGATCCCTTTGATACAAGCCCGACCTTTCATGGCGACGGGGAGAACCTTAAGTGATGTCCAACAAAAGAAACTCATTTTGAGGGTCGGCGAGGAGCATATCACTTGTGATGTATTTAAAGACATGGAATTTCCTCCCGACGAGGTACATTCTTGCTTTCAGATAGACAACCGAGAAGTGTTCATGGCCGACGTGCCTTATGGAGCTGAATTTCAAACGCTACCACCTGAGGAACCACCCAACCTTGAACTTAAACTGCTTCCATCAAATTTCAGGAACGAAGAGGCCGGGGAGATCTCCAAGGGCTACACGACTACACCTTCAAGGACAATATTCAATTGGAAGACTAGAAAAAAAAATCAGGGGAGAATCTCTTACCTTCTCTCATTCGTTGTTCTAATTTTTCTTCATTTTTCCCATTGAGGACAATGTGAAATTTAAGTTTGGGGTGAAAATATATTGTTTTATCTATTTAAATATATATATATATATAAATAACAATAATAATAACGATGATGATAAAAACAGTATGGTTTGATGAATAAAAAGTCTATGATAAGAATATGATTGAAATTGATTATAATTTTTACGAAAAAATTCTCATCGCTTAAGTCTAGTTGTTAATTCTTTACTTGATCTTACTTAATTTGATATTTCCAATGTTCAATAAATGCCTCTGATGATCATTAATTTTTTTGAGTACCTAGAGAAATTTGATGTGAATTTTATGAATTTGTATGGTCTCAACTTACTCTAGAACTTGTTTGATTACACTCAAGGCGAAATCCTAGATAGAATATTACTAGGGAAATGATTGAGGCATTCTTTGGACCGATTGAAATATATTTTGGTCTTATATTTTTCTTTCTTATAAACCTCATATTCCCTATCCAATTTGAGCTTAAACATTGATTTCCTTACCTTTCAAGAGAACTAAGTTTACACAAAGTCACAGATTCACAAGAGCATGAAAGGTAAGAGAGGTCGAAGGTCTACAAGTAAAGAACTTATAGCAATATTATCAAAATCATAAGTTTGGGAGTGTGAAAAAGTCAACTCGTCTATTATGTGGCCAACAAGAAAAGGCCGATGAGAGTCATCCACAAAAGCAGCCGAAAAAAAAAATATAATCTGACCTACCGAATAAGAGGGGTAAAACGAGAGATACTTGGAAGTGCAATAAAGAGAAAGGTATGTTGAGAGATTTACAATGATTGAGAAGAGATGTTTGAAGTGAGAATGCTCTATTTATTCTGTTAGTATTTAACTTAAGTTCTCTTGCTTTATTTAAATCCTACCTTTTCTTTGTAGCCCTCACCCTAGCCTTACATTACAAGTTTAATAAAGACCTATTGATCCCTGGTGATAGCTTTTGTTCTACAATAGTAGAAAGTGTTTTGAAAAGCAAGCCTATAGAATTTTTAGAGATCCATTATTTATTTACTTGTTTGCATAAAATGATCCTGGGAGCTAATGATGAAGTGAGAATGATGGGTATGCATGAATGTGAGGATGGATAATGCAGTGAACTTGAGTTTTGAATTAACTTTTGGACTTGATTGATCTTGAATGATTCCTTTGAATTATAAACTTTAGACAATCTTCGAGGCAATACATTTTGTGAATCAAACCAATGCTTGTTTTAATTGTCTTTCTTTTCTTCTTTGCTCGAGGGCGAGCAAAGCTTAAGTTTGGGGGTATTTGATAAGTGTTATTTTTATGTGATTTTTATCACTCTTTTATTTATGAAAAATGTCATTTCCCTTCAATACAATCAATTTTAATTTATTTCAACATATTTTTATTTATTTTCTTAGATTTGAAGGAATTAGAAGATTTAGTGTAAAAGGAGAGCATTTTGGTACAAAAGAAGAGACTACGGATCTAGACCGCTGAGAGGCAGCGAGGTCTAAAGAGAGCCCATGAGATTTAGGCGAGGAGCCTTGTCCCATGGGCAGCAAAGAGATTTTTCTAGCCCAAAGGCGAGAAGACTTATCTCTTGGTAGGTGAGGAAACTCGCGACCAGAAGGCGTGAAGACTTGGTGACAAGGCTCTAGGCGGTTAGATTGGGCAACTAGTCTAAATGCCCAACTTAAAAGACCAACCTAAACGACATCGTGGACAACAATTAGAAAAGGCTAGAGGAGTCTTGCATCCCAGTCGGGAATATGTCCACTCGGTAGGCGAGCAGAATATGTCCACTTGCTAGGTGATGAGAGTATTTCCACTCGGTAGACGAGGAGAGGGTCGTGTGGTCTTTGTGACCTCCATGCCTATTCATTTGTGACCTCCACGCCTATTCATTTGTGACCTCCACACTAGATATATTCATCAAACACGGAATCTACCTGGTGGAATAATTCCTCCCGACTGGGATTAATCTGTTGTTGACCACCAAATCCGAGTCCGTAATCAATATGTTGGCGACCAAATCCTCCCGAGCTCCGAACTCAAGTTGTATATCACTGAGTCTCCCATTTTGGATAATCCCGTTATTCTTGGGATAATTTTCCTTTATGTTAACATTTATCTTTCCAGATTCTTGGGCGAGATTGTAGCCGTAATTATCTTGTTTATGCATTTGAGTATTGGACGCCTATTTAATCCCCACTTGTGGGATGAAAAAGGAGTGGGGAATCTGAGTGAGAATTTGGAGTGAGTTTGAGTTTAGGTTTCCAGTTTTTACTTTTGAAGTGTTCTTTCGAGAAGGAGGAACTGGAGGGTAGAGGCGAGAGCCGAATGCTTCATCAACTGACTTCAATAAAGAACAATAGTTTTATTCTTTTTCTCTTTAATTTCATTATGAACTAATTATATTTTCTAGAGTTTTGATGTAGCCTAGCAATGAACACACAGTTTATATTCCAAGTTATTTTATTTTCAATATTTTCATGGTTGATTGTTTATTCCTTGTTCTTAGTGCATACAATTTTCTAGCTAATTATTGTTCGATCTTTTGGATTATAATGAGACCGAGAGGTGATTTGTGATTAAAGCTCTAGAATTAAACATCATTAGTTGAGCGAAAGCAGAGATGCTTTACCGCGACTAGTGTGATTTTCAAGAAAAATCCAAAGGATTTAATGAGTTTCCAATTAGTTAAATTCACATAGAGATATGGAGTTATTAGTTGGAGATATTTTTAATATTGTTCGAGAGAAAATATTGAATAGTTAAGGGGTTTTTATCAACAACTTGGGATAATTGAGATTCTATAACAAGGGAGAATAAACTGTGTGAGATTTGCTAGGTGAAGTCAAATGCTATAGATCTATTCTTATTATTTTAAAATCTTAATTTTAATGTTCTTTTCTTCAGTTCAATTTAGATAAATCATTCTTCAAATTTTGATTTTCGATTTTCCAAATAGTAATTAATTTAGTCAATTTCAATACTCAATAGCATAACTATTCCCTGTGGGTTCAACATCCATTTTCTTTAAAAACAAAACACTTTATTACTTGTTACGATTCTGTGCACTTGCATATATATTTTTACGCGAACAATGCCGCACGTTGCCAGTGCCACTGCTAACCACTCCTCACACCAGTGACCCTCCACCTCCGATCCTCCCTCTCCCTTTTCCCCCACTCCGTCACCCCCCGCTCAAGCCAAAACCCAACCCATAATCCCTCGTCTCCACCCAAAGACCCCGCGCACTACCACGGTGAGCAGCCCCACGGGCATAACGTCAAGCCTCGTCGGCCAACCAACCCCTCCTCCCTCGGCCTCTCCCGTAGCCCCTGTAGCTCTCTCTCCCTCTCAATCTCCTTCGACCTCCACTACGCTAGGTTGTTTGCCGCCGCAGATGGCAGCAACGAAGCAGCACCACGGGGAGCCACCATACCCGACCACCGCGACCACCCATCTCCCCTCTCATAACCCAACAACCACCTCTTAGCCCCGATGCCTCCCCCTCCCCCCCCCCCCAATTTCTTTTCTTCTACCTCTCGGAAGCCCAGCGTCGCCGCACCTCCTTAAGCCATCGTCGTGCAGCCACCCCTGGAAGCCATGCCTCATCGCACCCCCATGCCACTGGACACCTAGCTCTTCTCCTCCCCGAATCTCACCCCTCTTGGTTTCCCTCAACCCACGACCACATGGCCTTGCCTCTGCCACCCACGGCTAATCCAATGCCTCCCTCAGCCCCTACCATCGCCTAGCCCCTCCACACATGGCTCTCTGCCCAGCCACCAAACAGCTCATGTTTTAAGGTCACGATAGTGAGCACTAGGCCATGACCCAGTCCCTCCTTGCACATCCGTGGCCACCACCACGAGACCTTTCTGGACAGCGAGCTATGTAACAATTTCAACCCCAGAATTATGGTACAATTTCTATCTCTTTCCCCTCGATGATTTATTATATTGTGAAGCTGAAATTGAAATTGAAATGGTGTTGTGAATATGTTGTGTTGTGAATGGTGCGTTGTTGTTGGTGTTTGTGATTTGTGAGTTGTGGATTGTGAATGGAGTAGTTGTAATTCGGCTGTGTAGTTTGAAGTGATGGGCATTTTGTGCAGTTGTGGTGTGGCTGTGTGTAGTGTGAAGTGACAGGGTAATTGTGAAATGTTTGGATGGTTGTGTAGTTGTGAAGTGTGTTATGTGGTTGTGGATTGGAAATGTGAAGTTGGTGTTGTGGTTATGCGTTGTATGGATCACTGTGCAGTTTGGAAGGTGGTTGTGACCTATGTGACGTGATGGGATGTTTTGTAGAGGGCGATGTGGTTGTATATCGTGTATGTTGTGTATGTCATGTGAAGTGTTGAGATAAGCTAAGTAGTTGGACGGGTTGCATGAAGTATTATGTTGGTTGGGTTTGAGTTGGATGTTACTGTTGATGTGTATGAAGCTTATTTACAGAAGCGGATAAAAGGGTGATGTACATGTGTAATTTGGTTGGATGCATGTATCGGACAAATTTATCATATGTAATGGATAGTCTATCCTAAGTATGAGTACATGATGTTTAAGCCTCTGAGTTGGCTTAAAGTTGTGTATTATACTTGGTTTGGGTTATGACTTGCAAGACAGCAAAGGAGATTTGGGATAACTTAGAAGTAACTTATGAAGGAATTTTGCGAGTCAAATAATCAAAAATGAATGATGATGAATCTATTTCTACTATGTACACTCGTTTTACTAACATTATAAACAGTTTGACAGCTCATGGCAAGGTTTATTCCAGCTTGGAGATAGTAAGAAAAATTCTTAACTCTTTGCCAAAACGTTGGGAATCAAAAGTGACGGCGATTCTCGAAGTAAATGAACTCATCGGGTCACTTACCACCCATAAGTACACATTGAAAATGGAAGAAGAAGAAGGAGAACTAAAGAAGAGCTTGGCAATTAAAGTTGTTCCTCATGAAAGAGAAAGTGATGAAGATGAGGAAATTGATGACAAAGATCAAAAAGTTACGATGATAACAAGGAGAATTAAGAGATTCTTAAAGAGAAATAAAACTCCTTCAAGGAAATCCTTCAAAAAGTTTTCCAGCATAGATATAGGTAACAATGGCTCTTTAACTTGTAACAAATGCAAAAAAAGCCTGGACATATCAAGGCGGATTGTCCTCTACTAAAGAAAGATAAAAACAAGGGCAAAAAAGCAATGAAAGTTACATGAGATGATGATTCAAGTAGCTTAGACAGCGAAGCAAGCAATGGAGAATCTGCAAATCTTTGTCTTATGGTTAAATACGACCTTGAGGTAACAAATCTTGACAATATTGAAAATCCATCATATGAGGAATCACAAAATATTTTGAAAGAGGTATATGAGGAATTTTAGAAATTGGGTATCAAATATACTACTTTGAAAAAGAAAAATTCTTTTTTAACAAACAAAATTGATGTTTTAAGAAAAAAAAATATCGTTTCGAAAGATGAAAATATGAGTTGAAGAAGAAAGTGACTGATTTAGAAATGATTGTTGAAAACTTTACAAACGAAAAAATAAATTTTGAAACACTTCTTGGTAGTCAAAGATGTGTTTTTGACAAGGCAGACCTGGGATACATGCCAAAACAAAAATACAAACTTTATAATAACTTCTTTGATAATCCTTCTAAATCAAAGTACAGTATTTAAAATTCTTTTCATAAAAATAAATTTTTCAAAGAAATATACTATTACAATCACTCAAGTTCTTTGTATATGCCACATGTTATCTGCAATTTCTATAATAGAAAAGACCATATTTATCATGCTTGTCCTATTAGAAGAAAGCATACAATGACTATTAGGGCCATATGGGTACCTAAAAATCTTGTTTCTTCTAATACTAATAAATGAAGGAACCAAAGAACTTGAGTAGCAAGAAAAATCATTTTAATTGTTTTTGTAGGTATGCATGAAGTCCTCCATAAGCAATAGGAAATGGTTTTTAGATAGTGGATTTTCAAGACACATGACATGAGACAAGACTAAGTTCATTGATCTTACATATAAAGAAGAAGGACACGTGACATTTGGAGACAACTCGAAGGGAAGATCGTCGAAATATGTAAACTTTGTAATGAGTCTTCTCTCATAATTGAAGATGTTCTACTTGTTGAAGGTCTAAAACATAATCTTTTAAACACAAGTCAATTATGTTATAAAGGATTTACAATTACTTTCAAAAGGGATAAGTGCATTATTTTGAATGATCATGATTGCAATGTTTTTTTTTTTCTTTTTAAAAAGAGAGAGTGATCACATGTCCATGAGTGATCGCCGCCCAAGTTTATTAATGAGTCCTTACTTATGGCTAAGGAATACTATATACATAGTTCATCAATGCTGGGGACTTACAAATAAAAACAAAAAAACATCAACCTAGCGGAACACTTATTTCCCCTAAAGTAATCAAAGACAACTAACGAAAAGTTACAAGAATCCCATCATTACCAACCCATCCTATGTCAAGTCTGCGTAAACCTTTAATTGAAGCTAGAATCCCATCATTACCAACCCATAACTTATTGCACCCATTTTTGCTAAAACATCCGCAACGGCATTAGATTCTCTAAAAATATGATTAATAGAGAACTGAATCCCCTCCAATCTCTGCATTATCTCTTCCCAAAAATCCTCCAAATACCATAAACTACAATGTTTCTTCTTCAACCATTCCACCACCAGTTTTGAGTCCATTTCTATTTCCACCTTTCTAAACCCCATTAGATTCACAGTTCGAAGGCCATGCAAGATGCTTAGCACCTCTGCAGCATTATTGGTCTGTTCAACCAAGAAATTAGCAAAGCCACAAATAAATTTACCATTAGAGCTCCGTATCACCCCACCAGCACCAGCCTCACTCGGATTCCCCATAGAGCATCCATCAATATTTAATTTCACGAAGTCTACTGCTGGTCTCCTCCATTGAACAAATTTTACTCTGTTATTAGGAGGAGATTTAAAAGGAATTTGCAAATTCCTCAACATGGTTTCATCGCATGCACTTATTCTCTTGGACTCCTTAACTTTCAAGGCCACCCAAACTAGCCAAAATTTAATCGCAGCAATTACTGAATCAAGAGAAATTCTTCTACCCTCCATTCTTTCTTGACATCTTCTCCACCACAGTCTCCAAGAAATTATGGCAGGCAAGATACCAATCAGTTGACCCCCCTTAACAAACATCTTTGCCCTTCTGTGAAAGAACTCAATTCTCTCCCTCCATGGCTTTCCCTACAAAGAAGGCAGTCCAACTACTAAAACAAATCTCGCCCAAACCTGTTCAGCCAGCTCTCCTTTAGATAATATGTGATCAATATTTTCCTCCTGCCTAGTTAAGCAACAGTTGCATTTTGATACCATGGGGATATTCAATCGTCGAACCTCCTCATCAACTGGTAAACAGTTATGCCAAGCTCTCCACATTCTAACTGAGATTTTCTTTGGTAATGACAGATGACAAATCCACTTTGCCCATGCAAACATTGGACCCGAGTATGAATGCACTCCATTGCACTACTAGTTGAGAACTTACCATTACTGTTCAGGAGCCAAATGAGGGCATCTACACCAGGTTTAACTCTGTCAAGCCTCTCAACAATCTCTGCAGCTTGCTCATTACCCAACAACCTGGAAAACAACTCTTTATTCCATCTTCTTTCATCCTTACATGCCTCCAACTGCAGATCCGACAATTCAGAAATTGCTTGCGTAGCAACCAGAGAACCCAAACCTGACCAGTTATCCCTCCAAAATGAGATCTTACCATCTCTAACCTTCCATCTTGACTTGTCCAAAACCAAAGGAATACATCTCACAATCATTGTCCAAAAATTTGATCCTTTATTTGAATCAATTTCTGTTATATGCTACATATTTTTTTGAAAAACAATTTTCCCAAAGAGATGATTGAGACAACAAATTCCAGGCCAATTTCATGTGTAAGGACTGTTGGACTTCATATAAATTCCGGATGCCCAAGCCTCCTTTAGATACTAGTTTGCACATCTCCCTCCATGCGTACCATTTCCTCTTTGACTTGCCATCAATGCTACCCCGAAAAAAGGTGCTCATTATGGAATGAAGTTTATTAATGACCTGTTTCGGAGTGTTCAACACCGAAAGCAAGTGAATCGGCATACATTGGATAACATGTTTAATAAGCAACAACCTAGCCCTGCTTGATAGCATTTTTGCCCTCCAACCTTCAAGCCTTGCTCGGACCTATTGAATTATAAAATCAAAATGCCTGACCAATAATCTCCCTAAAACAATCGGAGCTCCCAAGTACACGAAAGAAAAGTTTCCTTTTGAGAATCCCAAGACTCTAACCAGGCTTTTTTTCCGAGATGTTGAAATATGTTCAGAGAAATAAATGGAGGACTTACTCTTACTTACAACCTGACCTGACCACCCTTCATATACTTTGAAGACATTTGAAATTGCCCTCAACGATGCCTTTCCTCCATTTGAAAACAAAACAATATCATCCGTGTAAAGGAGATGTGAAATAACAGGAGTACCTCTTGGATGAGAAAAAGGAACAATCTTGCCTAATTCAACCTGCTTCTTTATCAATCTGGTCAAGACCTCTTCCATCAAAATGAATAGATAAGGCGAGATTGGATCCCCTTGGCGCAAGCCTCTTCCTCCTTTAAAGAAACCTTTAGAGATTCCATTAAGCACAATAGAATACCACGATGACAATATACATTGCCGTATAATCCAAGAAAAAAAATCAGAGAAACCAAAGGCCTTCAACACATTCAGTAAGAAATCCCAAGACACACTATCATAAGCTTTCGCCATGTCAATTTTCAACACAATATTCCCTCCGTGACATAGCCTGTGGATTCCATGAATTGATTCTTGAGTCAAGCTAATATTTTCATATATGCTACGACCTGTAATGAACACACCTTGCTTCGGAGATATAATCTTATGGAGAATAGGCGAAAGTCGATTCACCAAAATTTTTGAGCAAGTCTTATAAAAGACGGAGCATAGACTGATCGGCCAGAATTTCTCAAAACTTCTAGGATTGCTTACTTTAGGAATAAGTGCCAAAAAAGTTGCGTTATAAAACCATGGTAATGGAATCCCATTAAAAAATTCCATTGCTGCCTCAATAACATCCGGACCCACTATATGCCAACATGACTTATAGAATCCTGCGCCAAACCCATCAGGGCCAGGACTACTATCCACTGGAATGGAATCCAGAGCTTCAAAAATTTATTGGGTTGAAGGGAGGATACACAACCCCTCGTTCTCAAGTTCTGAGACAATAGGCTACACCAACTCAGAAAAATCAGGCAGTGCTCGACTACTACCATTTTTAGAAAGGAAAGACTGAAAGTATTGGACAGCTCCATTATGTATATCCTCGGGAGTAGAAAGAACAGAACCATCTTGTAAGGACATTGATCGAATCTCTTGAATTTTCCATCTAGAAACAGCACGGAAAAATTCTTAAGTTACCTCCCCTTTAGTTATCCATTGTTGCTTAGCCATTTGGGACAAACGCACTTGCTCTCTCTCATTCCACATTGATAATTCTACCTTAGATGTGATAAGGTCATCCTCAGTTTCCACCGAATAATTCTCCTACAATGACGTCTCTAAACCTTCAATACGAAACTCAAGATCAGCTATATGATGCTCAATTCTACCAAACGTCCACTTGTTCCAATCTCTCAAAATAACTTTTAATCTCTTGAGTTTAATCTAGATCCACTTGCTAGGACCTCATAACACACTCAAAGAACAGCTCATGAGATACCCACATTTGTTGAAATTTAAAAGATGGGAAGCCATACCGAATATTATCCCGCTCTAACTTTATAACCATGGGAGAATGATCAGAAGAAGATCTGGCTAAGTAAGTCACTCTTGCCTCAAAGAACGCATTTAAAAAATTAATGTTCATCAAGACCCGATCCAACCTCGCCCATTGTCTAGACATACCATAGTGACCATTACACCAAGAGAACAAATTCCCAGAGATAGGCATCTCCATAAGACCATTAGCTTCTATCCACTCATTGAACTCTTCCATAGCCAGAGCTAAACGTGGATGAACCCTTCTCTCTTGTTCCATACGAATAATGTTGAAGTCACCAGCCACAATCCAAGGCAATTGGGAGTACCTTGAATTAGCTAGTGAATCCCACAATCTACGGCTTCCAATGTAAGAACATTTCGCAGACACAACTGTCAATGAAAGTTCTTGTAGATTATAATTAATCTTAATGAAAACAAATTGATCTTCCATACAAAATACCGAGAGGTTGATAGCTTGATTCTAAAAAATCCAAAGCTTACCACCCGCAGCATCATTTGATATACAATTCTCAAATCCTAGTCTTTCCTTCCATAAAACCAAGCGGGGCTCCTGCAACATGGGTTCAGCAATTGCAACAACTTTGGACTTGTACTTCTTGATTAACAACTTTAATCTCCTTCTTGAGGTCCCTAAGCCTCTAGCATTCCAATAAATAAAAGGCACGATCAAATACTCAGTTTAGAGGGCTTTCGAACCACCCTCTTAGAACTTCTCTCCTTCATTGCTTTTCGCTTATCATCAGTTTCTTTCACAATATCATAATCAAAAACCACCACTTTGTTTTTTGCCAAATGCTCCATTTCACCATCAGTTTCATTCTCCGAGCAAGTCTCAACCTCTACAAACTGATCTGCCTCTCCTACCGGGAGATCAATCCCAACTATTTGACCATCGACACAGTCAGACTGTACTACCCCAATAACTCCTGGGCTATGGAACATGAACCTACTTCCCTCAAATTGTTGCAGTGTGATCTCCCTGTTTTCCAGATAAGTTACTTCAGCCGAGGCCTCCTCCACTGAATCTTCCATACCCTGCCTTCCAATCTGTACCAATATTTCCTGTCTCAAACCTCCGGGAGAAGCCACTAGCTCCAAATTCATCACAAACGGCTCTGTGACAATAGGTTCAATGACAGCAGGCTCTGTCTGCACGTCAGTAGCGTTACCTATCAGAGCATGTTCGTTGACGGCCCGAGTATTACACTCAGCATCTTGAGGACCCAAATTCCCTTGTTTACTGGATTCTCCTAACTGAAAAATGGATGAAATTTCTTTGTTGGCCTTCTGTACCCAGATTCCAGCGAATCCCCCATCTTTCTTCCAATGTTTAACATCTTCTTTCTTCTGTTTCAATTTCCATTTGCACGTTAGTTCATTATGACCCTGCACTTTGCAATGCAGACAATATGCAGGGAGAGTCTCAAATTCCATTTCTTGATAAAAGCTGAAAGGATGATGAGGGGTACCAATACATATTGCCTTGAGCGGATCTTTCGATACATCCATCTCAACACAATCACGGGCCCCATTCGTCCTAGTCGCGCATCTGGTAGAATTATCTCTCTTAAGAAACCTCCCAATCGACAGCATAATATTTCTCAAGAGATCCTCATGATAAACATTCGGTGGCAAACCTGGTAAGTTTAACCACACAGGTACCCTAATAGGTTCTTATTCCTCATGATAATCAATAGACCAATGAAAAGGCCTATAAGAAACGCCATCAATTTCACAACTTTCCCTAGCAAATGCCTTCACAAAATCTTCCTCAGTTGTCATACGCACAATGACGTTTCTAGGTTTCTGCATAGAAGAGACAATCGGTTGCTTACTCAGACCCCATCTTGCTCAGATAAACGACCGAATTGCATCCAATGAAGGCCTTTGCCGAAGAAATTTCAACACCAATGAGAACTGAAATGGTAAGCCAAATCTATCTAGTTCTTCCTTAGAGAAAACAATGCAGACTTCTCCCTCCACCATCTGTGGTGCCCGAAGAGGGACCTTCACCTCAGGGAGAGGTTGTGGCCATGAAACCCTAATAAAAAAGATTTGACTCAAGATTCCATCGGCTAAATCTTGGAGTTTCACGGAACAATCTTGGAGTCTTCTTTCCTAACGATTGCAATGTTTGTTATATTGCTTTTATAAGCAACAATGTTTATACTATTGAATTTGAAGAAATTGCCTCACAAGATGCTATTTGTTTTTCAGCTCAAAATGAAACTGGTTGGCTATGGCATAGAAGACTAAGTCATGCCAACATGGAACTTATTTCCAAACTTTCAAAAAATGATCTTGTGAGAGGTTTACCAAAGGCAAATTTTCTTAAAGACGAAATCTGTGATGCATTCCAGTTTGGTAAACAAACAAAAACTTCTTTTAAAATCAAGAAATATATCTACACAACTAGACTACTACAACTGATACACATGGATCTTTTTGGACGAAATAAAGTTGTAAGTCTAGGAGGAAAATCTTTACCAACTTATGCAAGAGAATTCAAAATGAAAAGGGCTATACTATTTCAAGTATCCGAAGTGATATGGGGAAAGAGTTTGTTAATAAAGATATTGAAACTTTTTGTGATGAAAATGGTTTTATACATAATTTCTTTGCTCCTTGAACTCCTCAACAAAATGGGGTGGCAAAGAGGAAAAACAGATATCTTCAAGTGATGGCAAGAATAATGGCCAATGAGAACAACTTGCCTAGTTATTTTTGGGCCGAAGCAGTAAGTATTGTCTGTTATGTTATAAATAGAGTTATGTTAAGGTCTAAGTTAGATAAAACCCCTCTATGAGCTTTGGATTGGGAAAAAGCCCAACAATGGTTACTTTCATGTATTTGGATGCAAATGTTTCATTTTGAATAACATGGATAATTTAGGTAAATTTTATGCAAAATCTGATGAAGGTATCTTTCTCGGGTATTCTACTAATAGTGAAGCTCATAGAGTCTTCAATAAAAGGACTTTGACTGTAAAAGAATCAATGCATGAAGTATTTGATGAATCTAATCCTCTACTTTCCAAGAAATCTATTGATGAAGAAACAAAAGCTATAAATAATATGGAAAGCCTCAGTCTCAATAAAGAAAACACAACAGAGGAAGTCCAACATGGAGACATCGGGAAAGATAAAAAAAAAACTTAAATCTAACAATTTGATCTTTTTCTCAACACTTTTATGAGCCTGTTTTGTAATTTTTGCTTGACTACAAACTTCACATTTTTTAAAATCATTTTTCAGTTTGGGAAAACTACTCATAATAGCAACATGCCAACATGCCTACTATTGATATGACATAAATGTGCATGCCAAAAATTTAAAAAGGAAAGCATATAAATAGAAACATTCGATGCTTTGTTCTCAATGTTTAATTTAAACATTCCATCTCAAATATAGCCCTTGCCACAAAAATTCCATTTTTCATAAAACCGTATTGATCGGATTCAATAATTTGTTAGAAACCCGCTTTGTTGTGTAAAAAACTCAACATCAAACTCTTCCTCTAAGACAGTGTATAGAGAACATAATTTTCAAAAATTAAATTTAACTTTGTCATGAGAACATACAAGACGTTCAAAAAGTTTAGATACAAGAGCACCTTGCACTTCCATCTTTTGAAATTGGCTCATTTGAAACGAAAGGGCTTATTAGTATCTCCAATGCTTTCTGTTCACCTTTTAGTTGTAGCCTCCATCTGAATCTCCTTAAAATTCTTAATAAAATACACAATAATATAATAAAATTCAAGTTCAAATGAAACCAGTTTGGACTGAGGCACGAAAAACTTGCTCTCATTAAGGATATTCAAGCCATCTATAGTGTACAAAGTTTCAAATGAATCGTTGCAGCAGAACTCCTCTTGTCTTGACTCCTCCAGCATACAACAACCCAGCTGATCGTTATATGACTCGAACTAACTTTTTACAAGTAGTTGAGCCCAAAGATCCACTAAAAGAACACCTCTCTTTTGTCTGGAAATACTCTAAAAGAATATGATCTACACACTTTGCACACTTCAAAAATCACCAACACTGGACACGACCTCAAAAAGAGTAAAATACAATTTGATTTTAAAAGTAGACGTTGTTTCAAGAAAAATTGGCAACCGAACAATTGAATGAAAATTAAAGTAGCCAACATTAATCCTCTAAACCGAAAATTAAAGCAGCCAACCAATGGTCATTGTAATAAGTACTAAAATTCTAAACGGCTTGAAGCCTTCAACGTGCATGCATCCAAATTCAAGAGAAAATAAAATCGAAGGAAGCAACGGTAATAATCTCTTAAAAAAAATGTTATTAATAAATACTATTTATTAAAAAATACCAACAAATGGCATGGGAAGGAGCATGATCGTCCTGTGGGGGTTGATCGGCGATGGGTAGTGGCTGGCCGAGGTTGACAGTGGAGCACGGAGACGAACATTGAAGTGCAACACCCAATGAGAGGCTTGGTTTGTGATGATGTGGTTTGGGCAGTGCCCTATTTTTGGTGAGGAGAAACAAGGGCCTCTTTGGACTTGCAATGGCTGCATGGAGTTCATGGTGCAGGGTGGTAGCGGTATGGCGTAGCTTTGGAAGTGGAGTTACCACTCATTGGCAGAGTTGCAATGAGGTTTATGCAACAAGGAGGGTCTGTTTTGCGTGGGCTTTCATTGTGCCATTTGGTGTTTTTCCTGTGATGGTTGTTGGCACATACATGAAGGGCTTGCTCGGGCAATGGTTCTATGGCTGGGTGGTAGTGTGAGGAGGTACAGAGGATGCTCTATTTTGAGTTGTGTAAAACATAGGCGTTTGGTGTGGCAAAACCATGGGTTATGGAGCAGTGGTGCGGTGTAGGGCTATGGTGATGATGACTTGCGGTTTTGTGATGCTCTGGACATGGAGAGGCTTTCCAAAGTTTGTTTTGATGTGCGTTAGTGTGGTGCAATTGCAGTGTATCATGGTGGAGGGGCGGCAGTGACTAGGTGGAGTTTTTGACGTGGGGGAGAATCCTCGAGTGGCTAGGGTGGTGAACGCGGGGTTGAGGAAAAAAGGTTGAGTACTACGACATTACTTTGGGGGCTTAATGGACGAATTGCTTGTGTTATGTATATATATGTTGTACCCTAAGGTAGAGAAAGAAACATGGCATGTGCATGCTACTTGGGCAAATATAACAGTCAACTGGGATTAGGGATTTTAAGGCGAAGAGGACTTTATAATTATAGTCCTAGTGAAAAGTGGAGATGCGTATGGCTTAGGGTTATAGATGAACGGGTATTGGGCCCAACAGGTTTTGGTCCATTTCATGGGCAAAAATTCAAAAATTATAATGGGCCTCGTCTCAAGTCCAACTTGCCCACTTGATCCGTAAATATTAAATGGCCTTTAACTCAATTATTGAGCCTAATGAAACTCTTATAATTTATCATTAAATTTATTGGTCGGGGGTCCTTACAAAATTTTCCGACTAATCTAATCTAGGCTTTTATAAGTATTGACACATTGATATTCTCCAAAATCATCAACTACACCTTAGCGATTTTAAAAATAAAATTTCGGCCTATGGACCTAACTAAGTTTTAATAAATAATAACTTGGGGCTTATCTAAAATGGCCAATTAAACCCATTTTAGACCCAGTAATTTATCCATCTTTCATCCCTAATAAGCCCGGGATCAAGTCGTCACAATAAGCATATTGAGAATTACCAACATAACAACCCAACAATAATAAAATTATAATTTTGAAATAAAATTTAAATGAGTTATTGCGGGTTGACCCTTCTATTAATCGTGTCTTAACGGGTCAATCCGATTTTACCCAAACCCATTTACATTAAACCCAAACCTGCTAATTTCGTATCATATTTGTGTTGAATTTACAGGTCATGTCACATATTGCCACCCCTAACTATCATATATAGTCGTTGGAAATCAAGATCACAATGTGAATAAGGTACTAGAAAGAGGAGCTGCAACATCGAATCGTCGATCGATCGTGGCTTTTGGATCATGATAACTTTAACTATTTGATCATTGGATTCATAAGCGTACAATTGTTCCATTAATGTTTCTAAATTGATCATTTAATAATTCATTATGGATGAAAGTATTTTGTCCGAACTAATTATCAGATGTTGTTAAAATCATGTGATCAATCGGGTTGAGCAGATTTGTTAACGAGAAATATTTTTCGGAGTAATTCAAATTTTCATCCCAAAAGCTTTTAGGAACTATGTTTCTAGGACAAATTGGGGACAAAAGACATAAAAATATAATACGAAAGTATAATGTTTTGGAGCATCTTCTTTATTAGATGTTCTAAAGATGTCGACCGTTAAAGTCAAGAAGGTGTTAAGGATGTAAATTAAATAATCAAATCTATATTTTTCCATTAGTTTAAAAAGAGAATATTGTTTAACGGAAATGTTGTTTCTGGGCAGTGTGTAAAAATGTTTTAAAAACCAATGGGGATTTATGTGGGTATGTCAGTGTCAAGACCCCCAAGCCGAGATCGGTGGAGTTCTTCTAGTCACTAGAGAGCGCATAATAACTGAGCGACATTCATTGTATTGTCATTGGTCAACAACGGGCTTGAACGAGACGGTAACGCTCTCGGATCAAAGTGGTGGCCTCTCTAATGGTGGAGGCTAGAGGAAGTCGTGGTCAAGGACATGGCACGAAGTCAAACGTCACTCAGAACGAAGTCACACACACGATCGTTACCCATAATGTGGCAAAGGGAGCCAAGTTGTGTAGATGGCTTTGTTAAGGGCATACAATGATGCACACGTTAATGAACTGAATGTTTTAAAAACTGGGAATTTGTTAAAGTGCTTCAAAGTTGCTCCCACGGGCCTGGGCTCCTAGCTAGGCTAATGATTGATGTTAAATGTTTTGAGTTTTGTTGCTCGATAACCCAATGTGTGAGGCTTAGGCTGCGTTTGGATGCTGAGATGATCTGAGTTGATATATGAAAAAAAGTATTTTGTGGGTTCCAATGAAATGTGTTTGAATGTAAATAGGTTTAGATATGTATTATTATTAAATATGAATAATATTTCACTCTCTTTTCTCTTTGTTTTGGCATCTCAAAGTCACAATACAATGAAAAATAACATGTATTTATATTGTACAGTACGAAAAACCCTAATTATGAACATTAGCTCGTGCAGCATTTTGAAAGAAGTGTCAAGCGAACTGGAACACCATCGGGACACAGAACACCTAAAGAAATGTTTCCCTTAAGTATTCGTTAAGACTCTGCTGTTAAGTTCTTGATTATTTTTCTTTGTAAATAAAGCATCTGTTTCGGGTCAACGACTCTCCCCAAGGAAAAAGGGAGCGGAGGTCAACCGAGCACGCGACTCTTAAATACAAATGACGAGTCCAAAAACTAGTCGTGCCAAGTTAAAGGGGCACAAAGGTCAAAAGACCACATGACCCTGAAACACCAATGAAGAGTCCAAAGACTAGCAATGCCAAGGAAAAAGGGTGTGGAGGTCAACAGACCACGCGACCCTTAAACACCAATGACGAGTCCAAAGACTCGCGGTGCCAAGGAAAAAGGGTGCGGAAGTCAACAAATCACATGACCCTTAAACACCAATGATGAGTCCAAAGACTCGTGGTGCCAAGGAAAAAAGACGCGAAGTTCAACAAATCACGCGACTCTTGAACACCAATGAAGAGTCCAATAGACCACGAAGTCAAGGAAAAAGGATGTGGAATTCAACAGACCACGCGACCCTTAAACACCAATGATGAGTCCAAAGACTCGCGGTGCCATGGAAAAAGGGTGCGAAAGTCAACAGACCATGCAACGCTTAAACACCAAAGATGAGTCTAAAGATGCGGGTGCCCAGAAATAAGGGTGCAGAGGTCAGCAGACCACGCTACCCTTAAACACCAATGACGAGTCAAAAAACTCGCGGTGCCAAGGAAGAAAGGCATGGAGGTCAACTGACCAAGCCACCCTTAAACACCAATGATGTGTCCAAAGACTAGCAGTGCCAAGGAAAAAGGAAACGGAGGTCAACAAACCGTGCCATCCTTCAACTACAATGATGAGTGCAAAGAGTCGCGGTGCCAAAGGAAAAGGGCGTAGAGGTCAACAGACCACACGACCCTTAAACTCCAATGACGAGTCCAGAGACTCGCAGTGCCAAGGAAAAAGGGTTTGGAAGTCAACAGAACACACAATCCTTAAATAGCAATGACGAGTCCAAAGACTTGACTTGCAATGCCAAGGAAAAAGGGAGCAGAGGTCAACAGACCACATGACCCTCAAACACCAATGACGAGTCCAAAGACTCACGGCGTCAAGGAAAAAGGGCGTTGAGGTCATAGACCATGTGACTCTTAAACACCTATGATGAGTAAAAAAGAAACATGCCAATCGCAGAGCATAGAGAACACACCACATAAAATCAAAGCGGCTAGCAACACGATAAAGAGCCAAAAACTGGCTAAGTGTTCCTAATAAGTACAAATACAAAAATGTTCATGTTATTTACAATGTCCAAACAACTACCACAAGAAGCTATGTGCTAGGATCGCCCAAAGGTGGGGATGGATGAGGACTGTCAAAGGCATTGGTTATGGTGTTCATACCAAATGTATCAACAAACTGATGCAAGGCCGCATCAGGTTTAAACATCTCCAAATCTAAGCGCCTCAAGTCGGTTCAAGGATTGGTTAACAAGTGCGACCTTAGCCGCAATACGCCAGCCCATATCTGTAACCAAAAGTGCAATCCCTAATGCCACACACCAACGCCAGCTGAGGAGAGAGGCAAACAAGTTCCTCCTTCACAACCACCAAACTGGACTCCAATTGCTTCACCTGTTGAGCCCGTTCCTTTAGTCGGGTGTCCATGTGAAGAAGTACCTCGCCATGCTTCCTTTCCTTCTCATCAGCAGTAGCACAATGTTTCTTGTATTCCTCGTGTCGTTTGGTCAACTTTGCCACTTACTCTCCTCTAAAGCTGCTAGTGCCCCCCAGGCTTGTAGCAACGTTGCCGAGAACTAGACAATTCCTGGGGGGCAGAATCAAGTTCTTCCCTAAGGGCAGAGAGTTGAGTGCGCACGCGACCCTTCTCTAATGCCAACTCCCCCTAGACAAAAGAAAGCTGGGCATGGGTGCAGTCAGGCTTTGACTGCAACAATCCCAATGCAAAGCTGTCACGAGCGTTCACCTCCCTAGCACGATGAAGTTCATCGCGAAGGAAAAACACTTCATCACGAAGGATCTCTAAGTCGCCCACCAATGAGTGAGCATAGTTGTATGCCTGCTTTAGAAGAACCTCCATCTCCACCCTCTCAGCCTTCCATTGTTCGAACTCCCTCTTGGCGTAGAATGAAAGGACACGCCTAGGGCGGACCTCGTCCTCCAATTCAACGCGATCCGCCAGGATCTAGGCCGCCAAATCATCAACGCCCTACAAAAGTAGAATCACAGGGAGCTTAAAAAAAATTAGAGGAGGGGGAGAGTATCAACGCCCTACAAAAGCAGAAACTCTACCCCCGCCAGCCTCCAGGTCAAGCAGAGGAGTCTCTCCCTCTGAGACAATGGAAGGCAAAGAGTGGGGAGTTGAACTTTTGTCCCCGCGGTCTTCTTGAATTCATCAACAACGGGAGGATCGTCACCCTTATCGTCACTCTAGGCACTCGAGCACCTTTCGCAACATCCTGATCACCCTCACTTTCCATGTAGGCCACTCGGGTAGCAAGACACAAAGAGAAAGTGGCGTCCACATCCAAATTAACCTCGCTGCTTTCCCTTGGCAAATTGGAAGCTTCGAACGTAGGGAATTCGAACGTCAGATGCCAAATCGAGTTGTTGAAGAGGAAGATCAAAATCAAAAGCGGTCGCCAGGTTAGAAAAGGCTTGACTCATCAAATCCTCGAGGTCGTCAAGACTTGGAGAAGGCGCATGAATTGGCGAACGATAGGGGATAGAAGACGGGGTACCTTGAGGTTGGTTAGCCACATGGGAGGTACCAACACCTGCGCTCACAGCCCTCCTCTTTGCTACAGCAGAAGGCGTATCCGTAGTAGCAACTCAAGGGCGATTCCACGAGGCCTTGGAAGAAGACTCGGAGGAAGGCCTAATTGGGGCAGATGGCGCCACAACCTTGGTTATGAAAAGGTGACCCTCAACCTTCGACCGGTCACGCATCACCAAGAAATGATAAATATTGGCACATGGAAAAAGGACCTTGGTCCAGATCTCTTCCTCATGTTCAATCACCCAGGCAGTGACCATGTCGACTCGGGATTGCTCCCGTTCAGATTGTCACAACCCCGCCTCGGGAAGGGAGGGATCGCGACGTGCATGCCTGTCCTTTTTCTTTTTTTCTTTTTTGGTAATACGCGATCGACATGAACATGACACACGTGCACTCTAAATTTCTAATTTTATAAAGGGAACACCTGATAGACATTCTATTCGAACATTCATCCATAAAAGACTCTCAGAGTCCATCATATGTTCATAAAAACATAACCTATCATCCATAAACATAACTGTTCTAGTTAGGGAAGGTCCTAAGCGTCTGCCTCTCCCTCTGCAATAGTGCCTTGCTCCCCAGCCTTTTCATCATTACCTGGATGTTTAAAACATTTAAAACAAAAGTGAGTCGAATACTCAGTAAGTAGTACACCATGCAGTGAACATACTAGGCCTCTATTCTTTTCTTTTGAAAACATGCATACATAAACCTTTTGCTAATTCTTGACAATGCTTTCATCCGTAACAGTTTAAGGGCTAAGCCATAGTTCCATGCATAAACATTTAAGGAGTAACTATGCTTTCATGTATAAACATTTTAAGAAATAACCATTCTTTCATGTTTCACTTTCTTTGGCAGGTACACACTATTACGCCCCGTGTGTTGGGGTTAGCGGTCTTCCTTTGGACCTGGATGGGAATCCCTTTCAGTCAGGGGGCAGCACTGGGTGCACTACCAGTACTACTTACCCAACATTGCAATCTGCCCATTCCTTTGGTACCCTTTTCATTCATATGGCCGTTACGTATTTTCATACAATCATACATTCATTCATTCAGTCCTTTCTTCATTCATTTCAGTCCTTTCAGTCATTTTCATTTAAAGGTTCATTCATGGAAAACGTCATTTAAAAGCATGAACTTAAACATCATCTTTTCATTTAACAGTGCATTCATAGAAAAACATCATTTTAAAAACATGAGCTTAAACATCATTTTTCATGGCATCCATAAAGCATCAGTTCATAGGGACAATTTAACATCAGTTCATAGGGACATTTTAACATCAGTTCATAGGGACATTTTAAAACAATTTCTTTGTGTCATTTAAAACATCGCTTAAAGCATAAGGCATGAGACATTCCTTTCAGTTCCTTTGCAATCAAAACATGTTCATCATCTTCCCTAATTCGATGCATATGAATTTTTATGAAAAGATACATTTTCATGCTATATACTACATATAGGAATGATCAATAAGTTTATTGAGAGAGCATGTATGGAAATCTCATGACTTAGAACCTATGTGCATGCATTACCTTATACACATACACACAATTATAATCGATAGGGTGCTTGACAGGGGCTATCAAGAAAGGGCTTATACATACTATATTCATTTACTTTTTTCTTTAGAAGAACATTTGAAAAGAGAGAGAGACATTCTTTCATAAAGAGAACTTGGTGTAAGAAGCATGGTCATAGCTACTTACCTCTATGCTCCTCGATACTTCCAACGTTAATATAGGTCCTATTCCAATAAATAGCATAAGCGTGTTAATACTCGTACAATATTCTTTAGCCCTCCCTTTAAAAGAGAAAGCCACGGTCTTATAATCTAACGTCCTTTCTATGCTTAGCATTAACCCAAATGACTACTCATCACCTCAACTCAAAAGAGATATAACTTAAGTATTAAGACATGCTAGTAGTTCATGGAAAGGCTATTTTAAAAGCTTACATGAAAAGTAGTTAAAAATTCATAGGCTTCAAGCAAGGTATCTTTAGTACAAGCTCACTTTGGCTTAAGGACATTAGGAGATAAAATCTAGAAATTCTCAACAATGGGCTTTAAAATGGATTTAGGCATCTCAAGTAGGCTAAACAAGCTTAGGAAACATGCCCTTTAAATCAACTTGTGGTCCCTCATTATAAAAAAAGTTAGCTTATCGATATTTTGGACTCTTGGGTTAGGTAGAATTTAATAGAACGAGGGATAACATAAATGGGCTATTTTTACGTCAAGACATGGCATGACATAGGCTTAGGGGTACTTGGACAGCTTTGCATATCATAATACATCATGTACAATTAATCTCTTATATCTAAACTAACTAAACTATAACATATTCACATAAGCAATATGTTAATTAGTTTAGATAAAACCACCCATTAAAATTAAAGTAGCATAAAGTATAGCAAAGTTACCCATTAAGAAACTTTAAAACCTTTAAACACTTAGGCTTATGATTTACTCACTTAATACATTTAAAAGAAAGATATAAAATTATAGAACCAAGCAAAACCTCTAGCATCTTAAAAATAGATTACCAACCAAATCTCAACACAAGGCACATGATACCAACATATATAATTTAAAATCACTATAATCATCGCCTATGATTAAACCAAGTTTAATAACAACATTGCATTTTCGAAATATAGGAAAATACATAGCAAAACAACTATAATACTATTCGGTTTGGGCCAAAAACAGGGCATACATATTTATTTGCAATATAAGAAATTAAACATATCAAAACACAAGCTAAAACAACTTAATGGGCTTCCAAAATCACATTAAAATAAATAAGTCAAATTTGGATTTTTACCTTAAGCTCTTAGCCCCTTCCAAAACACAAGTGGAAGACCAAATAGAGGGACAACCATGTAGATGAAGAGCAACACGATATCACTGCTTTAAACCCCATAACCGAAACATCAAAAATCATCAAAAGAGAACCCACTTGATCAACCATGGCTAAATTCGAAATACACAAAGGAGAAGGATTAAGGGTACTCTTACCTTGCTATGGAGTCATACGCTTGAAGATGATGAGAGGAGTTGGTTTCTTGAAGAACAAAAGAGAGGAGAAGAAGAGAGGGTTGGCTTTAGCTTGCTTGGAAAGGGAGTGAAAAATTCATTTATTTTCTCTTGGGTGAGGGTTGAAGGGTATTGGGGGGGGGGGGGGGGGGGGAATGCCTTTGGATAGTTTTTATTTTTTTGTTTTCTCTTTTGTTGACTTGCCTTGGATGATGGGTGGAAGAAAAAGGGAAGCCTATAGGCTCAAGTCCGAGGAAAGAAAGAAAATATTTAGTTGATTTGGTCAAAGCTTATCACATAAGCTTGGGAGGAGAAGATGAAGACTTTTCTTTTTCTTTCTTGGTTGCTTCCTACATAAGCTTGGAGGAGGGAAATGGCATTTTAGTCTTTGTTTCCTCCTTCCATCACAAGGAACCAAATGGATGGTGGAGATCTATCCACCTCAAGGGTAGCTTTCCCCTACCAATCCAATGGTAGAGAATAATTGGGCCATTTCTTAAATAAATAAAATTAAGGGCTTCAGGAAAAATATTTCAAAGTTTTTAAAATAATACCCTTAATTTATTTTAATAAATCATATTTTTAAAATAAAGCATACTCATCTTAAAATAAAATAATTGAAAGTAATAAAAAATATTTATCTCAAAATATTTAACTTAAGGAATTAATAAAATGACGTAAGGACCTACGTAGTAGGACTCGAGTATTACACAGATAGAGAGCCTAAAACTGCCGCCAGACCTTCGTCATCAGGGACCTTACTCCAGGAGGCTGTAATAGGGAAGTCTCGACACATAGCCTCTGAATTGGGAAATTCCCAACCTATGCTAGAGACAAAAAGAAGAACTTCCTCGTCCATTGCTTGGTGCTTGAATGGTGACTCTCAAAACGAGCCAACCTCTGGTCTTTAGTCTGAAAACTACAAATGTTAACCGGAGAGCTCCTCAAAGAATAAAACACCAAGAACTCTCAGGCGGTTAAATCTGGGTATTCTTCCCAAGTGGGTTCCAAAACCAAATAGAACTTGATGCAAGAACAAAGAAGAACCCGCCACATGTGGGAGTGAAGCTGCGTAAGGGCCAGCTGTAGAAGATCAAGAACGTCACGTATTGGTCTACAAAAAAGAAATCGCAAATCGTAAGTAAGGGCACATACAAGAAGAGCAACCTTTTTGGCAAACCCTTCTTCATTGACGTAACCACGGTGAGGGAGTGTCAGGAGTATTGAGTCTGAAATCCCGTAGGAGTTGCATAGATTCACCAATCCTTGGCAGTGGGGGTGGAATGCCACCCAAAACCTTCGAAGCACGAGATTTCTTTGATAGAAGAAGACTACAGGATAGAAGCGGTCTGGGATATATTTCATTGGGCCATGAGGATGATGAACAAGTAGAGGAAAAGGGAAAAATAAGGGAGGTAAGAGTCACAGATAGAGAAGTCGAAGTAGTGGGAAATCAAGACCGTATAGAAGGTGGGGAGAAATCGTAAGGAAGATGAAAAAATGAAGAGAGGTAATGAATCATCATTACCTGAGTAAATGACATGACAAGAAGAGAACATGGTGAAGGTTACTGGGCAGAGTATGCACATTTCTCAAGTTTAAAATTCTCGCCTCTTGGTAAGTGGAAACAACGAGCGAAGTAATTAATGGGCAAGTGGGGCAATCCATGGGTCTCACTGCCCTAGTAAGGTAGTCCATGAGTCTAAAACCCCTTGTTTCAGCGAAGTGAGATATACATATAACAAAATAAAATAGACAAATACTTCATTGTAAAATTCCCCACGCATACACGCTAGAGGAATTAGCGGGATAACTGGAGGAGTGAATATTGGCCTAGCCCAAACTAGGGGCCCAAGGCCAACCAAAGTTGATCGATTAATAGTACTCATTCAATATTCTCAACGACTATATATAGAGGCAACAGGTAACCCTTGGATCATCTAATTGAGTATTCTTGAATTATTACTCCTCACTTAATGCTGACTTAGACATCGAAGGTGTCACAGGCACATCGTGCCGCCTACGTAACAATTTGCAGGTGAACGATCACAACCGGTGGTGGGACACATCCTTTACAAATTCCATTATGGTCTCACTCCTTGGAATCGTTGATTTTGATGTAGGTGGAGATTAATTATGGTAATGGGTATGAGCAAGGAGATCCAATGCAATCAGTAGACAGAGGAACGGGGACCTATCCCGTATTATTTGGTGTTATTGTTTAATTTGCATGTTTGAATTGGATGCTTGTATAAATTTATTTAATTCATGATTTGGACAGAAATGACTTATGGATATTGCAATTATGAAGTTTGTTAATTTTCCTTTGGTATTGATGTATTAGAATTATTCATGACCTTTTAGATTTTTTTGTTGCAAGTTAACTATACACTTATTTATTAAGCATTTGAGCACACACTTTGTTATCACAAATAAGAGGGGTGTGTGACCCGTGTGGTGGTCACCCCAACGCTGCATCTTCCACCAAATCAAAAGCAAGATCGGGGACAACACATTCAGCTCCCTTTTAAGAAAAGAAAAAGAAAATTGTACCGAGTTTACGCTTCAAACTTCAAAACTTGGTCTTATAAATAAACTCTTATTGCTTGCAGATAAAAACCTTTTAGGGTTCACGTCCAACATTTAGAAAGAGATATGAACACGTGAAGCAAAGTCTTAATAAAGATAGTTTTCGTATTTCTCAGAGCTCTCAATTTGGAACACGTTTAGGTTTTCCTAGGCCCTTTTGTGTCATCGGCGCTAGAAGGGTCTAGGTTAGATGGTGTTACTGGTGGTTCTGGGGGTGATATTGGATGTAAGGATGGTGGGGCTGTTCAGAGGACCTATGTCCAGGCATTGTCTCAGACAACCAATCCTTCAGGGTTCAAGATACCTATGAGGTATCCAGTTGATGTGGAAGGCGAGTTGGGGTTTGTTTTTACAGAGGCGGAGATGTCTAAAGCAACGGATGAATTTTGGTTTGCGTTGGTTTTGAAATTTTTACGTGCGAGGCCATCCATTGATGCGGTTCGTTTGGCAATTGTCAAGACATGGGGGCTTTCAGAGATTCCTACTGTAAGCTTCATGGATGATTATCACATTCTGGTGCAGATGGCAAGTGAGAGAGATTTTGTTCATGGGTGGGCATGGGAGGGGCATGTGATTGTGGGGTGTAGTTTCAGGATTTTTCGTTGGACAAAAGATTTTTCCTTGGTTGATGAACCTTCCATGGCGACTCAATGGATTTTCTTGCCGGGGTTGCAGATGCATTTGTATCGTCGGGATTGTCTTCAAATACTAGCTACCAGGTTTGGTAGATATCTGGGTACTGATAATGCAACGTTGAACAAGACTTGTGCGACTGGTGCTAGGATCTGTGTGGAGGTTGATTTAACTTCAGAGTTGGTTCAAGGGTTCCCGATTGTGGTAGTAAACAAGAAACGTTGGCAACCTGTCCGATTTGAGAAGTTGGGCTTCTATTGCTTTAAATGTCGGCATCAAGTGCATACCGAAGTGGTGTGTAGAATGGGGCGGCCAGGGGTTCGACGTGCTCCGGAAAAAAGGGAGGGGGGTAAGCAGGCTGCAAGCAAGGAAGTGTGGCATGAAAAAATTGGTTCGAAATTTGGTACGGCTTAGGATACTCAGGTTGTTGAGGGGTTGGCAACGATGGTGGTCCAGCCTGATGGTGACGTTGAAGCAAGGGATACGCAAGTTGGTGATGTTCAAGCAGGGGATACTCAAGTTGGTGATGTTCAAGCAAGGGATATTCAGGTGAAGTCAAGTGTGGTGTGGGACAGTCTAAGGGTGATGGGCAAGCATGAGAGTCACATGGGGAACCAAATGAGGTGGTGGCCCAGGCTGAGGGTGATGATCGAGTGGAGGCACGTGAAGTGACGAAGCTGGTCCTAGTGGTCCCAGAAACTTTGTTGTTGGGGTCCCAAGGGGGTGAGGAGGAAGGTTTGGGTGGAAGTGTGGTGAAAAATAGTTGTTTGGTTAGTACGGTAGGGAACAGCAAAAATAAAGCGGTGGTGGAGGAGACATAAAGGTTGGGAAGGCTTAGTGGGCAAGCTTCTCTTGTGGTAGATTTTCTTCTGGTGGATGAGGAAAACCTCATGGCCTGGGATTGTGGAGGTTCCTTGCGATTTGGTGCATGAGGTTGATGTTCGAGATGGTCACCTTTCGGATTGTGAGGAAGATAAGTCTCTAGCACAGATTGTTGTTGAAAGGGGGTACGAGTCCAATGTCGAAGTTGGTGCGGGAAGGTTTTCTTATAGTGGAGTGGGAAATAAAAATCCTGTAGGGTTGAGACAGTCTCAACTATTTTTATCCCGTTCCTCCAAATTTAACAAATTATTGGTTATGTACTAGCGTGGGATGTACGTGGTTTACACACGTCACGAAAGAGATTGAAGGGATTAGTTAACAAATGGAATGTCTTTATTGTTGCTATTATGGAACCATTCGCAAGGGAGGATAAATTGCCAACTCTTGCAAGTTATCTTGGTTTTCAGTTTTATTGTTCAAATGAGGTGGTAGGAGGTAAGGTGTGGCTTATATGGCAGGATGAGTTTGATGTTAATATTATTGATATGTCGGGCCAATGTTTGACTGGATGTGTTCAGGCTGCGAATCAGAAGCTGGTTTTAACATTGATCTATGCAAAATGTACTTATCAAGAGAGGAGGGACCTTTGGCAGGCGCTGAAGGGCCATGACGAAAATGTTCCGTGGCTGGGGGTAGGTGATTTTAATATTATATGCGACGATGGCGAAAGGGAAGGGGGTAACCCACAACCTTTGGTGGCCATGGAGGATTTTAATAGATGCTTGAATTCATGTAGTGTGACGCCCCCAAATTCCGCTTGGGATCGGACGGACATTTGAAGCGTCGAGACATGCAACACAAGGTTACCTGCCCCCGTTCATGACATATAAGATGCAATATTCCTAACATGCATCTAGCATTATGCAATATTCGCAGCGGATATCTTTTTTCTTTTTAGCAATACTATGCACCAAACCGAAATATCCCAAATACTTAAAACATACTTCATTCATAATGACGTACTAAACAACTGAGATCGCAATAATAGTCCATATGGTTGTGATCAAAAGAGTGCTGGAGATTGAACTCCACAAATACAAGTAGTAACTTGAGGTAACTACTGTACTACCATCTACGTCACACCATCGCTTAATCGATCGTTTCCAGATGGTCGATTCTCGATTCTCCTTCAGATCCTGTAACAAAATCTATCATTCGGGGGGAATGGTAGTTGGGACTACCACAGTGAGATTTGATTACAAATCTCAGCAAGTTAACAGGAAACTTCCACACAAGTTAATGATGCATGCATGGCAGTAAAAGCATGAATGCATAATCAAATCATAAGTAATCATAGCATAACTTGATATACAACATAACATAACTGGCATAACTTAAACTGAAACTGAAGCTTAGCATGAACGTGACTTGAACCATAACATGGACTTGAAACATAATATGAACATGAACTTGAAACATAACATGGACTTGAAACATAACATGAACATGAACTTGAAACATAACATGGACTTGAAACATAACATGAACATGAACTTGAAACATAATATGGACTTGAAACATAACATGAACATGAACATGTATAATTTGAACATGAACTTGAGCATGACATACCATAAATGTGAACTTGGAACATAACGTAACATGAACTTGGAACATATTCTTGTCTCATGGGATTACCATGATTGCGTGAACGTAAACTTGAACATAACATAACGTGAAACATGACTTGAACTTGGAATCTTATTCAATAGACTTAATCATTAACGTGACCATATGGGTGCTACACAGGTCCCCTTAAGCCGTGTGTCCCTGCCGAATACCGCATCACATCACAGGTTTCTATACCAGCTGTGAGTGCGTTAATACGTACTCCACAGTTGTTGTGGCCCCACGTATTCTACGTGTCACAATTGCTGTGTCTCACGTAGTGTATGCTCCACAGTTGTTGTGGCCCCATACTTCATGCTCCACAGTTGTTGTGGCCCCATGACTTATCTGTTTGTACCACACTTGTTGTGGACACACGTAACATAATATGTGGCACCATCGGCGTTAGTGCCTGGCGCGCTCCGGTGACCAGCTAATTAGGCCCCATTCGCAACCTGTTGACTGTACTTCGTCAACCCAGGGAATTTCACACCTATTTAGACACTCCAGCGTGAACAAAGGAGTTCCACTAGGATAATACCCCATCCTAGCGCTTAGGGTCGTGATTGACTTGAATAACTTAACCGGCATACATGTCATTTCGTAACGTGACGTAACATGAACGTAACATAAAAGACAGAAGTCCTGACGTAGCATAACGTGACATGAACGTAAGACGACAGACATGACGTACTTTGAGACATAAATATAACAGACAACATACCATAACATGGCATACAAGTAACAGGCAACATTTCGTAACATAGCATACCATGTAACAGACAACATTTCTTAACATGGCGTAACATGTGACAGTGAATATTACATGACATGAAATACATGTAACATATGGCATACTTAACTTAACATGACATACTTGCAATGTATAGCAATACGTGACAGAATATCTTGTGTAACAGATGAATAATTCATGACAGAATAAATTCTGTGTAACAGATAAATATGTAATGACTTGGCATGGTACATATAATAACATGCTTACATAGACTTTAGTTCTCTTACTTATCACTTATACACATTAAACTGATAGTAAGTTAAAAGTTAACTTACCTCGATCTTCGCGCTTCGAGACAAAACTCAAGTGCAATCACGAGAAACTGAAAGTAGCAATTTTTAAAAATTAGAACTTAATCACTAACAATTAGGAATATGGAGAAATATCAACTTCGAGTAAAATTACCATTTTACCCTCTACATGTGGAAAAATGACCATTTTACCCCTAACTTAAGGATTTTGCATCCTAACTCCAAAAATCACCAAAATTTACATACCTTATGTAAATTTTGTCCTAAGCTCAAATATCAATTCAAAAAAATTTAAAACTAAACACAACCATTAAAACTCTATAGGTCCGAAACTTACAAGGCTATTTCCCTTGATTTTGTTGTAATTCTTTCAAATCTCAAAACTCATGATTAAACCAAAATTTTTCTTCTACTATACTCATAACATATTCCTAAGAATAATCATGTTTTGAATCATGAACAAAAGTCATCAAAATCACTAAAACCATACTTGAACTTTTTGGTTTTTCTTCTAAGTTCAAAACAGAATTTTGTTTCTAACTTGTTTTGATCAACCTCTTGATCCATGACTTATAAAGGTGTGATCTTCAAACAAAAACATCACATGGTTTAACTGAATACCTCATTGCATAAAAATTCATATCTTCGAAACTAACATCAAATATCTTCATAATAACATTTTAACATGTATATAAGAGGCTTAGTATCTTCCAATAAAAATATCAAAGCCATTGGAATAAGATTAAACCATAAAAGATTTAAACTTTCTCAAAACAGAAACTGTTTTGCCTCTTCCAGTTTCTAAGTTTCTAGACCTAAGAAAATATTTCACCAAAACTTTTAATCATGCAACAAATCCTCAACCAATAATCATATACACATGTTAACAGTACTCCATAAAAATTTCGGACCAAGATCTATTCATTAGCTTGGTCAAAAACTACAAAATATAACACACTCTCCAGTTTATCGTCCAGAATGACCTTTCTGGGGTCTAAACAACTTTTTACCAATCAAATGATCTCCAAATGGAACAACTAAGATATCCACGTAAACTAGACTAAAAAAGAAACAACTTTCATGAAGGAAACTTTGCAAGAAAACACTTACAAAAGCTTCGAAACGGAGAGTGTCTTTTGTGTTTTATGAAGGAAAAGTGTAAAGGAGAGTTGCTTTTCGTGGGAAGTGGACTGGAGAGCTTCTTACACAAGCTATGTAAAGTGATAGGACTGAAGAAATGGTTGAGTGTTGGCCTTTTCTTCTCATAAAAATCAGATCAAGATCTTTTCTCAAGGTGGAGTGTGAGAGTAAAAGAGTGAGGTGGCCCTTTAGCTATGTCTTTCTAGAACCTTCTAGGCCCTTCTTGTAAAGATCTGACCAGTCAAGTGGGGGTACAAAACTTAGCCATGAAGCAATCCTATGGGGACCAAATTCGTGGGCCTTAATGGGCCTAAACCGAATGGGCCTAAATTTTGGGGTTTAAAGAGGGTTTGGGTTGCTATCAAGCCCAAATCCAATATCACTTAGTCCAATCAATTTCTCAAGGTTAACAAGGTTGGATAATGATGTTCTAACACAAATTTGAAGGATTAATAGCTTGTGGAAGTGATTTAATCAAGTGATTAAACACAATGCTATAAATCGGATTAGAAAATGTTTAGAGGCCAACTTTAGGGTTTTGGGGAAACCGTTTAGGGTTTCGATTTCAACAAAGCTTTTGGGCTTTCAATTGGATTCCCACCATTTAGGGTTTCACTAGGATTGAAATATTTTTGGTTTGGCACAATTTGGTTGTGCAGATGAAACAAGGTTTTGCTTAAGTGGCATAATCTCACACCTTGATTCCTTCAAATCCAACAAACATTCCTCATGGTGCCAAGTGTCTAATATTATTCATTATGTGAGGCTAATATCTTGCCAAGTGTCCAAATGAAAGTTCTCTAATCTAATTTGGACATTCCACACTGTGATTTTGAAACACTACAATTGGTGCGCTTACCGAGGTTACTATTTACTCCGAAAAAGTGAATCATAAACTTAGCACTAAAAATTCCTAAATATTCATATTAACCTACAGTGAAAATCGTTTACCGAAATTCATTCTCGAAGTGCCCCTAAAAATAATTTCACAATTTCCATCAGACGTTTTGTCCGGAATTATGAAAATAGGTTATTGCCCCATAAAATCCTAAATAATCCACTGATTCTAATGGCGTAGACTATAACGCATTCTGACACTTCTAACCACCTCAAATAATTAAACTCATATTTCTAGCACCATAGTGAGTGATAACACTGACTATGTTGATAGACTAAAACCTATACGATTGGTTGATTCGTAAAAACTTATGGGGTTTTCACGAGATTCCTAAAGTCAATAGAAATTCCACTAATGAATTTCTAGTGGGCTGTTACATGTGGGCTTCTTGAGCTGCCGGTAAAGGGGCGTAGGCTATCTTGGTGCAATGGCCAATCGGGTTGTGCATGTAGCTGGGCTCGTTTGGATAGTGCTGTGATGAATGAGAAATTTATGCGTTGTTGTCCTTCAGTGTCCATGGAATACTTTAGTCGGAAGACTTCGGATCATAGTCCTATGCTTATTAGGGGCTCGATGACAGATGATAAAAATTGTCCACCGCCCTTCAGATTTTAAAACATGTGGATTAACCATTCTTCTTTTCAGGCTTGTGTTGCTGCAATTTGGAGGGAGCTTGTGGCGGGAAGTGGTTTATTGAGGCTTGCGGCAAAGTTCAAAAGATTAAAGGTGGTGTTGCGAACGTGGAACAAAAATGTTTTTGGTTATGTTGGTAGCACTATCTCAAAACTGGAGGAAAGAATTGAGAACATAAAGGTTCAACTTCAAGATGGTTATCAACCAGAAGTAGAGATGGAGTTGCTGGTCTCAAAGGCTGAATTGTCTTATTGGGAGCGAAATGAGGAGGCTCGGTTTGCGCAAATGGCAAAGAAAAAGTGGCTAGATGAAGGTGACCAAAATTCAAAGTTTTTTCATGTGGTCGTAAACATGAGAAAACACAAAGCGGTGATATCTTCGATGACGCTAATGGATGGGATAGTGTTGCGCTCGCCGGAGGAGGTTCACTTGGGAGCTGTTCGGCATTTTCAGAATTTTCTAAGTGAGGTGCACGAGTCAGAGCAGATTGATCCGTCGACACTAATAAATAAGGAGGTCTCAGTGGAAGAGAATGAGTCTCTTTGTCAAATGCCTTCAGAAGAGGAGGTTATGGAGGCTCTTGTTTCTATACCGAGGTTGAGTAGTCTCGGTCCAGATGGGTTTGGGTCGGCTTTTTATCTGTCTTGTTGGGAGATTGTAAAGGAGGATGTGGTGGCGGCTGCGAGGGATTTCTTTTCTGGAAAGGAGTTACCCAGATTTTATTCTTCGTCTTTTATTGTGCTAATCCCTAAAGTGTAGGAGCCGACGACCTTTGATAAATTTCAACCTATCAGTTTATGTTTCGTGGCTTATAATATTTTTTCTAAAATTTTAGTCAGGCGGATGACGTCACTTCTCCATCGGCTTATCTCTCATGAACAAGGTACTTTCGTTCTGGGAAGGAGTATCTTCAAAAATATTACTCTGGCTTAGGAGATGGTGAAATTGATCAATAAAAAGGCTATGGGTTGAAATGTCTTGTTGAAGATTGATATGGCTAAAGCCTATGATCGGGTGGACTGGAATTTTTTATTAGTTGTTTTGACGAGCTTTGGATTATCATAAAAACTTTGTGGTTTGATTAAGGTTTGCATTCAGTCTCCATGATTTTCTATTATATTGAATGGGATGTATATGGGTTTTTTTCAGCCCATGCGAGGTACGAGGCAAGGGGACCCCTTATCACAGTATTTGTTTATTATTATGGAGAAGGGGCTTTCTCGTTTATTGAAGAAGGAGTTTGAGCAGGGCAGAATTGAGAGCTTCTCCCATCCTCGGGGGGCTCCATTAATTTCACATTTGTTATATGCTGATGATTTATTGATTTTCACTAATGGTGAGAAAAAGTCTTTGAAGGTGCTCCTGGAAACATTAAACAAATACGAGTCATGGTCGGGGCAAAAAATAAGCAAAGAGAAGTCGGCGTTATTTTTTTAAGAAAACATTTCAGTATCTAGAAGGTTATCCCTTCTTCAACTCACAGGTTTTATTGAAGGAAAATTTTCAGCTTGTTATCATGGTGCGCCTCTGGTTGTTGGGAGATTGAATGCGACGATGCTCAAGCATTCAGTCATGAAGTTTCAGCACAAAGTTGCTGGTTGGAAATTCAAGTTGCTCTCTCAGGGTGGCAGATTGGTCCTTATTAAACATGTTTTAGCAAGCTTACCTACTCATTTGCTTGCGGTGGTACATATGCCGAAGCTTGTCTTGAAGAAATTGAATTCAATTTTAGCTTCCTTTTTTTGGGGGGAAGAACATGGCAAGAATAGGAGGAATGGAGGTCGTGGTCGAAATTGTGCAAGCCAACATTGGAAGGGGGCATTGGTGTGAGAGATTTTGCGGAGGTTCGAAGGGCATTGCATTTGAAGTTTGCTTGGCGGTTACTATCATTTGATAATTTGTGAACTCGGTTTTTTAAAGCTAAGTATTTAAAGGGGAAGCATTTTTTGGAAACAAATGTGAGGAATTCGGGTTCGATGTGTAAGCCCCGCTCCCTCTTCTTACATAAGCTTCTTTCTTTTTTACGTAAGACTCCTTCTTTCTGACGTAAGCAAATTCTGAGGACGGAATTATGCAACAGGCTGCCCTTCTTTCTGGCGACTGCGAGCCTCGTCATGCGTTCCAAACCACGATGGCATGTCCCCTAAGATATTAGGTGACTTCTAAAGTACGCCCAGTGTTTTAAATGTACTGAAAATATTTATATGAGGTATTTCCAGTATCGTTGAGTTAAGCTTGTTTTTAAATAAGACAATTATAATATTTTGAATAGCTCCAAAATATTATAATTGTCTAAGATCATTTTAATATTAATTATTAAAATGATTCCAGTTATTTGAAATATTATGGGATTTAAATTATGTTGAGAGCTTTAATTAAATTAAATGGTTTTATTCTCTTAAATATATTAAATAAGACTTCATCATTTTATTAATGATGAAGAATATTATTTTATAAACTAAACTTAGTTTAAAATAATATTTTCCTTAATTCCTCTAAGTGCTTTTAATTAAATTAACGTTTACGCATTTTCAAATCAGTATTTTAATTCCCCGTCGTTCTATCATTTCGTAAACCCCAAGACGAAGGGACAGGATTATAAACCCAGATCCCCTCCCTTTCTCCCTCACTTTTCCCTCCCCTCTCTCTCTCCTCCCTCTCTCCTTCGGCGTATGTAGTACGCAGCATCCCTCTCCTCCGCCCGAAACTCCTTCTCCAGCCCCGGCGCCGCCATGCGCCGCCCACTCTGACCGTCGGCACCATTGGCCTCCTCTCCCTCCGGTGAGTCCATCCATGGCAACCCCTCTCTCTCCCTCACAGTAGTGCACAACCCGATTGGGCATGATGCACGTAGTGCCGCCGTGCGCCATCCCCTAACGCCACCACCTCCACGGTAGCTTCCTCTGCCACCAGCCACCACTCCCTAGCGAGCCCAGCCCCTCCCATGCAGCCACCTCCCCTGTTGTAAGCATAAGGAGACCCACACACGGCTTTACCATGCGCGTCCTCTAGCGCCACCGTGCACGGCACCCACGGCCACCAAGTGCCTCCCCTGGCCACCATAGCTCCTCCCCGAAATCCTCCAAGTTAGCCAAGCTCTCCACCTCTCTCAAGCCTCTCACTCTCGCACGGACCCTCCCCCTCACTCACACACGGCTTTTACACCTTCCACCGCTGTGCACCGCCACCCACGGCGTAGGACCACCACCTTCAGTCTCCTCAGGCACCACCAAGCCAACCCAACCACCCATGACCCCGATCTGTCACCCATGCATGCACACTCTCTCTCACTCTCCCACAACCTATCCTTCACTTCACGGCCTTGAACCGCTGTCGTGAGCCACCGTGGCGCCATCTCGACGCCACCACGAGTTTCACCGCGCCTCCCTTAGCCGAGCCCTAGGTTCAAACCACCACTTTATATGCTGGGTAACCACTGCACGTGATGAACAGTCACTGACCGCCACTAAACAAGGCTAAAGCCGCCGTGTTATGCTCCTTGCCACCATCACAAGGCCATCACGAGCCCCTTCCAAGACCACACCTAGCTGTCCAAACACCCGAACGGTTCTTGTACGTGGGTTAGCCGCCACGTGCAACCCCTCCGACGTCACCGACCATGACGGTCAACGAGCAACGCACGGGTCAATCCCATCAATGGTATAACTCTCTATCCCTTTTAATTATGTTAGATGATAATTAGTTGACTAGGTTGTGGACTGTGCTGTTAGTATTAGGGGAATTGCTGTGTAGTTTGGAGGTGTGATATGATGTGAAGTGTTGGGCGTAATTGCATTGTGATGTGCTATGTAGCGAAGTGTTGGGCATTCTATGTAGTGAAGGGTGGTGCAGTGTTGTGGATTGTGATGTGTAGTATGGTTATGGAGCGTGTACTATATGGATGATGTGGCGTTGTGTAGAATGGGAAGAGTACATGCTGAGTGTACTCTGTGTGGCGTGTTGTGTAAAGGGAGTACACGCGGAGTGTACTCCATGTGGTGGAATGATACACCATACGGCGAGTATGCCATAGTGGTGATGTGGCATAACGTGTATGGAGTACACGTAGAGTGTACTCCATGTGATGGAGCGATGCACCATATGGTGGGTATGCCGTAGTGGTGATGGGTTGTAACGTGTATAAAGGGAGTACATGCGGAGTGTACTCCATGTGGTGGAATGATGCACCATACGGCGGGTATGCCATAGTGGTGATGTTGCGTAACGTGTATGGAGTATATGTAGAGTGTACTCCATGTGATGGAGCGATGCACCATATGGCAGGTATGTGGTAGTGGTGATGGGTTGTAACGTGTATGAAGGGAGTACACGCGGAGTGTACTCCATGTGGTGGAATGATGCACCATAAGGCGGGTATGCCGTAGTGGTGATGTGGCGTAACGTGTATGGAGTATACGCGGAGTGTACTCCATGTGATGGAGTGATGCACCATATGGCAGGTATGCCGTAGTGGTGATGGGTTGTAACGTGTATGAAGGGACTATACGCAGAATGTACTCCATGAAGTGCAACGATGCACCATATGGCGTGTCGTAGAGATAAGGCTGATTGTGCAGTTGATGGGCGTAGAGCGATGAGTAGTGTCGGGAACTGTGGAACAGTGTCCCAAAGTAGTTGTGATGCGGTCTGTAGTCTGAGGTGACAAGTGTCATTGTTATTGACTTACGCCTGGAAGTATGGGTGTAGTAGCAGAATAAGTGTAAGAGTGCGCAGCAGAAACATGACTGGACAATGTCACGAAGTGATGTGGTTACTGACAGTCGTGCCTACGATGGGTGAGGAGTTAGGGACGAGATGTCACGATGTGACGAGAGTACGTGATGAACCGTACTCGTGATGAGTTAGGAGTTGGCGTAGAAATGACGTAGGATGTCAGGTGATGTGACAAGGTCACAGTGTAGCTTGGGAGTAGTCTCAAGCTATATGACGTGACGTAAGGGGTAGTTGTGAATGGAGTTTTGTCGTATTAAGTGTTGGGATGAACTGTAAGAAGGGACGGGTAGCATGAAGAGTCATGCTAGTCAGGTTAAGAGAAGGTTGGTATTGGAGTCTGCCCCTTGTCCCTATGAGCAGGTGATCAACGTGATATATGTTGATCTCAGGTGATAAGGGGTAAGGTACATGTGTAGTCTGGCGAGACACATGTGTCGAACGGATTCACCATATGTAATGGGTAATCTGTCCACAGTAGAGTTGCATGGTGCTTAAGCCTCAGAGTTGGCTTAGAGCCGTGTGGCTAGTATGGATGTGAATGAAGATTTGGTATGGGTTCGGATGCATGGAGGTAGTGACGGGTGTATTGTCTAGGATTGGGATGCGTGACTTAGTCGGTCTGAGTCATGCATCGAGATGAGTTCAATAAGGAGAGTAAGATGAAGGTCTTACTGTCTTAATCCTAAGGTGAATTATGGGTTCACCTTAGTAAATGAACACTCGATGTGGAACGTCGAGTTTGGAAGAGATAGTGACCGTAAGTGGTCCCCGAAGGGTTTAACATAGTAAAGGGCACGTAAGTGCACGGGATAGAAGGAGAGTGTTCCAAGTATAGTGTAGTTTTATTTATAGTTAAGCTGTTTATGCATTAGATAGAGAATGACGTTAAGGTTATGTATGCATGTAGGTTGCCAGCTGACACGTGCATGAATGGACAACATGGTATGAAAGTAGCATGGAGTCCAAGTAAGTATTACGTTCATACCCTTCTAGAGTCTTTTAGAAATTACGAAACGAAAAGGAGACGGTTTTCTATTAAGAAAATGCTTACAAAAGAAGATGATAAGCTTTTAAAGTATAAGTACGTATGGCCCCTCCATAAAAGCCCCTTTTTACGCACCCAAAGTTATTGATTGTACGCATGCAAATGGATGACTATACGGTGTATCTATTGTATGTATTTTCTAAGAAAAATGCATGAAAGACGAGCTTAGACGGACGCTTTTATGGATCCTACAAACCGATACTTTCGTGAGCGCCACGAGGTGATGCTCATGGACGCCGCGAAAGACGACGTTCAGGGTGATGCTTATGGATGCCATGAAAGACGAAGTTTATGCCCGTGCTTTATGTTTTATGGATGCTACGAACTGATATTTTCGTGAATGCCATGAGGTGATGCTCATGGATGCCATGAAAGAGGATGTTTAAGCCCATGCTCATGAAATGATGTTTTCTCATAAAAAGAAATGCTTTCTCATGAAAGGACAAGCCCATGCTTTTAAACGATGTTTTTTCCATGTACTGAAAGAAAGAGTTGAAATGAAATGAAAAATGCATGAAAGGACTGTTAACGAAAGAACTGAATGAAAGCTCCAACTCTTTAGAGCTGACATGAATGAATGAACATTTAATGTATGAAAATACGTAACGGCCACATGAATGAATGAAAAGGGGTACCCAATGAATGAATGGGCAGATTGCAATGCCGGGCAATAGTACTGGTAGTGCACCCAGTGCTGCACCCTAACGGAATGGGATTCCAACCCAAGGCCAAGGGCAAATCCATTGGCCATAGGGCTGCTAACCCTAACACACGGGGCATAACAGTGTGTACTGGCCTATGAAAGTGATAAGAAAGAATGTATGTATGTATATATGTATGAATGCATGAATGCACCACACTCTTGAAGAAGTGAAGGCACTGACGGGTGACACATTTTACGAAGAGAAAGTCCATTTTAAAAGAAAAACTCCGTCCAGTGACGTTTTCAAATAAACACACGTATGCACGGATGCATGTAAGTATAGTATGTATGAATGACGAATGCATGAATGAAAACCTATGTTATTATATTTTAACCGCATGAAGTAATGCTTACGAGTCTTCGACTCATTTTAGTTTTTATGTATGTCCCTCCCCCTCAGGAACTGAAGGATTAGGATGGACACGGCCCATGGGGAAGAGCACGGAAGTCTAGGCATGGGTTTTAATTGTAAGAAAGACATTTCATTTTAAAGAATAATGTTTTCCGCTGTAAACCTCTTTTGTTGTAAAAGCACTTTTTATTTTATAAACGTAGAGTCTTGCACCCTGGGAAGAAAGTAAAAAGGTTTTAAATCGAACGGTAATTTCCGTCATCCTTTCTCAAAATATTTTATAAAAAGACCCACAACAAGGACGAGCGTTACACGATGTTTTGGAAATCCATTTGTAGGGTGATTCCAGAGATGATGGAAAATATGTCGATCAAAGTTAGAAAGGGAGTTGTTTCCTGTTGGTTTGATCGTTGGTAGGCAAGGGGGGTTCTTGCGGCCTGCATGCCTAATATTACTCAGCCAAGGTTGGAGGTGAAAGAGTGTTGGGTGAATGGTCAGTGGGATCGGGAGCTGCTGGATTCACTGGTGGCCTCCAGTGTGGTAGATGACATTATGAGAGAAATTCCAGGGAGAAGATCGGGAAATGATATTCTAGTTTGGCACCCTTGTGTGGATGGGAGTTTCTCGACAAAAACGGCTTGGGAGGTTACGAGGATTAAGCAGTCATAGGTGGAACGCTTGGAGTGGATATGGTGCAGTCTTATTCCATAAAAGATGTCAGTGTGTATGTGGAAGGCATGATTTAATTGTCTACCTATTGAGGAGTGGGTACAATCGGTGGTGTTTCATTGGCCTCAAGGTGTGTTTGTTGTTCCAGTGGATGGGTGGAGGATCGAGAACACGTTTTATGTAAGGGGACTGTGGCTTCTGAAGTGTGATGTCGTGTGGCTTACTTGCTGGGCGTTCCGTGCATGGCTTTCAAAAACTGGTGGTCGAGATGCAGATGTTGGTTCCATTGTGCAAAGAAGTTGACACAGCGTGGTGTTCTAATTGGGATCATGTCAATGGTGATTTCTTGGAGACTTTGGCAGTGGAGGTGTGACGCGTGTATGCAGGGACGACATGATTCTTTGGAGACGATTTGGTGTTCAATCAAATTTTGGTTGCAGGTCTTTTCATCCAAGTTGCTGAAGGTAAGAGATTTATCTAATATAGATCGTAGTATTCTTTTTGAGTTGGGAATTCCGGTGAGGGAGGTGGCAGTAAAGAGGCCGAAAATATTTTCGTGGTGTAAACCATGGGAAGGGTGGGTGAAATTAAATGTGGATGGATCGTGTAGGGGAAATTCAGGTAGTTTTGGAGGGGGTGGGGTTATAAGGGATGATAGAGGAAGATTTTTGGCAGCCTTCTCTACTAAATTTGGCTTTGGAACAAATAACGAAGCGGAGTTAAGGGCGCTCAATTGTGGTTTAGTCCTTTGTAAGGAGTTGGGATTCCAGAATATTGTGATTGAAAGTGATTCAGCGTTGGTGGTTAATTGGCTTAGGAAAAAGGAGTGCACAGTGTGGTATCTATGGGATTTTTGGGATGAAGTTATGCAGGGGTTGAATGGTATTCAATACAGATCAGTGTGGTAATCTGTGAGAAGTTGGCTTGTAACAGTTGCAGATGGCGCGAAGGGGGCTCTGTCCTATACAAATAAGAAATTATTGGAAGAGCTACATGTGAGAACAAGTAAACCAGAGAGTAGAACTCCTCGCAAGGTGGTCTGGGAGAAACCTCATGTAGGTTGGCTGAAGCTAAATGTTGATGGTTCTTATAGAGGGAATCTAGGTTCGTGTGGGGCTGGGGGTATTATCTGAGATTCATTTGGTAACATGAAGGCAGCTTTTTCTAAAAAATTAGAACCGGGTACAAATAATGGAGCGGAGTTGAGGGCGATTACTAGTGGTGTTCGGCTTTGCAAAGAGATGGGATATCATAATATTTGTATTGAAAGTGATTCAGAATTGGTGGTGAGTTGGCTAACTTCAAGAGTTTGTACTTCATGGTATTTATGGGACTTTTGGGAATTACTAGAGGAGGAGTTAGTCGGCCTTTGTGTTCAAACACCAATTTAGAGAAGGGAATTAGGTGGCAGATTTTTTGACTTGTTTAGGAGAGGGAGGCAACACGAGGAGATATTTTGTAGGTGATGAATTGCCGAGTAAATTGAGAGGTCTAGTTAGGATGGACAAGCTTAGCTTTCCTAGTCTTCGATTGTAATTTTGGTTGAGGATCTGGGCTTGGTGTCTGGAGGATTGTTAGTTTTGGTAGTGTGGTCCTTTTGTTATTTTTATTTGATTTGTATGTATGGAAGGTTATTTATTTGTTTTGGGTGATATTTGTCATGGTATTCCTCCGCCACAAGCGAGGGTTTTTAATAAAAGTGGGAGGAGGTCACTCGTGGACATGTGACATTTTCTCTTTATATAAAAAAAAAAATGGTATTCAATACATGGTGACGCACCAATTTAGGGAGGGGAATAAAGTTGTTGATTTCCTCGCTAGGCAGGGCGAGGAGGGGATGGATTGTATTTATATGGATTCTGTTGAATTGCCTCGTCGTGCTCAAGATTTGCTTTGGTTGGATTTTCTAGGTTTGCCTAGCCTTAGACTGTGAGTAGTTTGTAGTCGTTTATGGGTTATTGTTAGTGTCCTGGTGTATTGGTTTATTTGTTGGTTTGTTATTCCTTGGTCATAAGGTTGAGTTTAGTTGGACTTGTAACCACAGTTTCCTTCCACCAAAAGCGATGATTTATTAATAAATACGGAGATGGGTCACTCTTGAACATGTGACCCTGACTCTTAAAAAAAAAGTCTTAATAAAAATAATTATTAAATATTTAATGATGTCTAGAAAGCGTGCACAGAATAGCAATGAATAATGTTATAGTAAGAATTATAAAGCCTATCTTTCTTAATTTAATTTCAAACCCTTGATAAGCGTACTCAGAATAGCAATAAATAATGATGACTTTGCTTGTTTCAATTAAATATGGATACTTTTTCAACCTTGCTAATAACAATAATTAGAAGAAGTTTCTTCCAATAATACACAATAATCCCTGTGGTGCACTAATATTTTAAAGATTAATTTACCCATATAAAGCTCCAATAATGTCTGAAAAGGTCCTTTCAAAAATAAAAATAAAAATAATGTCTGAAAGGTTGGTTATAAGCATTTTGGAGTTTCTACGTTAGAATAAGGTCTCGTTTAGAAAGTAGGATGCGGTGAGATGAGATAATTTTAGACTAGTTAAATAAAATATTATTAAAATATTATTTTTAATATTATTATTATTTTAAAATTTGAAAATGTTAAATTGTTTATTATATTTTGTGTAGAAATTTAAGAAAATTATAATGATGAGATAAGATGAGATAAAATGAGATGAAATGACTTCGGTATCCAAACAAGTCCTAAGATCACAAGGACAATATAAGGATTAGAATAATAATTGTGAAAACTTTAAAAGCATTTATTTAACGAAAAAACGTGAAATTTTCATTCAAGCTTTGTCCTGTGGAGGGAATAAACATCAACTCACAAAGCTAGAAATTGACGAAGTCTTTGATCTGGGTTATAGGCTTTCACCTATGTGGGATTTAAATATATCCGGATGATAACAATATCACAACCACCACAAAAGAAGCCAAAGACTTTACACCACTTCCTAATAAAGTAACTTTTTCAGATTGAATATTGTTAATTTGTTTCAGTCCACTAACGGATTGGAAAAGATTATGTTCACATCTTTGAGCTCCATTATATATTCAAGACTATAAAATTCAGTTGCTATATTTTTTAATTTCTTTTTATTCTCAAAAGCTTTTTTTTTTTTTTATTTATTACCAAATGCCATTTAATCTCGCTGTATAATACTAATTGCATTGGAAGGGATAAAAATATCCCAGGTCCATAATGGGCTTCCACGCCCAATCCAAGAGGGTCTCATCAAGAGGAAAGAGAGAGATGAGGAAAGGAGGGGACAAAGGCGGAAAAGAAACTGTGTCAAGGAAAAAATTGGGACGTGACATAAAGAGAGGGAAGGACTGGACATAAAATAACGAGGGACAAGGAAATAAAGGGGGGATTTCCAGGCTTCTTCTGAATGGCTTCTTCTAGGTGACTACGAGAGAGAGCTTCTTCAACTTCCAGACGGGAAATTCAACTTTATCATATGTATAGTGGTTAAGAGAGACTATAAAACAGTCAGATTTATAGTGAATGTGCACCCCCAAAGATTTGTGGATGTAGAACCAATATTGAATCATGTAAATCTGTGTGTCTCGTTCTCTATTTATGTTTGCCGTGCACCTAGGAGAACATGGCCCACCCACTGTGGGCCCAGCACAAGCGCCGAAGACCACACTGTGGACTCTTGGCGACTTCTGTAGCCACACCGACAACGCTCACCGCTGCAACTGCGTGCATGGGACATGAACGTGGTCAAAGCCTACTCTTCCACCGACGAGAGGACCAGCAGAGGTACAGACGGCCACTCGTGGGCCGCTAGCATTCTCTGCCTCCACCACAATGGTCCTCAACCAAAAAGTATGCCCCGGCTGCTCGGCTGCACAATCAACGCCACAGTCGCCCGAGCTCACACGGTAAGTTTTCGAGGACGGGCATCTCGCCCATGGGGTGTGTCTGCTCAACCACCCTCCCTGGCCATGGAAGGTCCTTGCCAGTGGAAGAAGCTCCTCGCCACCCACGCCACGACGGATACCTCCTCACCCATGCATGGAGGACAAGCTCCTTGATCACCACCAATATCTCACCCACAGGAGGATGACCTCACGACCCTCCCTCAACCACGACGCCATCTTGCCCATAGGAGGAAGTCCTCCCTACCGGCCCTCGCTACGGTTATCTACTCGACCACTTGTCCCTCACACCCATGGTCTCCCACAAGGGGTGGTCAGCTCGACCACAAGACCGTCTCGCCATGGACCTCCCTCACGAGGTAGTGTGATACCCCGTATTCTAGAGTATTTTTTTTTAAGTGAAGGATTATTTTAATTAATGTAAATATTGATTCTCTTGTTTTAAAGTTATCGGATTTTTCGTTAGATTTATTTTTTAATTCTTACGTTGTGAACTTTACTTGATGTGCTTTCTTGATATTAATTATTGTTTACATTTAAATTACTCTTTTCTTTAATGAATAATTTTATTGTTGGACTTTAATTATTTTAATTTATTACTATTGAGTTGTAGTATTTTTTATTTCGCTCTTATTTATTTTTATTGTGCCATTTTCTTTTGTTGGACTCTTTTATTTTCGGATTGGGCCTGTTAGAGTGTGTTTTATTTTCCTTTTGGTCCCCAGCCCAACCCGTGAGCCTTCAACCCAGCCTAGTAAATTTCCCCCCAAACGGCGTCGTTTGGTCCAGCCATAGGGTTTCTGTAATAGCCCGCTAGAAATTCATTGGTGGAATTTCTATTGACTTTAGGAATCTCGTGAAAGCCCCATAAGTTTTTACGAATCGACCAACCGCATAGGTTTTAGTCTGTCAACATAGTCAGTGTTATCACTCACTATGGTGCTAGAAATATAAGTTTTATTTATTTGAGGTGGTTAGAAGTGTCAGAATGCATTATGGTCCACGCCATTAGACTCAGTGGATTATTTAGAATTTTATGGCGCAATATCCTATTTTCATAATTCTGGACGAAACGTCTGTTGGAAATTGTGAATTTATTTTTAGGGGCACTTCGAGGTTGAATTTCGGTATAATATTTTCACTGTAGGTTAATATGAATATTTAAGAAGTTTTAGTCTTAAGTTTATGATTCACTTTTTCGGAGTGAATAGTAACCTCGATAAACGCACCAATTGCAATATTTCAAAATCATAGTGTGGAATGTCCAAATTAGATTAGAGAAGTTTTATTTGGACACTTGGCAAGATCTTAGCCACACTTAGTGCATAATATTAGACACTTGGCACCATGAGGAATTTTTGTTGGATTTGAAGGAATCAAGGTGTGAGATCATGCCACTTAAGCAAAACCTTGTTTCATCTGCTCAACCAAATTGTGGCAGACCAAAGTGGTTTTCAATCCTAGTGAAACCCTAAATGGTGGGAATCCAATTGAAAGCCCAAAAGCTTTGTTGAAATCGAAACCCTAAACGGTTTCCCCAAAACCCTAAAGTTGGCCTCTAAACCCTTTCTAATTCGATTTATAGCATTGTGTTTAATCACTTGATTAAATCGCTTCCACATGCTATTAATCCTTAAAATTTGTGTTAGAACATCATTATCCAACCTTGTTAACCTTGAGAAATTGATTGGACCAAGTGATATTGGATTTGGGCTTGATAGCAACCCAAACCCTCTTTAAACCCCAAAATTTAGGCCCATTCGGTTTAGGCCCATTAAGGCCCACGAATTTGGTCACCATAGGATTGCTTCATGGCTAAGTTTTGTACCCCCACTTGGCTGGCCAGATCTTTACAAGAAGGTCCTAGAAGGTTCTAGAAAGACAAAGCTAAAGGGCCACCTCACTCTTTAACTCTCACACTCCACCTTGAGAAAAGATCTTGGTCTGATTTTTATGAGAAGAAAAGGCCAACACTCAACCATTCCTTCAGTCCTTTCACTTTACATAGCTTGTGTAAGAAGCTCTTCAGTCCACTTCCCACGAAAAGCAACTCTCCTTTACATTTTTCCTTCATAAAACACAAAAGACACTCTCCGTTTCGAAGCTTTTGTAAGTGTTTTCTTGCAAAATTTCCTTCATGAAAGTTGTTTCGTTTTTAGTCTAGTTTATGTGGATATCTTAGTTGTTCCATTTGGAGATCATTTGATTGGTAAAAAGTTGTTTAGAACCCAGAAAGGTCATTCTGGGCGATAAACTGGAGAGTGTGTTATATTTTGGAGTTTTTGACCAAGCTAATGAATAGATCTTGGTCCGAAATTTTTATGGAGTACTGTTAACATGTGTATATGATTATTGGTTGAGGATTTGTTGCATGATTAAAATTTTTGGTGAAATATTGTCTTAGGTCTAGAAACCTAGAAACTGGAAGAGGCAAAACAGTTTCTGTTTTGAGAAAGTTTAAATCTTTTATGGTTTAATCTTATTCCAATGGCTTTGATATTTTTATTGGAAGATCCTAAGCCTCTTATATACATGTTAAAATGTTATTTTGAAGATATTTGATGTTAGTTTCGAAGATATGAAATTTTATGCAATGAGGTATTCAGTTAGGTCAAAGTGATGATGTTCTTGGCTAAATTTATGTTTTGGTCGATGTTTAACCATGTGATCTTGAGTTTGATGCTTGGATCTGTTTTAGAACATCTTTTTAAACCATGTGATGTTTTGGTTTGAAGATCCTAAGTCATGGATCAAGAGGTTGATCAAAACAAGTTAGAAACAAAATTCTGTTTTGAACTTAGAAGAAAAACCAAAAAGTTCAAGTATGGTTTTAGTGATTTTGATGACTTTTGTTCATGATTCAAAACATGATTATTCTTAGGAATATGTTATGAGTATAGTAGAAGAAAAATTTTGGTTTAATCATGAGTTTTGAAATTTGAAAGAATTACAACAAAATGAAAGAAAATAGCCTTTGTAAGTTTCGGCCCCATCTAGTTTTAATGGTTGGGTTTAGTTTAAAATTTTTCTGAATTGATATTTGAGCTTAGAACAAAATTTACATAAGGTATGTAGATTTTGGTGATTTTTGGAGTTAGGATGCAAAATCCTTAAGTTAGGGGTAAAATGGTCATTTTCCCACATGTAGAGGGTAAAATGGTAATTTTACTCGAATTTGATATTTCTTCATATTCCTAATTGTTAGTGATAAAGTTCTAATTTTTAGAAATCGCTACTTTCAGTTTCTCGTGATCGCACTTGAATTTTGTCTCGAAGCGCGAAGATCGAGGTAAGTTAGCTTTTAACTTACTATCAATTTAATGTGTATGTGTGATAAGTAAGGGAACTAAAGTGTATGTATGCATGTTATCATATGTGCTATGTCAAGTCATTACATATTTATCTGTTACACAGAATTTATTCTGTCATGAATTATTCATCTGTTACACAAGATATTCTGTCATGTATTGCTATACATTGCAAGTATGTCCTGTTAAGTTAAGTATGCCATATGTTACATGTATTTCATGTCACGTAGTACTCACTGTCACATGTTATGCCATGTTAAGAAATGTTGTCTGTTATATGTTATGCTATGTTACGAAATGTTGCATGTTACATGTATGCCATGTTATGGTATGTTTTCTTTTACATTTATGTCTCAAAGTACGTCATGTCTGTCGTCTTACGTTCATGTCACGTTATGCTACGTCAGGACTTCTGTCTTTTATGTTACGTTCATGTTACGTCACGTTACGGAATGACATGTATGCCAGTTAAGTTATTCAAGTCAATCCTGACCCTAAGTGCTAGGATGGGGTAATATCCTAGTGTAACTCCTTTGTTCACGCTGGAGTGTCTAAATAGGTGTGAAATTCCCTGGGTTGACGAAGTACAGTCAACAGGTTGCGAATGGGGCCTAATTAGCTGGTCACCGGAGCGCGCCAGGCACTAACGCCGATGGTGCCACACATTATGTTACGTGTGTCCACAGCAAGTGTGGCACAAACAAATAAGTCATGGGGCCACAACAACTGTGGAGCATGAAGTATGGGGCCACAACAACTGTGGAGCATACACTACGTGAGACACAGCAATTGTGAGACGTAAAATACGGGGGGCCACAACAACTGTGGAGTATGTATTAACGCACTCACAGCTGGTATAGAAACCTGTGATGTGATGCGGTAATCGGCAGGGACACACGGCTCAAGGGGACCTGTGTAGCACCCATATGGTCACTTTAATGATTAAGTCTATTGAATAAGATTCCAAGTTCAAGTCATGTTTCACGTTATGTTATGTTCAAGTTTACGTTCACGCAATCATGGTAATCCCATGAGACAAGAATATGTTTCAAGTTCATGTTATGTTATGTTCACGTTTACGTTATGTTCCAAGTTCACATTTATGTTATGTCATGCTCAGGTTCATGTTATGTTTCAAGTCCATGTTATGTTTCAAGTTCACGTTCATGCTATGTTTCAAGTCCATGTTATGTTTCAAGTCACGTTCATGCTAAGCTTCAGTTTCAGTTTTAAGTTATGCCAGTTATGTTATGTTGTATGTCAAGTTATGCTATGATTACTTATGATTTGATTATGCATTCATGCTTTTACTGTCATGCATGCATCATTAACCTGTGTCGAAGTTTCCTGTTAACTTGCTAAGATTTGTAATCAAATCTCACTGTGGTAGTCTCAACTACCATTCCCCCCGAATGGTAGATCTTGTTACAGGATCTGAAGGAGAATCGAGAATCGACCAACTGGAAACGGTCGACTAAGCGACGATGCGACGTAGGTTTTAGTACAGTAGTTACCTCAAATTACTATTTGTAATTGTGGAGTTCAATCTCAAGCACTCTTTTGATCACAATCATTTTGGACTAGTGTTGTGATATCAGTTTTTAAGTATGTCATTATGTATGAAGTATGTTATAAGTATTTGGAATATTTCAGTTTGGTGCATAGTATTGCTAAAGAAAAAACTTATCCGCTGTGAATATTGCATAATGCTAGATGCATGTTAGGAATATTGCATCTTATATGTCATGAACGGGGGCAGGTAACCTTGTGTAGCATGTCTCGACGCTTCAAATGTCCGTCCGATCACAAGCGGAATTTGGGGGCGTCACAGGGTGGTATCAGAGCAATACGTGTAACACCCCGTATTTTAGTGTATTTTAATGAATGAATTATTTTTATTGATTCAGAATTTATTCTCTTCTTTTAAAATTATTGGATTTTTAATTAGACTATTTTTATGATTTTTAGTTTACGAAAATTATTTTTTTGAAGTGCTTTCTTTAAATTAATTATAGTTATGTGTTTAAATTTATTCTCGAATTAAATTAACTTATTGTTGGGTTTAATTATTTATTTTCAATTTAATCACTGTGTTTGAATTATTTTATTTCACATGCAGTTTTAAAATCGTTTCCGTTGGATCATTTTTATGACCCAAGATGTGCGGATTGGACCTCATTTCTTTTCCCTCTATTTTTCTTTTCCTTTTCTTTTTCTTTTCTTTTTTTTTTCTTTTCTTTTCCTCCTCCTGGTCTTCCTCCCCGCGCGAGTTCTTCTCTCTCTCTCTCTCTCTCGCCGTGCAGCCGTTCCTCACCCAGCCCACTGCCGTCGCGCCGCCGTGCGCGACACCGCCCACCCCACTCGACTCCCCTGCCGCCGGCGACCACCTCCCTCCAGTTTCAGCTCCTCCAACGCCACCGTTAGCCTCCACGCGCCACACGAAGCCGTGGCCTTCTCATCACTCCAGCACCGCCGTCGCACCACCATTGGCCGCCATTTCTTCACCACTTCATCCTCGACCTCCAAGCAACCCATTCAACCCAACCCCACCTCCGATCCGTCACCGGTGAAGCACATCCAACTCTATTTCCGTTTTGGATATTTTTGACCATAAACCACCCTTTGCGCCGCCACCCACGGCCAACCAACACCACCACTAGCTTCACCGATATCCCTAGGCCCTACCCTATTAATCTCGGGTCTTCGTTTGCACCCGTTGAAAAGTGGGTATCTGTGACCCACGGCCACAGTGTATTTTGCACTGTTCTGCAGCTATGTTTTTCCACTTCTTGCGCCTCCGTGATCCTCAAGAAATTATTATATAGCAATGTAAGTATTTTCCAAAGAATTCTCGTGAATTTAATGTATTTTTGCACTAGCACATTACACTGTATTTAATTGCTGATTGGTTTTGCCGGACTGAGTCTGAGGAGTAACGGGGTTGATTGGTTTGGGTGCTGGAGTTGTTAGTATGATTGGTTTAGACTATGAGATTTGTTGGCTGTTCGGGTTTAAATATTGGTGTTTTGTGTATGACGTGGGTTGTGGTGGATATTGGTGATTTTATGAAGTAATGATATATTTTGGGATTATGAAGGTTTTAAGTTTTGAGAAATTTAAAATAGGTTATTTAAGAAGTTTAGGCTTAAATATCGACATATGTGATCTATTGGAAACTTACAGAAATTACGTGATTATTTTTATAGGTGATGATTTACAGTTGACTCGACATTTTTGAGGAAATTTTTGGAAAAGTTAAGTCGTCCAGGTAAGCGGGGTTTCTATGCTGGATTTGCATAAAAAGAAATGAACTGAGGTTGGTTTGTAAAAATGTGCATGTTGTTTTAAAAAGAAAAAGGAAAAGTGAAAAACAACCTCAGTATATGTTTTGCATTCCCTCATGAGATACGTATGAAAGAGAAAAGAAATGTTTGACATGAAATGTGTAGACATGAGCAATATTTGATATGTTTTTGAAATATACAAAAGAGCGAATATGATATCATTGAAATTTTTATGCATGTGATATGAAATGATTTGGATCTATTTTTGATCAAATAGAAATGATATGAATATGTTTCGCACGTGTTGTGATATGATATGGATATGATAAAACTTTGGCATACTTATCTGTTCTGGATATGGTTCTGATATAATGATATTGTTCACGTGATATGGTTGGTACCACCATGATATGATATGAGTGCACCAACTTTGGAAACAAAGTGGTCTTTTTACGTGTTCTTTCCTGTGTGCACACTCGGGGCTCCGAGATTGAAAAAGGGGAAGTTCACCACATGATACTGCCTGGTTTGGCCACCGGGGATAGCACAACACTACCACGGGGGTTAAACATGGTATATGATATGATATGATAAGATGAATATGTTCAGTTATGTTATGCCAAAGCGTTTTTGAATATGAAATGGATCCTCAAATATGAATTGTTGACTTGAGTATGAAATGCTTGGAAAAGTCGCTCTGATTTTCTGATAACACGTTTTCTGAGATCTGCATATAAAAATAAAATGTTTTGTTTCTGCATATTGAACTTTCTGAAAAGGCTCATGTTTACATGCTAGTATATGTTCCCTGCTTACTGAGTTGTTGATAACTCACCCCTTATCTCCACAATATTTTTCAGATGATTTGAATGTTTCAGTTGAGAATCAAGGATATGGAGCATGGGTGAGAAGAGTTAAGAATGATGGTTTAAGTATTGAAGGTTTATATGGGTATTGAGGATTTTTATTCAGTAAGCTTTTTGTGCTCTGATGATGTGATTTGTTGGGAGATTGATGTTTATATTAAATTTTGTATCGTCTTAGAATAGTTATTCTTGAGTAATTGATGTAAATATATGAGTATTTTGTGCGATTGAGAAAGATTAGAATATGTACTATGTGGAAGGAAAATGATTTTTAAGTGACATAAGTTAACTTTCCGGACCCTCGGGTCAGGGCCGTTACAATACGTCTCTGGGTTTAAATCCACATGTCCTTAGGAAATGCACCAACTATTAGGCTTGAAATTTTAGTCTTCATTAGGCTTGAATTTCTTGAAGTATAGGAGAAAGTATGTGGTTGTAACACGTGTACTCGTGTGATTTAAGAAGTGACATGACTCGAGGTAGGACACCTCAAAACCCTGAGGGAGTCACAAATTAGGATAATCAGAATCCCCCGATGGATGGAGGATTAGCTGAAGCTGTACGTTTGCTGACTGACATTCTTAGACAACAACAACTTCAGCAAGCACATGTACCTAGACCCGAAGTCAGGGATTGTCTGTGTGAGAAGTTCTTGATCTATCGTTATCCAAACTTTTCTGGTAATGAAGAGCCTCTAAAAGCCGAGAAATGGATTATGGATCTCGAAAGGACTTACAAGATCTGTGGATGTACTGAGGACCAAAAGGTTCTATATGTTGTATACCTATTCTAAGGAGAAGCTGGAATATGGTGGGATACACAAAGGCAACTTCTAGTTAGGGAACTAGGAAGTTTGGATGCATTGTCTTGGGAGAGATTTGAGGAAGTGTTGACAACAGATTCTTCCCAGATTTTATCAAACAGCTAAAGGCACAGGAGTTCCCAACTTTAACTCAAGGCAGTTTGACCGTAGAGTAGTACGCTGTTAAGTTTATGGTGTTAGGAAGGTTTGCACCACACTTGATTTCTACTCAAAGGATGCAGGCACGAAAGTTTCAAGCTAGACTTCAGCCATGGATCCGTAGCCAAGTAGCTTGCCTTTGAATAGAGAATTACCAAGAGTTGGTAAATGTGGTCGCGATAACAGAGGCTGAGCAAAGAGGTCTAGCGATCTAGATCATTACCGAACGAAAGTGAACTTCATTGTATGCCACTGAAGAAAAATCTGAAAATGAAGAAGATGTCTACTGGACCAGATAAGGGAAAAGGCATCGAGACTGGAAGTTCAATGCCGACCACATACCCAATATGTGGGATGTACAGAAAGAACCATGGAGGCAAGTGCAAACTTACCTTAGGACTCTGTTTCATATGTGGCCAACCTGACCACTTGATCAGAAATTGTCCCAAAAGAGGTTGGAGAAATGGAACTGTTCCCAATAGAAATTCCAAACCAAAGCCACGACCTCCAGTACCAGCTCAAGTGTATGCAGTCACTTCTAGAGACGCAGATGTTGACGCCCCAAGAACTGAAGGAGTTGGCGCTGTCACTGGTATTTTTCTAAGACCTCTATATTGTTAAGCTTATTTAAGGTTGATTAGATTGCAATTGATGGTACTATTGCATTATTGATACTTTGGGTAAGTTAAATCATTGAGGTTTATAACTTGTACACAGTTTGATTCAAGCAAAGCCCTATTTTTAGTGATTGTGGTATTGCACGAGAGTTCAGTTCGTACTTTGAATTGTTACCAAGTGGTAAGAGTAACATTTCTCATTAAGAGTATTTCTATTCATACCAGTGTAGATATGGAATGCCTTTTAGTAGTACGAGGAAGGATATTCAAGGTTGATGAATTAGTATACCAAGTATTTGGAGTTTATTTTGATTCGAAGGTTACAATGAAATTTGTGTTCAGAAGAGTTTAGTGTGTGGGAGAAGCTTTGGCTTTAGTAGGATTCACTTATGATAATAGTTTTATCCAATCGCGAATAAATGGTTTCTTGCGAAGCACCGTGTTTGTGGAAACCTAGATTACCCTTATATTGGAGACATTTATATGGGGAGTAAAATCTTGTCTTAAGGATTTATGTGAACAGTAGGATCAAATTCTTTGGATTAGAGTCAGAATAAGAGGCAGCTCATGACGGATAGAAGAGCTATGTCAATCATAAGAGAGAAAGTCTTGAGTTGAGGTTAATAGTTGATCGTTTTTCGAGGTACCACCTAGGAGGAGGAACGATTCGTGGTGATTATGAAGGAGTAAGCTAGTCCTAGGCAGATATAATTCCTTGAGGAAATAGAATGTGAATTCAGTTGTGTATGGATTAAATTCTTCCAAATTGAACTGCATGAATACTTGAAGTTTTAGAGTTAGAAAGTATGTTGGTATGACTTGACCTACCTTGTGAAAGGATTCTAGTATAAATTGATATAATTTGAGAGAAAGAGAGTTAAGAATGGTAGATATATATACACGTTGTGGATAATTCTTTTAATAGTGAAGAGAATAGTGATTTCTTTTAAGCAAAGATTCAGTATTCTAGAAGGACAGCCAAGAAGTCTTTAAGTTTAGGCTGTAACCTTTGGAGTGTTTTATCCTTATGTTATAGTGATAGTTATTTTGTATAATCATGTGATGGTATAAATAAGAATAGTGTTGACTATGAGAGGAAGGCGTTACCACAGGAAGAACGATACCTGCCTCTTCAGCGTGATGAGACATTCAGTGATGGGCAGTATGTTGGTAAGCAACTTCTTCTTTTGAGCTTATTTTATGTTTATACTTACGTCGATTTCGGGGACGAAATCTTTTTTTTAAGAGGGGAGGATGTAACAGCCCGTTAGAAATTCATTGGTGGAATTTCTATTGACTTTAGGAATTTCGTGAAAGCCCCATAAGTTTTTACGAATCGACGAATCGCATAGGTTTTAGTCTGTCAACATAGTCAGTGTTATCACTCACTATGGTGCTAGAAATATAAGTTTTATTTATTTGAGGTGGTTAGAAGTGTCAGAATGCATTATGGTCCACGCCATTAGACTCAGTGGATTATTTAAAATTTTATGGCGCAATATCCTATTTTCATAATTCCGGACGAAACGTCTGTTGGAAATTGTGAATTTATTTTTAGGGGCACTTCGAGGTTGAATTTCGGTATAATATTTTCACTGTAGGTTAATATGAATATTTAAGAATTTTTAGTCTTAAGTTTATAATTCACTTTTTCGGAGTGAATAGTAACCTCGATAAACGCACCAATTGCAATATTTCAAAATCATAGTGTGGAATGTCCAAATTAGATTAGAGAAGTTTTATTTGGACACTTGGCAAGATCTTAGCCACACTTAGTGCATAATATTAGACACTTGGCACCATGAGGAATTTTTGTTGGATTTGAAGGAATCAAGGTGTGAGATCATGCCACTTAAGCAAAACCTTGTTTCATCTGCTCAACCAAATTGTGCCAGACCAAAGAGGTTTTCAATCCTAGTGAAACCCTAAATGGTGAGAATCCAATTGAAAGCCCAAAAGCTTTGTTGAAATCGAAACCCTAAACGGTTTCCCCAAAACCCTAAAGTTGGCCTCTAAACCCTTTCTAATCCGATTTATAGCATTGTGTTTAATCACTTGATTAAATCGCTTCCACATGCTACTAATCCTTAAAATTTGTGTTAGAACATCATTATCCAACCTTGTTAACCTTGAGAAATTGATTGGACCAAGTGATATTGGATTTGGGCTTGATAGCAACCCAAACCCTCTTTAAACCCCAAAATTTAGGCCCATTCGGTTTAGGCCCATTAAGGCCCACGAATTTGGTCACCATAGGATTGCTTCATGGCTAAGTTTTGTACCCCCACTTGGCTGGCCAGATCTTTACAAGAAGGTCCTAGAAGGTTCTAGAAAGACAAAGCTAAAGGGCCACCTCACTCTTTCACTCTCACACTCCACCTTGAGAAAAGATCTTGGTCTGATTTTTATGAGAAGAAAAGGCCAACACTCAACCTTTCCTTCAGTCATATCACTTTACATAGCTTGTGTAAGAAGCTCTCCAGTCCACTTCCCACGAAAAGCAACTCTCCTTTACACTTTTCCTTCATAAAACACAAAAGACACTCTCGGACAGTTTTTCTTACCTCTTTTGAATGCCCGTTTCGAAGCTTTTATAAGTGTTTTCTAGCAAAGTTTTCTTCATGCAAGTTGTTTCTTTTGGCGTTTAGTTTACGTGGATATCTTATTTGTTCCATTTGGAGATCATTTGATTGGTAAAAAGTTGTTTAGACCCCAGAAAGGTCATTCTGGGCGATAAACTGGAGAGTGTGTTATATTTTGGAGTTTTTCACCAAGCTAATGAATAGATCTTGGTCCGAAATTTTTATGGAGTACTGTTAACATGTGTATATGATTATTGGTTGAGGATTTTTTGCATGATTAAAAGTTTTGGTGAAACATTTTCTTAGGTCTAGAAACTTAGAAATTGGAAGAGGCAAAACAGTTTCTGTTTTGAGAAAGTTTAAATCTTTTATGGTTTAATCTTATTCCAATGGCTTTGATATTTTTATTGGAAGATCCTAAGCCTCTTATATACATGTTAAAATGTTATTCTGAAGATATTTGATGTTAGTTTCGAAGATATGAAATTTTATGCAATGAGGTATTCAGTTAGGTTAAAGTGATGATGGTCTTGGCTAAATTTATGTTTTGGTCGATGTTTAACCATGTGATCTCGAGTTTGATGCTTGGATCTGTTTTAGAACATCTTTTTAAACCATGTGATGTTTTGGTTTGAAGATCGCATCTTTATAAGTCATGGATCAAGAGGTTGATCAAAACAAGTTAGAAACAAAATTCTGTTTTGAACTTAGAAGAAAAACCAAAAAGTTCAAGTATGGTTTTAGTGATTTTGATGACTTATGTTCATGATTCAAAACATGATTATTCTTAGGAATATGTTATGAGTATAGTAGAAGAAAAATTTTGGTTTAATCATGAGTTTTGAAATTTGAAAGAATTAGAACAAAATCAAAGAAAATAGCCTTTGTAAGTTTCGGCCCCATCGAGTTTTAATGGTTGGGTTTAGTTTAAAATTTTTCTGAATTGATATTTGAGCTTAGAACAAAATTTACATAAGGTATGTAGATTTTGGTGATTTTTGGAGTTGGGATGCAAAATCCTTAAGTTAGGGGTAAAATGGTCATTTTCCCACATGTAGAGGGTAAAATGGTAATTTTACTCGAAGTTGATATTTCTCCATATTCCTAATTGTTAGTGATAAAGTTATAATTTTTAGAAATCGCTACTTTCAGTTTCTCGTGATCGCACTTGAGTTTTGTCTCGAAGTTCGAAGATCGAGGTAAGTTAGCTTTTAACTTACTATCAATTTAATGTGTATGTGTGATAAGTAAGGGAACTAAAGTGTATGTATGCATGTTATCATATGTGCCATGTCAAGTCATTACATATTTATCTGTTACACAGAATTTATTCTGTCATGAATTATTCATATGTTACACAAGATATTCTGTCATGTATTGCTATACATTGCAAGTATGTCCTGTTAAGTTAAGTATGCCATATGTTACATGTATTTCATGTCACGTAATATTCACTGTCACATGTTATGCCATGTTAAGAAATGTTGTCTGTTACATGTTATGCTATGTTACGAAATGTTGCCTGTTACATGTATGCCATGTTATGGTATGTTTTCTTTTACATTTATGTCTCAAAGTACGTCATGTCTGTCGTCTTACGTTCATGTCACGTTATGCTACGTCAGGACTTCTGTCTTTTATGTTACGTTCATGTTACGTCACGTTACGGAATGACATGTATGCCAGTTAAGTTATTCAAGTCAATCACAACCCTAAGCGCTAGGATGAGGTAATATCCTAGTGGAACTCCTTTGTTCACGCTGGAGTGTCTAAATAGGTGTGAAATTCCCTGGGTTGACGAAGTACAGTCAACAGGTTGCGAATGGGGCCTAATTAGTTGGTCACCGGAGCGCGCCAGGCACTAACGCCGATGGTGCCACACATTATGTTACGTGTGTCCACAGCAAGTGTGGCACAAACAAATAAGTCATGGGGCCACAACAACTGTGGAGCATGAAGTATGTGGCCACAACAACTGTGGAACATACACTACGTGAGACACAGCAATTGTGACACGTAGAATACGTGGGGCCACAACAACTGTGGAGTATGTATTAACGCACTCACAGCTGGTATAGAAACCTGTGATGTGATGCGGTAATCGGCAGGGACACACGGCTCAAGGGGACCTGTGTAGCACCCATATGGTCACTTTAATGATTAAGTCTATTGAATAAGATTCCAAGTTCAAGTCATGTTTCACGTTATGTTATGTTCAAGTTTACGTTCACGCAATCATGGTAATCCCATGAGACAAGAATATGTTTCAAGTTCATGTCATGTTATGTTCACGTTTACGTTATGTTCCAAGTTCACATTTATGTTATGTCATGCTCAGGTTCATGTTATGTTTCAAGTCCATGTTATGTTTCAAGTTCACGTTCATGCTATGTTTCAAGTCCATGTTATGTTTCAAGTCACGTTCATGCTAAGCTTCAGTTTCAGTTTTAAGTTATGCCAGTTATGTTATGTTGTATGTCAAGTTATGCTATGATTACTTATGATTTGATTATGCATTCATGCTTTTACTGTCATGCATGCATCATTAACCTGTGTCGAAGTTTCCTGTTAACTTGCTGAGATTTGTAATCAAATCTCACTGTGGTAGTCCGAACTACCATTCCCCCTGAATGGTAGATCTTGTTACAGGATCTGAAGGAGAATCGAGAATCGACCAACTGGAAATGGTCGACTAAGCGACGATGCGCGTAGGTGTTGGTACAGTAGTTACCTCAAATTACTATTTGTAATTGTGGAGTTCAATCTCAAGCACTCTTTTGATCACAATCATTTTGGACTAGTGTTGTGATATCAGTTTTTAAGTATGTCATTATGTATGAAGTATGTTATAAGTATTTGGGATATTTCAGTTTGGTGCATAGTATTGCTAAAGAAAAAACTTATCCACTGCGAATATTGCATAATGCTAGATGCATGTTAGGAATATTGCATCTTATATGTCATGAACGGGGGCAGGTAACCTTGTGTTGCATGTCTCGACGCTTCAAATGTCCGTTCGATCCCAAGCGGAATTTGGGGGCGTCACAGTTTCTTCTTCTCTTTTCTTCTCCTGCGCCGTTGCCTCTTCAACTTTCCATTTCAGTTTTCATTTCCCTTTCTTCCATCCGTGCAGCTGCTGCTTCTCCTCTTCACCTTCATTTTATGTCATTCTTTCCTCTGTTTTTCATGTGGGTTACCGTCTGCAGTGTTTCTTCTTCCTTCATCTTACTTTCGGATCTTCCCCTCTGCAAGTCAGCCAACGCCACCGTTCATTCCTCCATTTTCGACTAGTAATGTTTCCTTTTCCCTCTCTTTAATTTTCGGTTTCCCTTTGTGCTGTAAAACCGTGCAAATCTCTTCCTCTTTAGCATATATTTTTCATCTATTTTTCTCTGCAATTGCAGGTCTGTCCGTGAGCCTCCATTGTTGTGCTTTCTCTTAACTCTTCCTTACTAATTTCGTGGCTCATGCTTGTGTTTTATTCCCATTGCATTCCCTTTTTGTTTGGTCCTTCACTGCTCTGTTTTGTCTTTTTTGCCATGCCCTGTTTTTGCCATAAAAGCCGTGAGCTTCACTCGTATCTTGGTGATTTTGGTGCTAGCCGTGAGTGCCTCTCGATTTCCCTTGGGTAAGTCTTTGCCGCTGCTCATCTCCTGATTTTCTTGTCTTGCGGTAGTTTTTTTTTTTTAAGAAGGAAATATACATATGTTTGTGTATCTCAGTTACTCAAACAATATTAGGTGTTTTACAATTTTGCCTTCTTTGGAACACTTGAGTTAATATTATGCTTATTGAATCTGAAAGCTTGAGTTTGTTTTACGTGGGTTATAGTCTATTTTGGGCATAGATGTATGGGCTTATAAACTAAGCCAATGTACTGGTGCTTTAAACAAAATATTTATAAGTTGATCATGTTGTAGTTTTTATATGTTAAATTCACTTTGTATAAGTTTTGTTTTAAATACAAATGGAATAAATAATTTGAAAGATATTATAAGTATTAATATTTTTAGAAGTATATAGTAGTGCAGGATTTCTATTTTGAACTCTTAAAAGAGATACTAATTAGTCTGTTTTTATTAAATGAAATATTTGTCCTCCTACTTTAATTAGTTTTGTTTTAATGAGCCTTTAAACCAGATATGTATTCTACGACATAATTGTATCTATTACTAATATTATTATGCAATTTTAGAAATATTTGGAGTTTTATAGTTATGTGAATATTGAGGAATTTAGGAAGTGATAGTATTTTAGAATTAAGAGAAATCTTAAGTTTTTGAGGAATTAAAATAGGTACTTCAAGTGTAATATGAGATTTATCCGTTCACTTGAGATTTATTTAAGTCACATGAATTTTTATAGGTGACGATTGACAATTGTTCAGTACTATTGTGGAGAATTTCTGAATAAGCTAAGAAGTCCAGGTAAGTGGGGTTCCTATGCTAGATTTGCATAAAAAAAATGAACTAAGATTGGTTTGTAAAAAAATGTGCATGTTGTTTTAAAAAGAAAAAGTGAAAAACAACATCCGTATATGTTTTGCATTCACTCATGAGATGCGTATGAAAGAGGAAAGAAATGTTTTTGACATGAAATGTGTAGACATGAGCAATATTTGACATACTTCTGAAATATGCAAAGAGCGAATATGATATCATTGAGATTTTTATACATGTGTTATGAAATGATTTGGATATGTTTTTTTGATCAAATGGAAATGATATGACTATGTTTCGCACGTGTTTTGATATAATGTGGCATCCGAAAAACCTTTAGCATGACTTTCTGATTCTGATTCTGATTTTGATATGGTGATTCTGTTTCTGTTATGGTGATTCTGATTCTATTTTGCTCTGATATGTGGCCCTGTCACGGGATACAATAGTGACCTCTGGCCCTGTTACGAGATATAATAGTGACCTCTGGCCCTATCACGGGATACAATAGTGACCTCTGGCCCTGTCACGGGATATAATAGTGACCTCTGGCCCTGTCACGGGAGATAATAGTGACCTCTGGCCCTACCACGGGATATGATAGTGGATTTTTGTTCTGAGTGCAATCGCTTTGATATTCATGGTGATTTATGTTCTACTTGGCTTTCTGCAGAATGCACAACCCTACCACTGGGGTTAAACATGACCTCTGTTCTGATATGATGCTTTGATATGATATGATACACTGATATGATATGATAAGATGAAGGCCAAAGGAGTCCTTGAATATGAAAAGTTTGTTTCTAATTATGAAATGTTTGGGATATCGCTCTGATTTTCTGATAATATATTTTTTTTTGAGATTTACATATTGAAAATTGAAATGTTTTGTTTCTGTAACATTGTGAAAATGCTCATGCTTACATACTAGCATATATTCTTTGCTTAATGAGTTGATAACTCACCCTTTATCTTCACAATATTTTTCAGATATTTTTATGGTTCAGCTGAAAAACAAGAATATGAAGCATTGGAAAAATCTGATGATCATAAATGAATGAGTGCTAAGGGTACAAGTAGTTTGGAGGATCATATTTAGTAGTTTTATCTCTGGCGGTTATTTTGGTCTGTCAAGTTATGAATAATTTTGGTCCTTGTGGAGATGTTATTTGTTTTATTGAGGTATTTGTTTAGTATTTCTGTGGAAGGACACGGATTTTTTGTTCGAACAAATAAGTTAGGTATTTTGTGGAGTTTTTGTTTATTTATTATTGATTATTGGAGATGTTCTTGAGGAATAAGAGCTAACTCTCCGGACCTCCGGGAACGGGGCGTTACAGGTAGTCTGCTCAACCACTACTCCATCTCACCCACAGAGGAAGGCTCTCACCACCCTCCCTAGGTCACGGCTTGCTCACTCGCCATGATGACCATATCTTCACCTCATCATGGCACGCATGCTTGCCCAGTGGACACCATCACCGCAAGTATTCATGTGCAGTGGGCCCATCTATTGTGCTGCACCAAGACAACAACCCTCACACTCACCTGACGACAGTGCATGGTAGGTTGTGCCACCATGCACTTGGGGCTCATGAGGCACAAGTTTAGGGTCCGCTGCATGTTGCATGGCCTATGCAACATACCTAGCTGGTCGTGCTAGATTGTATCCCACTCCAGCAGTGCGGTCAAGCTCTAGCTGCCGCTCTAGCATCGCAGTCGAGCTCCTCCTCCCTACAAAGCAGCGCAGTCCAGTTCAGCCTCCCGTCGGAGCAGCGCGATTGAGCTCTGTCTCTTGCCAAGTCCTTCTGTAGCAGCGTAGTCAAGTCAAACTCCAGCAATAGTAGCGCGGATGAGCTTCGTCTCCTACCGGAGCAACGCAGCCTAGTTTAGCCTCCCACCACACCTAGTGTGGTCGACTTCAAACTCCTGCCAAAGTAGTGCGGTCATATCTCCCACTACAACAGCGAGGCCGAGCTCCATCTCTCCTCCCACTGGGTCAATAGCATCGTGCTCGAGTTCAGACTCCCACAGAAGTAGCGCGGTCGAATTCTGACTCCCGTCGGAGCAAGGTGATACTCACCAATTAATGCCTCCAAGTATAAAAGCAGAACTAGTTGGGTCAAATTCCAAGGTCATTTCCTCAGGGACAATGGGTTTCACAAGTTTTATGATGCAAAAATGTGTAAGGCCAGAAAGACAATGTAAGATAATGTGACTAGCTATGTTCTGGGTTTTCTGTATGAAAAGAAATTACAAAATTATAAAATGATCAATGGTATATGTACAGAGGTTGTGGGAAATGTGGATGCATGTATCTGGTTGTGAATCAGTGAAAATTTGGGTTTCATTTTGATGATTAAAAAAAAACATCGAGATTAAAATTCCCTAGAAACTGAAATTACAAATTATGTATGTACCGAGCGTATTCACACAAAAAGGATGCAATCAAAGGATTGCTGGTTAACCAGCACTTGGACTGCAGGTTAGGGTTTCATTTGAATAGAATAAAGGAGTGGATTTGTGGGTGCTATCCGTTATTACTAACCCAATCAAGGAATCAATAACTTTGAAATAAAGTATGCATGCTCAGATTTACACACCAATATTTGAAATCCCTCATTAAATTACTATCCAACATCGTGTTTAGCTCTTGATAAAAGGAATCCATGATTGATTCAAGGTTCTGTTGTGCTGTGAGTCTACAACAGATCAAGAACAAGAAATTCCTCGAATACTCACATGCAAATCATGTTTCTCAACATAATGAAGAGAATAATATGAAAATCGCAGATTCCAAACAGTTATCGAAGCAAATAAAAACCTTCCCCTGCAACCCAAGTTTTAGATCTAGCCGCGCATCATCATTTTGATGATGAACACGAGGCACAATAAAAACCCTAACAGCTATGAGTGAAAGATTCAGGAAAACGGAGAAAGAAAATCCTAATGCTCAATAAAAACCCTAACAACTATCAGTGAAAGATTCAGGAAAACACAAAAAGAAAATCCTAATGCTTCCCACAAACCAAATGAATTTTCCTCTAGCCCTTCTCCTCCTTTTATCCTCATCTTCATTACCTTTTTCTCTCTCTGTAACTGATTCTCCCTCGATATTCACAGATCTGCCCTCAAGGGTTTTCTCTCTTTCCTTTCGCAGGTCTCTATAGTCTTCCCTTCACCCTTATCTTTTCCTTCTGATCAGTACATGGCTTAAGTCCCTTGTAAGAGTCATGGGCCAATTTTGGGTTTGAGCCTATCATGCGGCCTTGGACCAGGAGTACTGTAATGGATTAATTTCAACATGTTAGTATGCCTTACTATCATTAGTAAGTAAATGGGCCTCATAATCATTTTGTATAATATTAAGACCATTTTTCAGACTATTGTGCATTTTAGCATTTGACACAAATATAACCTACTAAATCAAGTAATTCCAAAAGACAAATTAATCACAATCTCTCACTAATCACACCTCCCAACTAACTTTTTGCTAGTCTCTTAGCAAATAAGTGACCAACAAATCACAAGGGATTGATTTCCATTCAAGCATTGATATTTTTTTTGAAAATCCTTACCAAGAATCAGATTTGTTGAATCCAAAAATACTGAAATTAGTTTGACTAGATACTTGGTTCCAAAGAGAGATTTATACATTGATTTATCGAACAACCAAGATAGGTAAGTAGAAAAAGAAACAGCTTACTATTGAGTGCACAGTTGTGTGTATAGATTCCAAGGTTGACGACCAGAAGTCATTAAATGTCTCATCCATAGCAGCTGATTCAAAACTATTGTAATAGTGGCTTTCACGCGACTACAATTTAAAAGGTCCCTTTATTTTTTTCAAAGAACTCTGGTAGCAGGCAACCTTTTCTACTACACAAGTCTCTCTCTTTTTTCTAAAAAAAAATAAAAATAAAAACTCCCTGGCTTGTCCCTTTTCTCAATGATTTTCCTTTTCAGTACTCAGCCAAGTTTCTTCCTAAGCCATTAGGATATAGTTCATTAAAGCCTTAAACAACTGCTAGTCTGATTAGTTAATTGCACAAAGGTTTCGTTCTAGGCATTCTAAGTGTAGGTGGTGGAAGATCTCAGCAAAAACCTTTTATCCAAACTTTCTCTTGGTTTTAGTAACAACAAAAAAAAAGGATAAACACCTATCTTGACCTAAATTCTGAAAGTAAAAGTTTAAAGTATTCCCTAGCTTCATCAAATCTGTTCAGGGCATCCAAATTCGAAAGAGAGGAGCCAGTGCTACTATTTCTTAAGCTATGGCATGCAAGGCTAAAGCTAAAACCTCACCCCCCCCCCCTAACTAGAAATCAACATTGTCCTCAATGTATCAAAAATAGCAATTTTCAACAGAGAATAATAGGAGAACAGAGAAGGGATTTGAGAGAAGTGAGTACCTCAGTGGTGTTGAAAATGATCAAGAATATAGGGCGTATATAGCAACAAAAAGGAAAACTGAAAAAAAAAAAAAAAAAGAAAAAAAGTGACGTGTTGCAAAACAAAAAAAAAACTATAAAAATTATACTTGATTAGCTGAAGAGTGAATGGGGTCAAGTAAATTCAGAGTGCAATCCTCTGTTGGAAAAGTAGAAAGGAAAGGTTCAAGTCTCTGACCATTTACTTTGAAAGTGTTCCCATTTTGAGGGTTTATGAGTTCCACGACACCATAGGGAAAAACAAAATTTACCAAGTATGGACCACTCCATCGAGATCTTAACTTGCTAGGGAACAAGTGGAGACGAGAATTGTATATGAGCATTTGTTGGTCTGGTGCGAATGACTTCCTTTGAATGTGCTTATCATGGAACTGCTTCATACGTTTCTTGGACAATTTAGAATTGTCATAGGCATCTCTTCTAAGCTCCTCCAGTTTAGCAATCTGTAATTTTCTTACCAAACCAGCTTGGTTAGTATCAAAATTAAATTGTTTGATAGCCCAATATGCCCTATGTTCTAATTCCACAAGTAAATGGCATGCTCTGCCATACACCAATCTATATGGTGACATTCCCAAGATGGTTTTATAGGCCATCCTATAGGCCTAAAGTGATATTAACCCGTGGGAATGGAATCTCTTGAACCCACAATCAATTTGAAAACTCACCCAAGAAAGTCAAAATCAAGTTAATGGAAAACTTAGACCCGTTAAGGAACTCGTTTCAAGAACGTAGATTATATGAAAATCTAGACCCGTTGAAAAACCTGTCTCAAGAACCTAAATTATAAGGAAGAACGCCACAAAGGTTGTAATTTGCCTTTGATAAGTTCAAAAGTTCATTCAAGAACAAGAGGAGATATATTCAACTCACAATGAATAAATTCATCAAATTTCAAAAACTAATGAACAGTGTCACGGCTACAGTAACTTATATATCCCTTCCCCTAAACAAAATAATCCCTAGGCCAAAATAAGGCCTCCTTGTTCCCAAAATACCCTTGGGCCAAATCCAAGGCCTCCCAAAAGAAACCCTAGCTGAAAATTAAAACAATACCTAAACTACCCTTAAAAACTTCTCTTGAAACCCTAGTTCATAAAACATAAAACATATGTGGGCCAAACATCCTCAAGCCTAATTATTCTAAACTAATAAAATAAATCATTTAAATGATTTAAACAAATTGAAAGTCGTCAATAACAATAGGCACAAAGAATAGCTCTAAGTCATGTCTTCCACAGCTTGTATCAAGTGGATCAAAACTGGTTCTTCTTCTTTAAAGCCCATCTTGTGTGTTGGACTCTTGCTAGCTTCATCTCAAGTGGATTGTACCAATCATTGCATTGCTTCCTTGATCTTCTTAGCTCTTCATCTTGTAATTGGCCTATCTGGAACTTGCAAAAGATCTTTAAGACTAAGTCCATGTTGTGCCCATTATTCCCCCTCTCCTCAAAAGGATTCGACCTCAAATCTTCACCTACATCAAAAGGAGAAAGGTCAGAAACATTGAAAGTAGCAGACATATTGTACTCACTTGGAAGATCCACTTTATATGCATTGTCATTAATTTTCTCAAGAATTTGGAACAGTCCATCTCCACGAGAATGCAACTTAGTCCGTCTATAGGTTGGGAATCTTTCTTTGCGCATGTGAACCCAAACCCAATCTCTTGGTTCAAAGCTGACACACCTTCGCCCTTTATTGACTTGGGAAGCAAACCTCTCATTCTTTTGCGCAATTTGAAGTCGCACCCTTTCATGAAGTGACTTCACTAACTACGCCTTCTTTTGTCCATCCAAGCTACTCCTACCATCAATAAGTAAATGCATCAAATCTAAAAGAGTAAGTGAATTAAAACCATAAACAATTTCAAAAGTAGAATATGAAGTAGTCGTATGCATGGTCCTATTATATGCAAACTCTATAAATGGCAAACAATCCTCCCAAGTTTTTAAATTCTTATTAACAACAGTGCGTAAAAGCTGAGTTAAAGTCCTATTAACTACTTCAGTCTGTGGATGACAAGTGGTGAAAAATAAGAGCTTAGTACCCAATTTCCCCCACAACACCTTCCAAAAATAGCTAAGGAATTTAACATTCATATCAGAAACAATACTCCTAGGCACACCTTGGAGTCGCACTATCTCCCTGAAAACCAAATCAGCTATGTATGTGACATCATTTGTTTTATGGTATGGAATGAAATGTGTCATCTTATTAAATCTATCCACAACCACAAAAATAGAATCTCCACCCCTTCTTGTCCTAGGCAGCCCTAAAATAAAGTCCATAGATATGTCTACCCATGGCTCACTAGGAACAGGTAAGGGTGTATACAATCTATGTGGTAATACCTTAGATTTGGCCTTTCTACATGTAATGCATCTGCCACAAATGTGATTGACGTCTCTCTTCATCTTAGGCCAAAATAAATGTTCATGCAAAATGTTTAAAGTTTTCTTGACACCAAAGTGTCCCATTAATCCCCCACCATGTGCCTCATGCACCAATAACTCATGCATAGAACAACTTGGCATACAAAGTTTGCTTTCTTTAAACAAATAACCATCATGCTTGTAAAACTTACCAAATGCCACCTTATCACATGTCATATATACATCAAAAAAGTCAGCATCATCGGCATACATGTCTTTCACATATTCAAACCCAAGCATTTTGGCACTCAAAGAAGTAAGAAGGACATACCTTCGGGATAACGCATCAAAAACAATATTCTCCTTACCTTGATTGTAACGGATGACATATGGAAATGTCTCAATGTATTCCATCCATCTAGCATGCCTTTTATTCAACTTACCTTGACCCTTGAGATGCTTCAATGATTTATGATCGGTGTAGACCACAAATTCCCTAGGCCACTGGTAGTGCTGCCAAGTCTCTAAATCATGAACAAAAGCATAAAGCTCTTTGTCATAAGTAGGGTACTTTAGGGACGCCCCACTTAGCTTCTCACTGAAGAAGGCTATAGGCCACCTATCCTGCATCAAAACCGCTTCAATCCTATTCCTGAGGCATCACATTCTATCTCAAAAGCTTTGTTAAAGTCGAATAATGCTAACACAGGTGCAAAGCACAACCTTTCTTTAATAGTAGTAAAAGCATTCTCTTGATCAGCCCCCCAATGAAACCCAACATTCTTTTTAATTACTTCAGTGAGTGGTGCAGCAATGGTGCTAAAGTCTTTAACAAAATGCTGATAAAAGCTAGCTAAGCCATGAAAGCATCTTACCTCAGTGATGCTCTTAGGCGTTGGTCATTCCTTGATGGCCTTGACTTTCTCTTCGTCCACCTCAATACCTTTTGTACTAACAACATAACCAAGAAAAATAACTTTTTCCATGCAAAAGGTACATTTCTTAAAATTAGCATACAACTTTTCACATCTCAACACATCAAACACATATCTCAAATGCTCAATATGTTCATTTAAGTCCTTGTTGTCCACTAGGATATCATCAAAGTACACAACCACAAACTTGCCTATGAACGCACATAGGACATGGTTCATTAATCTCATGAAAGTACTAGGCGCATTTGTAAGTCCAAATGGCATAACCAGCCATTCATAAAGCCCATACTTTGTCTTAAAAGCAGTTTTTCATTCATTACCCTATTTCATTCTAATTTGATGGTACCCACTTTTAAGATAATTTTACTGAAAATACATGAGCCATGCAATTCATCAAGTATATCATCTAATCTAGGAATGGGATGGTGATACTTAACCGTGATATTGTTGACCGCCCTGCAATCTACGCACATCCTCCACGTCCCATCCTTCTTTGGCACTAGTAGCACTGGTACTGCACACGGGCTCATGTTCTCCCTCACGTACCCCTTGCTCATCAAATCCTCAACCTGTGAAGCTCCTTTGTCTCATCTGGATTACTCCTATAGGCTGGTCAGTTTGGAATAGCAACTCCGGATAAAAAATCAATCTGATGCTCAATGCCTCTAATGGGTGGCAACTCATTTGGCATCTCCTCTGGGAATACATCCTCAAACTCCTGCAACAAAGAAACGGCCAAACTAGGAAGGGACTGGTTAGTTTCCTCAAGATTAAGATAAGACTCTTTATAGACAAGAAAAATCATAGTGCGATCTGCTAAGAAAGCTCTCTTAACCTCACTCTCTTTTGCATTGAAACTCACTTTGTCTTTCCTTTTCTCTCTGTAGGCTCTCTTTCCTTTTTCTCTCGTAGCTCCACTCTTTTTTCTTTACTCTCTGCCACCTCTCTATTTTCTCTCTCACTCTTTCTTTTTTGCTCATTTTCACTCTCACTCTTTATTTTTTGCTCAATCTCTTTTGATCAATTTCACTTCAACTCTTTCTTTTTTGATCACTTTCATTTTTACTCTTTCTTTTTTGAGCAACCTCACTTTTCAATTTCAGTTGGTCCTCATGGACCTGTCTTGAGCAAGCTTAATTATTTTGCCCTCCTTTACAAAGTTGTACATGTTCTTGAACCCATCATAGGTCACCCTCCTATCATACTGCCACGGCCTCCCTAACAAAATATGGCCAGCATGCATAGGCACAATATCACAAAGCACTTCATCCTGATACTTCCCAATTGAAAAAGTAACTAGCACTTGCCTATCCACCTTAACCTCCCCACAATCATTCAACCACTTCAACTTGTATGGTCTAGAGTGTTTCAAGGTAGGTAAATTCAATTTCTCAACTAAAGTAGTGCTAGCCACATTAGTACAACTCCCCCCATCAATGATCATACTACATACCTTGATGTTGACATGGCATCTAGTATGGAAAATGTTCTCCCTCTGTTGTCCTGCATCATCCATCTTAATGTGTGTATTGAGAGCACGTCTGGCAATAAGATACTCACCTGTTACGGCGTATTCCACTGCATCATCATCACTAGCATCAACCAACTAAGGCATCTTATTACTATCATCCTCACTCTTAGTCATCACCTTCCCATTATCACGCATAATAATCACACGATTGTTTGGACATTGAGAAGCGATGTGCTCTGAACCCAAACACTTAAAACATTTAATATCTCTATTCCTGAAAGGTTGGAATTCTACCTTGGGTTTGTTCTTGCTAGTTCCCTCATCTTTTCCCTTAGGTGGTTCGGTCTTTCTCTTTGCTACAGCTTGATAATTCTTATCCCACTTTGGTTTCCAAGGAGTGCTAGAAACCGAAGTGTATCTTGCTATCCCCTTTCTTTTTAACTGCCTCTCTACCTTCATAGCCATGTGCACTATGGCCTCTATCTCCACATAATGCTCAATGTCTTTCTTTCTCTTTGTTGTAACTATATAATAACCTTTGAATATGCTAAATTTTTTTTTCTCTTTTTCCTTTTTTATTTTCTTTTATTTTCTTTTCTTTTCTCAAATTCAATCACAAACAACAATATTCAATTGTGAAAATCAAGCAATTGAATTCAAACATACAAGAATTGACAATGAAGTAGAAGAGAATTAATGAAACGACACTCCAAGCAATTGACAAACTTAGAGATGCAAGAAACCCTAGAATTTTGAAACCCTAGGTGATGCAAATTTCAGCCAAACCAAAAACCTTAAGAATTTCAGCAGCCTACTGTTTGTTTTTTTTTTGTAACCCTAGGACAATGAAGCCCTAGAATGAAATTTAAAGATGCAGGAATTAAAAGATAGAATCAGACCTGATTGGAAACCTGTATCTAAATACTAAATGATATGAACCCGTGGGATTGGGATCCCTTGAACCTACAATCAATTTAAAAACTCACCCAAGAAAGCCAAAATCAAGCTAATGGAAAATTTAGACCCGTTGACGAACTCGTTTTAAGAACCTTTGATAAGTTCAAAAGTTCATTCAAGAACAAGAGGAGATGAACTCAACTCACAATGAATAAATTCATCAAATTTTAAAAACTAATAAATAGTGTCGCGGCTATAGTAACTTATATATTCCTTCCCCTAAACAAAATAAACCCTAGGCCAAAATAAGGCCTCCTTGTTCCCAAAATACCCTTGGGCCAAATCCAAGGCCAACCCAAAAGAAATCCAAGCTGAAAAGTAAAGCAATACCTAAACTACCCTTAAAAACTTCTCTTGAAACCCTAGTTCATAAAACATAAAACATATGTGGGCCAAGCATTCTCAAGCCCAATTATTCTAAACTAATAAAATAAATCCTTTAAATGATTTAACAAAATTGAAAGCCTTCAATAACAATAGGCCCAAAGAATAACTCTAAGTCATGTCTTCCACAGCTTGTATCAAATGGATCAAAACTGGTTCTTCTTCATTAAAGCCCATCTTGTGTGTTTGGCTCTTCCTAGCTTCATCCCAAATGGATTGCAATAATCCTTGCATTGCTTCCTTAATCTTCTTAGCTCTTGATCTTGTAATTGGTCCATCTAGAACTTGCAAAAGATCTTTAAGACTAGGTCCATGTTGGTGCCCATCATAAAGGGCATCAGACAACCGCAAAGACCAATCTTTTTTGTTAGGATTGACAGTTGTTTCAAGAATATTTTTTATCTCCCTATTGGCTAATTCAACCTGCCCATTTGTTTGAGGATGATAAGGTGTAGAGACATTATGATGGATACCATATTTCTTCATTAAGGCAAAAAAGGGCTTATTACAGAAATGGGTGCCATTATCACTGATTATGGCCTTAAGCATACCAAACCTTGCAAAAATGTTTTCTTTTAGAACATTTAAAACAACTTGATGGTCACTATTTCTGCAAGGGATTGCCCCAACCCATTTAGAAATATAATCAGCAGCAAGCAAAATGTACAGATAGCCATAGATGAAGGAAATGGTCTCATAAAATCTATTCCCCAGTAGTCAAAAATCTCAAATTACTAAAATGGGTTGCATAGGCATCATATTTCTCCTAGTTATTCCTCAAAGTTTTAGACAAGGTTCACCAGTCGTACAAAAACTATAGGCATCTTTGAACATATTTGGCCAATAGAACCCACTTTGTAATATTTTTGCTACTGTTTTGTGGGCTGAAAAGTGTCCCCCACAAGCCTCAGAATGACAAAAAGAGAGAGTGACAGAAATTTCATTGGTAGGAACACACTTCCTAATTATTTGATCAGAACAATATTTAAATAGATGAGGATCATCATAAAAGAAAGGCTTAGCCTCAAGTTTTAGCCTTCTAATGTCCTGAGCTGTCCAATGAGGTGGAGTTTGACTTGTGACCAAAAACTTAACCAGTGTAGCATACCAAGGGAGAGTGTCAATTGAAAATAATTGTTCATTAGGAAAATAGTCAGAAATTAAAGGAGATTGAACAGATGATTCCAATGATTTGCCACTACATTCTCCACCCCCTTCTTGTCCTTTATTGTGATATTAAATTCCTGTAGCAGGAGTATCCACCTAATCAGCCTTGGCTTTGCATCTTTCTTGGTTAATAAAAATTTAAGTGTTGCATGATCAGTGAAGATAATGACAAGTGAACCAAGTAAATATGCTCTGAATTTGTCTAAGGTAAACACTATGGCTAGCAATTCTTTTTTTGCGGTGGAATAATTTTTTTGAGCACTGTTCAGAGTCTTACTAGCATAGTATATACCACATGGCAGTTTATTGTTTCGCTACCCAAGTTCAGCTCCTACAGCAAAGTCACTAGTATCACACATTACTTCAACATGGAGTGTACAATCTGGTGGTTGAATGATAGGTGCAGTGGTGAGTAAAGTTTTTAATTAATCAAAAGAAGTTTGAAAATCCTCAGTCCATACAAAACTGACATCATGCATTAATAATTGGCAAAGTGGCTTAAAAATATAACTGAAATTTTTGTTGAATCTTCTATAGAACCCAGCATGGCCTAAGGAAGATCTAACATCTTTCACACTCCTAAGCATAGGTAAATTTAAAATCAAGTCTGTCTTGGATTTGTAAACCTCAATGCCTTGTGAAGACACAATATGACCAAGGACTATTCCTTGTTGTACCATAAAATGGCATTTCTCCCAATTTAACAGCAACTGTTTTTCTTCGCAACTGTTTTTCTTCACGCCTGGTCAAAACAATGTTTAAGTTAAGCCAAACAGGAATCTAATGAATTTCCAAATACTGAGAAATCATCCATAAAACCTTTACAATATCTTCAATTAAGTTACTGAAAATGCTTAGCCTGCACCTCTAAAAAGTGGCTAGGGCATTGCATAGTCCAAATGGCATTCTTTTGAAGGCAAAGGTCCCAAAGGGGCAAGTGAAGGTAGTCTTTTCTTGATCCTCAGGGACAATTTCTTTGGTAATACCCAAAAAATCCATCTAAGAAACAGTAATACTCATGTCCAGCCACCTTTTCTAAAATCTGGTCAATGAAGGGTAATGGGAAAAGGTCCTTCCTAGAGGCTGCATTAAGCTTTCTATAATCTATACACATCCTCCATCAAGTTGTCATTCTTGTGGGCACTAATTCCCCTTTTTCATTTTTTACAACAGTCACCCCAGATTGTTTTGGTACTACCTGAATTGGGCTTACCCACTTGCTATCTACTATAGGGTAGATGATGCCTATGTCTAGCAATTTCAAGACTTCATTTTTCCCCACCTCCTTCATTGTAGGATTTAGTCTCCTTTGCATCTCCATAGAAGGTCTAGCATCCTCTTCTAAATATATCCTATGGGAACAAGTTAGAGGGCTTACACCTTTCATATCAGCAATGGTCCACCCAATAGCTGACCTGTGCAGTGTCAGCACCTCCAGTAGCTTACCCTCCTGATCAATGGTCAACTGAGATGAGATTACAACTGGAAATAAATTATCAGGTCCCAGGTAAGCATAATTTAGTTTTGCTAGCAAAGGTTTCAACTCAAGAATTGGAACTTTTTCAGTAGAGGCTTTGATGGTGCTGCTATGGAAGGTAATGGCTCAAATTTAAGCCTCTGTGTTTCATTTGGGTTCCTTGCAGCAAATACAGTTGAAATAATGTTAGTATCATCAGATAAAATCGGGGAGTTTTCTAAATCCTCCCACTGTTCTTCAAAATCACAATTTAACAAAGAATTTTCTGCAATAATGTTCTCCAAAGCATTGACTTCTTGAACTTCCTCTACCTCTTGGGGTTGCCTACACAGATTGAAAATGTTAAGTTCCAAAGTCATATTCCCAAAACTTAACTTTAAAACACCATTTCTACAGTTTATTATGGCATTAAAAGTAGCAAGGTATGATCTCCCTAAAATCACTGGGGCAGAAGGGTTGAATGAGCTGTTAGCTTCATGTCTAGTACCACAAAATCCACTGAATAGTAGAATTTATCCACTTATTGTACCAGTACATCCTTTACAGCCTCCTAAAGAATTTTTATGGATATGTTGGCTAATTGCAACATTATAGAAGTGGGTTTTAATTCTCCCAATCCCAACTGCTCATAAACACTAAAGGGTAACAGATTAACTCTTGAACCTAGATCCAACAAGGCCTACCCAATTTTTGAATTCCATTGACACAAGAGATAATGGGTGAACCAGGATCTTTGTAATTAAGTGGTGTGTGATTTTGGATGATAGCACTGACTTGCTTAGTGAGAAAGGCCTTTTTCTGTACATTCAACTTTCTCTTAACAGTGCATAGGTCATTTAAAAATTTGGCACAGACAGGGACTTGTTTGATGGCATCTAAGAGGGGGATATTTATTCTAACTTGCTTAAAAATCTCCAAACTCTCAACATTCTATTTTTTTTATGCAAAGAAATTAAACGATGAGGAAATGGAGCAGGTATGGGACATGCAGGTTTTCAGAATTTCATGTGCTGGGCTCACCTTTTTCTAACTAAGGGTTAGAAGTTTTACCTGATTTGCCTGTGTTGTGGATAGGATTGTCCACAATTTTACCACTTCTCAAAGTTGTGATGACCTTCACAGCCTTCACATTAACCCCCTCTACCTTACCCTTAGATTGTTGAATCTGCCCTTGAGGGTTGGGTTGTGGTTGGGCTGGAAATTTCCCTTTCTCTTGGGCACTTATAGAGGTTAGTCACTTTTGTAAGTGTCCCTCTGATGTCATTTATGGCTTGAGATTTTGGTTATTTATGGTGGCCTAGCTTTGCATGAACTGTTGGAAGATAACAGTGAGTTGTTGTATAGTATCCTCCAGGTTTTTCTTCTGACTTGGGTGGGTTTGGTTGGGATATTGTGAGGGTCCTGGCCCTGTGGGTGCTGAATAGGGTACATATGGGGCTGGTCCTAGAGCTGATGAAGAAACAGCAGACTGTTCAGTTCTCTAACTGAAATTGGGATGATTTCTCCAACTTGCATTATAGGTGTTAGAATATGGCCTAGGATAATTTTTAGAAATCATATTAACAGCATTGGGCTGGTCTAACAAAACTTCTTTGAAAATAGGTATTGTGGGGCATGTACTAGTACTATGCTCTTGGTCCTCACATATGCCACACTTCTTAGGTGTAACGCCCTGATCCCGTAGGTCCGGAGAGTTAGCTCTTAATACTTAAAATTTACTTAAATAACACAACTATAAAATCCAGAAATTTCATAAAATATTAATCCACTTAATCAAATCAAAAATCTAAGTTCCTCTTTGGCAACAATAAAGAAATCCCCAATAACATAAATTAGAAATTCTCCAAAAACTCGAAAACATCCTCAACTCATCAAATCAAATACCCGAAAAATAAATCAGTCTACTAACTACGACTCTCAAATAAGCATTTGTACCCTCAGGCACTTATTCCACTACGATCATCAGACCTTGCTAAACTTTCTACTCTTGTTCTCCTGCTGAATCATCAAAATTATCTGAAAAATATATGGAGATAAGGGGTGAGTTATCAACAACTCAGTAAGCAAAGGACATATACTAGTGTGTAAACATGAGCATTTACAGAAATCAGAATGCAGAACAAAATATTTCCTTTCAGAATGCAGAATCAGAATAATGTTTCAAAATGCAGCGTCAGAACATGTTATCAAAAATGTTAGAGCGATAGTTCGAAAATATTCATAATCAAAAATCCCTTTGGCATAGCATAAACTGAAACATCATATCTTATCTTATCAAATCAGAACAAATACCATGTTTAACCCCCGTGGTAGGGTTGTGCAAATCCCGGTAGCTAACCGAGCAGAAACAGAATGTGAATCTTCCCCTTATTCATTCTCGGAGCCCCGAGTGTGCACATAGGAAAGACCACGTAGAAAACCACTTTGTTTCCAAAGTGGGTGCACCAGAAACAGAAAAGTTGGTAACAACCCGAACAGAGGCCACAGTTTTACACCCGTGGTGAGGTCAGAACGGAACAGAAACAGAAACAGAATGTTATGCCAGAGGTTTTCAGAAATCACATCAGAGTACAGAAAATCTTCAGAACAGAACAAAAATCATATCACAACATAATTTATGCACAAATTTCATATTCGCTCTATTTTTCAAAGTTCAGAAACAGAATGTCAGAAATAAGCTCATGTCTACACCAGTCATGACAGAAATAATTTATTCTTAAACAGAATCTCATGAGTAATGCAGAACAAATAACTGAGGCAGTTCAAATTTCTTTTCAACATCAAATATGTATATTTTCCAAAAATAACCTCAGCTCATTTTATTTTAAATGCAAAGTCTAGCATATGAACCCCGCTTACCTGAACTTCTTAGCTTTTTTGAAATTCCTCAAAAACGTCGAATAATAATTAATCGTCACCTATAAAATAATCACGTAATTCTCATAAATTTCCAATTAATCACGTATTTTGATATTTAATCCTAAGCTTATAAAATAACCTATTTAATTCCTCAAACCTAAAATTACCAATCATCACTTTCTAAAATCGTCAATGCCAAATTAATACTATTACTAACACATTTAAAAGTTAGTAGACTAAATCATATCTAAAGTGTAAAAATAAAATTACTCCAATATTATTTACTCTTAACATAAATCTTTACTTAATGACATATTAAAATAGTTTTCTGTAATCATAATTAAATAACAGTGTACTAATACATAATAAAAATAAAAGCCCATTAATATAATATGCAGTAAAGGGCATTACGGTAATTCATTTAATTCCTTGCAAACTTACCAAAACAACACCTACGTAACTGAATCACATGCACGGCGGAAACTACCCAAGGGAAACCGAGGCGAGACGGGCTAGCTGGAGGGACTGCAGTGGTGCGGCAGAAGAGCCGGAGCGCGGCGAAGCTTCTGTCGAGCAGCGCTGGGCACGAGACAAAGAGAGGGAGAGGTGAGCGAGAGAGAGCGGAGAGAACGGAGGGAGTAACCGAGGGAGGTACTCACGGTGAGGGTGCTACAACTGGGGTGGCCTGAGGTGTTCGGCGCCCTTATCCGCGCGGGTGGCGACGGTCCGGAGTGGCTGGAGCCGTGCGGTGCAGCGCAGTGGTCAGTGGGTGGGACTCTGTTTCGGGAGGCCAAAAACAGGGGAATAAGTTGTTGAGTCTTCCCTGAGAGGGGTGGCTCGCGGTGGTGGCCTTCGTGAGGTGGAAACACCACGCGGTGGAGCTCTCGGTGGAGGGTGAGTTGCAGTGATTTATGGTGGTTGGACAACTGTGTTTTTCGGAGGTCACAAATGGTGGAAGTCAAGGCGTGAAACAGAGGCTTCACGGGCGCTGGTGGCAGCTTCGCGTGACTGGGCAGTGGACTCGGTGGTTTCGTGTGGGTACAGCGCGGACGGTGCTTGGCGGCGTCGCGGCACGCAGATAAGCTTTGGGGTGCTGCACGACTCGGGGTGCGAGGAACCGAGGGGATGGAGGCTGGGGAGGAAAAACTGTCTATGGTTCCGCGTGGGAAGGCAGCGGCGCGAGTTCTCTTCGTATGAATATAAATAGACGATTGAACATGAGAAGAAAACCCTAGATGAAAAATCAAATGGACGCGGGACGTGCATGAGGGACATGTGTGTGCATGCACGACGTGAACGAAAGGAGAAAAAAAAATAAACTTACGAGAAAAGAGATAAGGACCGGAAAAGAAGGAAAATAAAAAAAAAAGAAACATGCGGGAAAACATAAACGTGTGAAGAAAATAAAATAAAATAAAATCACTACTCCAGTTTGTAAAATAAAAACTTAAGATACCAAGCTCCAATAAATAAAAAAATAAACAATCTAAAGTCCAACTATACAAATTTTGGGTCCGAGTGTTACATTAGGTGTTGGGGATATCACATGCATCTCATTAACTTTCTTAAGCTCGATGGGTTTTAATTTCTTAGAAATTAATGCTACCTAGCATGTAAATCATCAACTTCCTTTAGATTGTACTTCCCACCCCCAGTAACAGTTCTTTGTTTTTCAGATCTGTCACCAAAATCAGAGACATCCCATGACTGAGCATTCTCAGCTAAATAGTCAAAGTATTCAAAAGCTTCTTCTGGTTCATTATTAAAAAATTCACCATTGCACATGGTGTCAACAAATTGCCTCATTTTTTGTTTCAACCCTTCATAGAAAAAACTGATCACCCTCCAATGTTCATATCCATGATGGGGACAGGCATTCAACAGGTCTTTAAACCTTTCCCAACATTGATAAAATGTTTCAACATCCTTTTGGCCAAAGTTCATAATCTGTCTTTTCAAGGCATTGGTTCTATGCATTGGGAAATTTTTTTTAAGAAATTCAGTTTGCATTTCCTGCCAAGTCCCAATGGATCTAGGCCTTAAAGAGTTCAACCATGTTTTAGCCTTATCTTTTAAGGAAAATGGGAACAATTATAACCTTATGAATTCTTCAGTGCAAGTACGATCCATGAATGTAGAACACACTTCTTCAAACTCTTTGATATGCAAATAGGGATTATCAGATCCCATGCCATGAAAATGTGGGAATAAAGGAATCATTCCAGGTTTGAAATTAAAATTATTCACATTCTAAGGTTGAATAATGCAAGATGGTGGACTGGTTCTAACAGGCTGTAGGTACTCTCTTAGTGTCTTATTTTGATTCATAACTTCTCTATCCTGATGCTCATTTTCTTCCATGTTACTAAAATTTTTAGATGAAGACTCGAAAGATATAGATGCAAACTTAGTGGATGAGAGTGAATCTGTCCTAACCAATTGTGATGTGTGGTCTCTGGTCCAAACAAACATGCACCCCAGAGGGAAAGCCAAGTGAACAATAAAAGAATATACAAAGCAACAAAAACATCTAACACAGAGGAAGAGATACCACCCAAATTATGAAGAGGTTCACAGAATTTAGAAGCTCCCTTTTCTGTACAGAAAACTATGTAGTTCACCACCCCGGTAACGGTGCCAAGAACATGATACTCACCAATTAATGCCTCCAAGTATAAAAGTAGAACCAGTGTATTGGGTGAGATTTCAAGCTCATTTCCTCAGGGACAATGGGTTTCACAAGTTTTACGATGCAAAAATGTGTAAGGATAGAAAGACAACGTAAGATAATGTGACTGGCTGTGTTTTGGGTTTTCTGTATGAAAAAAAATTACAAAATTATAAAATGATCATTGGTATATGTACAGAGGTTGTGGGAAATATGGATGCACGTATCTGGTTGTGAATTAATGAAAATTTGGGTTTCATTTTGAAGATTAAAAAAAAAAGAAAAAGAAAAAAACAACAACAACAATGAGATTTAAACTCCCTAGATACTGAAATTACAAATTTTGTATGTACCGAAGTGCATTCACACAAAAATGATGCAATCAAACTCTGAACAAAGAAAGGGGTCTAAGAAACAGTTTAACAAGCACTTGGACTGCATGTTAAGGTTTCATTTGAATCGAATAAAGGATTGGCTTTTTGGGTGCTATCCGCTATTACTAACTCAATCAAGGAATCAATAACTTTGAAATAAAGCATGCATGCTTAGATTTACACACCTATATTTGAAATCCCTCATCAAATTAATATCCAACATCATGTTTAGCTCTTGGTAAAAGGAATCCTTGATTGATTCAAGGTTCTATTGTGCCGTGATCTACAACAGATCAAGAACAAGAAATTCCTTAAACACTCACATTAAAATCATGTTTGTCAACATAATTAAGAGAATTATATAAAAATCACAGATACCAAACATTTATCGAAGCAAATAAAAACCTTCCCCTACAACCCAAGTTTCAGATCTAGCCTCGCATCATCATTTTGATGATGAACACGAGGCACAATAAAAACCCTGCGAACTATCAATGAAAGATTCAGGAAAACGGAGAAAGAAAATCCTAATGCTTCCACAAACCAAATGAATTTTCCTTTGGCCCTTCTCCTCCTTTTATCCTCATCTCCCTCGCCTCTTTCTCTCTCTATAATTGATTATCCCTCTATGTTCACAGATCTGCCCTTAAGGGTTTTCTCTCTTTCCTCCCGTAGGTCTCTAGAGTCTTCTTGTCGCCCTCTTCTTTCCCTTCTGATCAATACAAGGCTTAAGTCCCTTGTAAGAGTCATGGGCCAATTTTGGGTTTGAGCCTATCGTGCGGCCTTGGGCCAGAAGTACTGTAATGGATTTGTAACACTCGGACCCAGCCAAGCCCCATTTTTAAATATTTTTGGGCTTATGCGTATGAAAAACCCAATTGAGTGTTCGAGTGTTTTTTTTTTTTTTTGGAATAGACTACGGGCTTAAAATCTTTGTTTTGGCGGTTTATGATTTTTCTTTGGTGTTGATAATTAGGTGAAAAATCTTTTATGAGTCGAGAAAATTTTTGGACTAGTTGAATTATTTTTTTAGAAATTAAGTCGAGGCCCATAATACAGAGAAAAAACCCGTTTTTATTAATTTTTTATGCTACCCAAAATGTGGACCCAAATATCTGAAATGGGGTCTACCCAATCACCCTGGGGCCCACGCCCGTTTGCTGTAAACTGGGAGACCCAACAGTAGTTTGTTTCTAAAAACTCCCCACCTTTGCACATCTCTTTCCGTTAGTCACAACAGCACGTCTCTATTTCTCCACTCCCATGCACATGTACGTCCCCTCTTTCTCTAGGATTTCCAGCTTTATAAATATAAATAGGTAGGGATAGATTTGTACGTCCCTCCTTCATGCACTCCCTAGGGTTACAGCAGCCTCTGCTTTAACTTCAACAAGCCTCAGCCTCCCTGGAATCCCATGCACGGAAACACAGCTAGTCTCACGTCCAGGCCAAGCACTACAAAACAGCCCCTCTACGCCTAGCAGATCACAACCCGTAAGCCCCCTCTATTTTCCTCAACCGTAAATCACCACTCACTAGCTATTCATTGTGTCAGCACAGTAGCCCACACATAACCGCTAACCAGGCACCACAGCAAGCTTCACGCAGCAACGATCATGACAAATCTGCCATCGACCGCAACCGATCCATGGCCCTGCCCTTGCATGCACGCACCAACAGCCGCTGCCACCTAGCATCCATGTTGTAGCAACAACCAAACCGAGAACCACCATAGAGAAGCCACATCGCACTGCCAGCTGTGAATCATCCCCAACCCCTTGGAATACTCTATTTTCTATACCAAGATAGAGCCAAACGTCGCACCTCCACTGCTAACGACTGAAGCTTCCCAGCCTTTTGCCATCGTGCACCATAGCCCAGCTGTGGGTCACTTCCAGGTCGATCACCATTCACTGCTGTAAGCTTTTGTTTCCTTCTCGTTCATATCTTTCTCTCTATCAGTACGCCTCCGTCAGGACAGCCATCGTCCACCGCATCCGCCTAGCTCTGTCGCAACTCCCCTCGGTGAGTCTCCGTCGCACTTGAGTCTCTCTTTCGCTAGTGATCAATTACAAACTTAAGTCTCTTTTGGAATTTTATGTAAAGCTTGATCTATGGGAGAAGACTTGTTTTATTTTATGATATTACCTTTTTACCCTTTAAGTTACAAGCCAAACCATAGGGTGTTTTGAACTCATTTTTCAGATGGGTTGATTTTTACAATGGGCTTCTTCTTTTTATATTCTACCTTGGATTTGTGTTTTAAATGAGACTGGCCAAGTTATAATTTATTACAGAAACTTTATTTTTCCTATAGAAAATATTTAAGGTTTTAATTTATGTTAGTTGATATTAAAAGTTTTATTGTTAGATTTTAGTAGTAAATAATTCAGAATTTATTTTCGTAGTCGGAGAAATTAAGTGTTTATTAATGAAATTGGGAATGATGGTATTTTTAGGATTAAGAGAATTTTAGGCATTTACAAAATAGGTTATTTTAGTATTTCAGGTTTAAGAATTGAATTTAAATTTATGGGAGTTACATGACAATTTTATAGATGACGATTGATTTTCGTTCAGTACTGCTATGATAAGCTAAGAAGTTCAGGTAAGCGGAGTTCATATGCTAGACTTTGCATAAAAAGAAAATGAACTAGATTGATTTATGAAAATGTGCATGATACATTTTTTTTTGGAAAAGAAATGTGAAAATAACATCAGTTATTTGCTTTGCATTACTCATGAGATCCGTAAGAAAGATGAGTATTTTTGTCAAGACTGGAGTAGACATGAGCTAGTTTTTGTGCATTCTGTTTCTGATCTAGAAAAGAGCGAATATGAGTCTTTCTTTGTTTGAAAGTTTTGTTTTGATGAAATAAAGATGTTCTAATGCATGAGATCTACAAGTTTTGCTGTGAATAAATGAAGATGTTTTGATTCTATTTATTTCGAACATGTGAAATTATCTGAAGTTGTTCTGTATTTGGCTTTTGATATGAAGTGGCATCTGAAAACCTTGGCATGAGATTATGATTCTGTATTCTGATTAAAGTCTGATTCTGATGGTTCTGTTCTGTTCTGAAAAGGCTTAACCACGGGTTATAGTAATGGATACGGCCCTTCCATGAGTTATAATTGTGGATACGGCATTTCCACGGGTTATAATTGTGATTTATAACCCTACCACGGGGGTTAAACATGGTATATGGCCCAAACATGGGTGATAATAGTGGATACGGCCCAGCCACAGGTAATAATAGTGACATACGGCCAAACCACGGGTGATAATAGTGGATATGACCCAACCACGGGTAATAATAGTAGATACGGCCCAACCACGAGTTATAATAATGGATACGGTCCTTCCACTGGTTATAATTGTGGTTTATAACCCTACAACGGGGGTTAAACATGGTATACGGCCCAATCACGGGTGATAATAGTGGGTACGGCCCTTCCACGGGTTATAATTGTGATTTATAACCCTACCATGGGTTAAACATGGTATCTATTCCTTTGTAATGTTCTGATTGATGAAGATGAGGGCTCAGATTTTGATATGCCAAGGATTTTTTAATAAGATTGTTTTCTGAAAGTTTCACTCTAATGCTTTTGATAACATGTTTTGGTTTTACATTCTGAAAGTAAATATTTTGTTCTACATTATTAATTCTATAAATGCTCATGTTTACATACTAGTATATGTTCTCTGCTTACTGAGTTGTTGATAACTCACCCCTTATCACCAAACATTTTTTTAGATATTTTGATGGTTCAGCTGATGATCAAGATTATAAGGCATTGGGTGAGATGATTTAAGTATAGTGGATTAAGCATATAAAGTTTTTATGAGCATTGGCGATTTGTATTAAGAAATTTTATTGTGTTATGATGACTTGGCATTTCTAAAAATTGGTTATATTGAGAAAATTAGTTTGAATCGAAATTTCTATATGATATTGGGAATTTGGAGTCTATTATTATATTGTTGAAATGTGAGTTTAAGTGATAGGAAATAACTCTCCGACCCGTGTGGGACCGAGGCGTTACAAGATTAATTTCAACAAGTTAGTATGCCTTACTAAAAGGCCCATCATTAGTAAGTAAATGGGCCTAATAATCATTTTGCATATTATTAATACCATTTTTCAGAATATTGTGTATTTTAGCATTTGAGACAAATATAACTTGCTAAATCAAGTAATTCCAATGGACAAAGTAATCACAATCTCTCACTAGTCATAGTGTAGTCAAGCTCTTTCTCCCACCATAGGAGGGCAACCGAGTTCAGACTCTCGTTGTGGCAGCGCGGTTAAGCTCAAGTCGTGTGGTTGAGTTCAAACCCCCATCGTAGCAGCATGGCCGAGCTCTGTCTCCCGACATAGGAGCTCGGTCAAGCTCCATCTCCTACCGTAACAGTTAAATCGAGCTCCGTCTCCCACACCCAGTGTCTCGATTCCAATCAAGTTCAGACTCCTGCTAGAGCAGCGTGGTCAAGTTCCAAATCTCGTCAAAGTAGTGCAGCCGAGTTCCTTCTTTCGCCATAGGATCCTGATCGAGTTTAGACTCCTATCGTAGCAGCATGGTTAAGCTCTAGCTCTCACTCCAGCAGCACGATCGACCTGTCGCACCCTACGATCAACGGGGGAACAACTCTCCCAAGTATCCCAATCCCCCCTTGCCTCAATGCGGTCGAGTCCACCAACCAATAGAGTCAAAACTATGCCCGCACTCGGCGACTAACGGGGGAACACCTGTTCCAAGTGTCCCAGTCCCCCATCTCCGTAAGCTGGCAATTCAATGAGGGAATACCTCTCCCAAGTGTCCCAGTCCCACCTCCCCATCCAGCACAGTTGATCTTAAATCCCGCCTGGTTCTTGAGGTTGGTGCTCCGCGCTCGCATCTCAGCAGTCAAAGGAGGGAACTCCTCTCCTAAGTGGCACTGTCTCTATTCACCACCCAGTGCGGTTGATTCCATATCCCGCCTGGATTTTTAGGGCAATGCTCCATGCTTGCTCCTCAGTAGCAGCATCTTCTCTAGCAAACGCCGAGTGCATCTTCCAGACGGCTTCTTTTGGACGACTGAGGGAGAGAGCTTCTTCAACCTCTAGGTGGAAAACTCAGCTTTATCATTTGTACAGTGAGCTAAGAGAAACCATGTGAGACTGTAGAACACTTGTATTTATAGTGGTTGTGCACCCCAAATGACCCGTGGACATAGGCCTAATGTTGAATCACGTAAATCTGTGTGTCTTGTTCTCCATTTATGTTTATTGCACTTATCTCCTATTCACTACATTAGATGTACACGTGGGCACAGTATTGCCGCTCCAGACCACCAACGGGTGCCCAAACCCAGACCGATTGAGACCCAAATCATCACTATAGGCCGAGGATGACTCATTCTCCCTCTTCAACCAGTTCCTACAAAACAAGCCTTAACATGCATATTGCAATACATACTTTTTCAGTAACTCCCTTCTTTAAGACTTCATTTTTTTTTTGGGTGCGCATTGTTTTTTTCTTTTTCTTTTTTTGTAATAGATAAACGTTATTATGTGATGATTAAATTCATCACTCATCACTTCTCCTTGCTCTTTATCTATCTTTTACATGTGGGAATAGATGATTCATGCGTATTTTATAGTAATAAAATATACTAGCTAATTATAAACTACCGTTTTCAAGTTATTGTTTTGTAAAGTAAGGGTGAATAGAAATCACCGAAGAGGAATTCTATGCATCAGCCACTATTCACTTTCACACTCCACACCTATAGTTTTTTTTTTCATAGGGTGTGGGGTAGTGAATAATGGCTGTTGAGAAGAATTTTGCATCCCTGAATTGATTGTCGTTGATCGGAACTAGTCTGCCTTATTCTGGCGGTACAAAATTATAGGAACCGACGTGTAACACTCCATTTCCAAGACTTAGGAGTGTCACGTAACTTTCATAAATATTACCCGGCAAGAGATTTCATAATTTAATAAATAAACTAATAATTAATTAATGCCTGGCATTAAATTCAACTGCTCCATCTAAGCCTAGCTTGCATGCTCGTTGCCATCATCCTCACCTAGTTAGTTTAAAAATACGAAATAAAACTAAAATGAGTCGAAGACTTAGAAAGAACTCATGACAATGTAAACATAATAAACTTAAGGTTTTCATACAAAATTCTTCATGTTGAGCATACTAATATTTATGTTATGCATGACTTGTCTAGTTATCATTATTTACCTGAATTAACTAACGGATCTGATTTATCTGCCCGATTTAACTAATCTGACTAGCCAACACTTTTAACCCTGTGTGCGAGGATGTGCACCGGCCCCACGTCCCGCTGCAGCAAGGGGAGCCTCTGATAGTATTCTTGCATACTATGACGCTTGAGTCCATGGTTTGCACATTCATCCTAAAATTGCATTTGTACCATGCATCTGAAGCGCCATCTAATTTACTAATGAACGGATCTCATCTCATCTTGCCCATGAACTTCAGATAGCTTATGTATCTTATGCGATGTGAGATGCATGATTTACATATTTATATAAATACTATAAATTTCTGAATCTGAACAGGATTCTGAATGACATGATCATGTGTTGTGCTTGGTGGCATGCTTGCATATGACATGAGTGGTACATAAAAATGGCAGTCAAAGAACTGGCACTAATAATAATTTATATAAGCTGAACTATGATAATCCTACTTTGTGATCAAATTACTTAACTCGCTGCGCTGCTTCCTGAATCTCACTTCGTAGTTCGTCACCTATATGAAGTATTAAATATCACTAAATATATCTAAGAAAACGTGTCCTAATATCTTACTTAAATTCATACTATAGAAAATAACCAAATGAATATTCTGTTTAATACAAAATCAATTAATGTTGACATCTTAATTTACTTAAATACCAATAACATATTAAAATTTAGCAAAATACTTGAGCTATATTCAATTCTAATAAAAACAAGTCGTGAAAACCTCAACTCTTAAATTAGGTTTACTTTCTTATAATTAACATAATTATTCAATTTTAAAAGAAATCTAATAAATACTAATATCATTTAAATATTCTTAACATATTTCTTTATTTTCAATTTACAACTTTAATAGTATAACTATATCAAAATCTATTTTGGTAAACAACAGAATTCTTTTCATAAAATAGATTTAAGTTGAATTTAAAGTGTTCCAGAATAAAAATTAAAGCTTACTATTTACTACTATTTGTAAGAATTAATACTATAAGAAACATAATACAATTGAAATCCTTAAACATTTTCTATAAGAAAAATAAAGTTTCTGTAAAATAAAATTTTGGGCTACCATATTTATTCAATTAAAATTAAGCTCAACTTAACATATTATAATAGTTTTCTGAAATATGAAAAACCAAACTCAATATACCATTTAAGACAAAGAGAAGATACAAGTCTAAATAATATCCTTTCAAAATAAACTTGACTCAAAACATAAGTAAAATAAGCCCAGTATAACAACAAGGCCAAGTGAACTCCAAGTTTAAACAATCTACCAAGCTTTACACTAAGGCCATTAATGTAATCTAAATACAACGATACATCTATGTGTGTTCAGTTTCCACTTTCCACAAGCATAGCATCATCCATTGAAGGATACTAGATCAAGAAAGAGAGGGCTTAAGGCTCACTGTGTGTACGACGATAGGGATGGCGGAGCTATGGCTGTAGTGAAATCGACGTCAGAGGAAGCTTCTGTGCAATAGACTCACCGAGAGGAGGGAACATGTTTCGGAGTTGGGCAGCTTGAGTCAAGAAACACGGAGGGAGTAGATTTGGGATGGAGGAGACAAGGCGGAGCTAGGGTGCGTGCAACAGAGGCAGCAAGAGTGGAATTATGTCCAATAGCAGTAGTAACGAGTTGGGTGAACTTGGGTTGGAGAGGGAGTTTCACAATGTGGGGATTCTTCAATGCATCAATTGTGCAGCGGAAGATTGTTGAGACGCGGAGGAAGTAACCCCACGTGGTGCCAGCACTTTTTGTGCCGGTTTGAAAATGCTCCCGATGCCATACCATGAGTTTTTTGGTGTGTTAAAACAGACAGGTTCTTAGGTGATGCACTGGGTGGCTAGTGGCTAAACGGTGGTTTCCGGTGGTTGATTTTGTGCGTTGGGTGGAGGCGATCCGAGCTTTGGCCTTCATGGTTGTGCTCAATTCTTTGCTTCGGTTTGCGAGGGGCTTCATGTGAGGGTCTCCATGTTTTCGACTTGTATGCTTGTGTTTGTGGCAATTGTCGTTGTCCATGGTCTTGGCGTGGTGAACGTGGGACGTGGGCAATACGTGGTGGAGTTGATCCGAAATGGATGTTAGCTTGCGAGAGTGTTATGGCAGCGAGGCACTTGGTTTTCTTGTGGCATAGTTATTCGGAATAGTTATTGTGGAGTGACCAAAGTGAAGGGCTGGTCGAAGAGATAAACAAATACACGAGTGTTTCGGCATTTGAGTCTAAGAAATCGGCTCAAGGTAGTTTAGAAAAATGGAAGACTCCCACCAATAAATCAAACTTTAAAAATAGATATATATAAATTAATAATAATAATAATAAATATATACCGGTTGTTGATATCGTGTTTCGCACATCCTTAGGCCAGGCTCCAACACCTCAGGTCTTCGCAATGAGCCCTGTAGAGAGAAGAATGTATGTAGCTTTAAGAGGGCAGTCTAGGGGCCGGGGAGCCTCCGATGTCAAAGTCAGTAAGTGTTCTTGGAGTGTAGTAAATAAGTAAGAAAGTCTATCGATCAGAGAGAATTTCCTCGTACCTGGGATAAGCTCTTTATACTACCAATTCAAAGAGAAGATCATGCCTGCTACTATGAGGTCCGGATTCCTTGTACTGTTCATTTTGTCAGAAGCTTTAAATGCGGCGTGGCTCTGCGAGGGCCCTATTAATGTGGCATGGCTCTGCGATGGAGTCATTAATGTGGCGTGGTTCTCCAACCTTCTCCTCTTGGCCTGCCTTTCCCTTGGTCTGTTCATTCTTTCATTGTTAATAGGTCAACGATCCTCCATATGTCACACCTGTTGTGTGGGCGAGAACTCGATGACTGTACACTATCCGAAGGACCTCAGATCGACTAGTCCTGACAAGTCCCATCCTCTATTGCACCGTCCCTCCAACAAGTCACGTACAGGGGATTCTCCTATTAGGTCGGATTCATGACTTTTCGTTCTGGGCCGAGCTTGGCAGGGCCTCCTAGGCCTGTGGGAGGGGGGGGGAACCCCCTTACAGTTACCCCGCTAATTCTCACTAGACGAGTACGATGGGAATTTTATCTTGATTTTAACCCTACCTTCTTCCCAATGTTGGGTACTATATTTAGGTTTTCTGCCGCCGAGATGCTCCTGTGGGCCAGTTACTACTGACGACATCTCTTCATGATGGGCTCATATTTTCATCACATCTATTCAGACTCATTAATGAAGGGGTGACATGCGGATTTTCGTGCTGATGTCGCTTCGTGAACTGCATTTCCAGAAACCGAAGCGGCGAGTACCTTGGTTGTGACCACTTATGAAAATCTAACCGTCACCTTCTTTTATAAAACGTGGGAGTGCGTCCTGACTTGCTCCCATTACTTTACGATTGTGCCGCCATTCTTTTCCTTTCGAATTTTCTTCTTTTCAACCAATCTCCCTTGTTACTTCGCATTCTGGTAGTGATGGCTTCAAAAAAATCCGTTCAATCCAGCATTTCTGCCGATGTCGGGCCAGTGTTTTTGGGCAGTGGATGGCGCTCATCTATTGATAAGTCCACATTGGCTTCTTTAGCTTCCACCTATCGAGTGCCAGAATCCGTTGCATTTGAAGTTCCTGGCCCTGACGAGAGCGTCGTTGATTCAGAGGGCCACTCCAAAAAGGTAGCCCTATATCCTTCTATGTTCTCGTGCGGCTTGAGATTGCCATTTCCTCGCCCCATCCACGACCTTCTGGACCACCTTGGTTTCGCCCCTTCTCAATTGCACCCGAACGCCTGGCGGTTATTGATTTGTTGCAACATTATTTGGCAGCGAGCTTTGTTGGAATCCTACCCAGAAGACGTAGACCTTACTAGCCGCAAGTTTCTTCTCGCCCACATAGCGATGCACCTAAAAGGGAATGTGTGCAACTTCAAGGCGTCCCATGCCCTGGTTACCCTGGAGCAGCGGTACCGCAAGGTAAAAGACTGGTCCCCCAAGTTCGTCTTTATTTCAGGCCATGGTTGGCAGTTTCCGGTGGGCCAAGTGAGCCATCAAGAGTCTCCCATACGGACAGATTGGGGAATGGTTCCGGAGGATAGGGTCGTGCGTCCGACAGCCACTCCTTACGAATCGAAGCGCCTTGCGATCATGCGAGAATGGGTGCAGAAACACCCTGATGGTGTTCATTCTAAAGTCCTTCTTTCTGAAGAAAGTTTGGATAGCTCTCTGCCTCCCTTGGGACACCTTCCTTCTGGTGACAGGTCGCTGGTTGTGCGGCCATAGGTTGCTTCACTCCGGAAGCGCTCCTCGGACCTTCTTACTCCAGATAAAGGGAAGAAATCCCGTCAGGAGGGAGTTCAGACCTCTTCCCGAGGTTCAAGACCCTTTGATGCAAGGAATGGCTACTTTGGAAGCTAGCCGTCTGATTACTGAGGCGGCCCCTGCACTTGTCATTATGGGCGAACAGGTTGGTAGTTCCCCCGCAGTGCCCCTTCCTACGATGTTGGTGAAGCTCCTAGGGTTGAGGCTAAAATGAGCAACCTCCTCGAGAGTTTTTTTACGTCTTCCCCACCTGGGGAGGGGCAGCATTCTTCTTTTTGGATCTCTCTCCCTTCCTCATCTCGTTCGGTCATTGGGAGTCACCCTCTCGAGGTGGCCGATGAAGGGGGAGGAGCTTCTTCTAGCAACCGCACGGATGCAGAAGGTTGCATAGAAGGTCAACCTCCTTCAATTGTTGAAGTTCTTGGGAGCCCGACGTGTTCCGTGACAGATTCTTTTGTTCAGGCTGACGATGGCCCGAGGATGCTTGTCGTCGAGCCGCTTGCTCAGGTAAAGCCTTCCGCAGGTGGCGATTTTTCTCCAGATGCTACAATCGGCCCCCTCCCAGGGTGCTTAAGTGAGGCTTCTGGGGAGCTTGCTGAATTTGTCAATCTTGCAAAGGCCCTTTCTTCCTTGTCTCAACTGGCCATGGAAAGGAGCCGAGAGGGAGCTATTGGCCGGGTTGTCGAACGCCTATCGTCTTTCTTTCATGAGGTTTGATTACTCCGTTCCCGCCTTTTTCTTTTTCTTCATACTTCCTCCTTCTTTCTTAGTATTGCCTTCGCGTCATCAGGGCACTTCTTAGCTTGCGGCCTTTATCATGGATGATCAGGAGGCAGCCACTCAAGTGAGTTTGGACCATGCTCGTAGCGACAAGGAAGAGAAGGAACAGCTGAACTCTGAACTTGAGAAGATGAGGCTCGACTTGAAAAAGTCAGAGCGTCATCTTCGGAAGCACAAGCAGAAGTGGGAGGAGGAAAAGACCCAACTGGAGCAACTCAATCAAGGTCTCTAGGCCGACCTCTCCCGAGAGCAGGAGGAGAAGAGGCAGTTGCAGGAAGAGATTGACCATTTGGAGTAGCTACACACTAGTCTCCAGGATGCCAACCTCTCCTTACACAAGTAGCTAAGGTGGTTCCTGACTCTTCGTGATAAGGCGTGGGGACACAAGATTAATGAGGGCTGCAAATCGATGTGGTCATTTCTTCTTCAGAGTCTGGAGCTGCATTCAAGGTCTTTCACCAAGTACCTTCAACGACTTGCACCTAGTGATTTCCCCACCAGCGAGGCATCCTTTAAATCCAACTGCGATCTAGGGAGGAAGGAGATGCCGACCACTTTTGTGCCCTTGCCGGCGTTAGTGGACCCTGCTTTTGTTGCTGCTGAGACTAGTGTTCTTGACACTGGAACATAGGGGTTTTATGCGCCTCGTTGTACTTTCTTTTTTTTGGTTTTCTTTTTTTTTTTTAAACCTGTATCCACATTTTGTTGTTCGGCGGCTTGTTCATAGGGATATACTAGTTAATGCAGATATCTTTGCTTGTCAGGCCTTTGCCTTTGCTTTTTTTTCCCTTTCTTCCTTGTTGTTGTGCGGCCGACCTGGGGAACATGAGTAAAGAGGTCCGCAGTGCCCCCGCCTACAGTGTCCGATAAATAGTTTGTTTTGTGTGAATCATTTTCTAGGAAAATGACAGACTATATTTTTGGGCCAAAATGGGATTTTGGCGTGTGTTGGAAATAATCATTTTTCTGGAAAAAATGGTATTTTATGGCTAAGTGTGTTTTGTCATATGAATGCATGTTGGTTGCATTAATATGTTTTTATCCCGAGAGTTGTTTGGTTTATACTTACCAGTGGTACCATTTTATGGTATCGCAGATTTTGATGCAAATGTGGATGACGAGCCTTAGCTTGGCTCCATTGGCAGAGTAATCTGGGATTGCTCTTGTTTATCGAGATTTATTTTTATCAGTTATTTATGTATTTGTCTTGTAATATATTTTGGGATGATTGTATAACTTTTTAAGGATAATTTGTTTTGAATATTTGTATTTAAAATTCTGGTACTTAGTAGACTTATTTATATTATCCGCTACGATGTTTACTGTACACTGTTGCATGTATACACACTTGGCACTTTCGTTGGGATGCGTAACCGAGTTGTCATCATCCTGATGTCACGATTCCTGTGTTTTTTTTGTACGTGAGAGTCGGGGCGTCATAGGTGGTATCAGAGCAGTTCAGCTCTGGGTAAACCCACATGTCCCATAGGTGCAGTACCAAAAAGGTTTAAAAGTTGTAAATTGAAATTATTTAATTAAAAGTATGTTGTATTTATTGGTTTTATTTATTTTATTATATACTATTTTGTTTGTTTATTTATTTTATTGTATGTTATTTTATTTTATTTGTTTTATTTTATTGTGGGTTATTTTATTTGTTTTGATTATTTTATTGTGTATTACTTCATTTGTTTTATTCATTTTGTCTTATGATATTTTATTGTTGGTTTTATTCTATTTTATTTTATGTTGTATTGTCGTATTTTAATTTATTTTGCTACAATTGTATTTTAATTTGCTTGAATTGAAAGTGGTTAAGGGTTACGCTATGACAGGAAGATAATACGATCGAGAATGTTATTGTTAGGCTTGAACATTTAGTGTAGTAGGCCTGAACTCTTGGTGATTAGCTTGTTTTTAATATCGAGACTTGAAGGGAAAGGCATGGTCTGGGTGATCTCTTTGGGAAATAGGATATTTGAGGTTTTAGATTTCGTGGAAATAGGACAGGAGGTTTTAGAAAATGAGGTTGTAAGTTCAACAAGCTTCAAGGTTAAATTTATGAGAAGTTTATCTAAGGTTTGAGGTCTTATAATTTTTAGGAAATAAGTTTATGGGAATTAAGGTGGTAGGTTCAACAAGCAATTGAGAGATTACTTAGATTAGAAGTTTTCGATCTTGTCGACCTTAATCAGCAATTTGGTAACATTTGGGGTTTTAGAATTTACAAGTTTTATAAGGTGAATGTTTTAGAATTAAGGTCATTGATCTTCAAGATTTCGGGAAATGATTCTTATTTGGTTTAAGGTTTCAGAATTGCAGAGTTGAAGGGCTGAATTAAATAGGATTGATCTGAGTTGAGTTACTGATATGAGAATTTTTTAGGAGATAACTTCTTTGGAGATGGAAGGTAATGATCTAGTTCATGTATTTTCTGGGGATTGAAGATGTTGATCTAATTCGGAAAATAATTGTTTCTATCTCGAGGTTACAGTTACAGGTTAATGATTTAATCCATATCAATTTTAAGGATAATAGATGGTACGGATTTAGGAAATAATTCTTGTTGATTTTGAGGATATAAGTCTAGATGATGAAAATGGTAGTGATGGACCACTTGCACATTTGGAGCATATTTTGTTTTGGCTAAGGGTGCATGAGATCGATGCGTAGTAGTGGTGAGTGTGTATGCATTTCGGAGAGTACAGGGGTCCTTGTCTCATTTTTGGCTTGGAAGAAGTGTCTTGGGTAGGTGTTGAAGATGAATAAATACAATAGTATTAAATTCAAGAGATTTTGACTTGGAGTTTTTGGTGATTCAATCGGAGTGTGTAGTCGAAGTGGGTTACTCAATGGAATGATGGTTGGCAATAATTATTGTGATTATCTACATGAATTAATTGTGACTTGAGGTTACCTAGGAATTTAAATTTTGAGGCTATACTTTCCTTTGGTGGATTGATGATTTGAGCAGTATGGCTTACCTTGAGATTTAGTAGTGATGTGCTATTGAAGGAACTAGTCGTACTGATACTAGCTCATAGGAGTAGAAGTAGGTGGGCGAGTTACAGAGAAGGTTTCGATAATGTTTTGGTGAAGTCAATGATGGTTCGTAGTGAGTTTAGTCACCGCTAGATTAGATGTTATTCAGAATGTAGGTGATAAGCTTTTGGGTTTAGGTTGTCGGGTAGAAGTTTATAGGCGCTCATATTGGTTGGCCGGGTTGGAATCGAGCCTTTTAGGGTATGTTTCTTATCGTAGATGAGACGAATGTATTTTGGGGTGATGTTACTTGTTTGCAATTTGGGATGTTGAGGTTGATTGATATTGGTTTTCTAGCTGTGATAGTGGATGTATTTTGAGAAATATTGATTTTGATCAAGGCAGCGGGAGTAATTGAGGAATATGAGAGATAACTCCTGGTTTCGGAAAAGAGAATATTTTCTACTAAATTATGATAAGAGTTTTTCGTTAATAGGTATGGAGTCACCTTATACTCGATGGTGTTAGTTTTATGAGGACATAAACTTTATGCATGTGGCGAAAATCAGAGTTGCGCAGCAGAAGCGTGATATTTTTTTGTTGTAGTCAGAAGTTCAGATTGTGCTGATTTTGAGGAATTAGTGGTGACTTGAAATTTTGAGAATATTATTGTAATTGGAGATTAATCATTTGGTTGTGCAAATTTGTTATTGATGATTAACTTTGGAAGTGGACATTAAGTTACCGAAGGTAGAATTCAATGGAGGTTTAGAAGTTGTAGCATAAGATTTGATTGAGGTTAGCACTGATTATTGTATGGAGTTATTAATCATTGGAATTTATTGGATTTGTATTAAGATTCTTGTGAAAATAGAGATTTTGGATAACATAGCCACCCTAGCAATACTGGACGTGAGATGCCATTGGGAGTCTAATGTGAGTATGATGGAATTGCCTATGGGAGTAGACTTGAGAGAACATTACTTACGCCTATTTGGGCATTGGTGATGGTATGTTGTCTCAAGCGTGTTCTGGTTGTATCTTGTATCCTGCTTTAGCATGATGTATGGCCTTACAAATTTCGAGAACGAAATTTTATTTTAAGGGGGAGGATGTAACACCCTGTATTTTAGTGTATTGTTATTGAATGATTATTTTTAATAATTCAAAAATTTATTCTCTTGTTTTAAATTTATCGGATATTTTTAGATGGTTTATTTTATGATCTTTAAATTGTGAAAATTAATTTGAGATGTTTTCTTAATATTTATTATTGTGATGCATTTAAATTGTTCTTCTTTTAAATTAATTGATTGTTGGATTTAAATATTTTATTTTCATTTTATCATTATGTTTAAATTATTTTATTTAACTTGCTGTTTTGAAATCATTTTCGTTGGATCATTTTTTGTGACCCAAGAGGTGAGGATTGGACCTCATTTTTTTTACCCCATTTTTCATTTTCTCTTTTCTATCTTTTTCTTTCTTTCTTCCGCTGTTTTCCTTCCCCGCGGGACACCTTTCCTTCTCCCTTCCCCGTGCGTTCACGTCGTCTCTTCCAGCCCACCGCCATCGCGCCGCCGTGCGCAACACCGCTCCTCCCATTCGCTCCCCCACCGGCCGGCGATTCTTCCCCGTAAATCCCAGCCCCTATCTCGCCATCGTTAGCCACCACGAACCACCCAAAGCCGCGGCACATCTTGAGCTTTAGCGCCGCCGTCGCGCCACCTCCGGCCACCAACTCTTCACCACTTCATCCTCGACCTCCTAGCAACCCAAAGCACCCATCCCCAGCTCCGATCCGTCACCGGTGAAGTACATCCAACTCCATTTCCATTTTGGGTATTTTTGCACTTCAACCACCCTCTACGCCGCCACCCACGGCAAACCACCACCACCACTAGCTTCACCGACATCCCTAAACCCTACCCTATCAATTTCGGGTCTTGGTTTGTCTCCATTGAAAAGTGGGTTTTTGAGACCCACGGCCACAGTATATTTTGCACTGTTCTGCAGCTGTGTTGCCACTTCTTACAGCTTCGCGATCTTTCAGAAATTATTATATAGCACTGTAAGTATTTTCTCAAAGAACTTTCGTGATTTAAATGTATTTTTACACTAACTCATTTTAATTGTGAACTGGTTGGTTATGCCGGACTGAGTCCGAGGAGTTCGGGGGTCGGATGGATTATGGACGGAGTTATTGTGTGATTGGTTTGCATTGTTGGTTGTTGTGATGTTGTTTCATGTACATGGCATATTGCACGCACGATCATGTTTGTAAATGAAACTGAGTTTTCGTGTACATACATTCATGTTCATGTGTTTATTGAAAACTGGGTTTTCATGTGTTTGTTTGAAATGATTCTGAGTGTGTTTGAAACGACTGGATTGACTGGTTTGAGAAAAAGGAAAAGAGACTGTAGGGATGGTGGTAGAGTCCCGCTTGCGATTCCCGCCTACGGTGCAAGCGGTAGGGATGGTGGTAAGCAGGGATGGTGGTTGTGTCCTACCTGCGATTCCCGCCTACGGTGCACGCGATAGGGATGGTGGTTGTGTCCCGCTTGTGATTCCCGCCTACAGTGCTCTGATAAGTATGCATTGTGTGTGATAAGTATTCATTGTGTGGAAATGATCTGTAGGGATGATGGTAAGCAGGGATGGTGGTAGACTCCCGCCTGTGATTCCTGCCTACGGTGCACGCGGTAGGGATGGTGGTTGTGTCCTGCCTACGGTGCATGCGGTAGAGATGGTGGTATAGTCCCGCCTGCGATTCCCGCCTACAGTGTCCGATAAATTGTTTGTTTTGTGTGAATCATTTTCTGGAAAAATGACAGACTATATTTTTAGGCCAAAATGGGATTTTGGCGTGTGTTGAAAATAATCATTTTTCTGGGAAAAATGATATTTTATGGCCTAGTGTGTTTTGTCATATGAATGCATGTTGGTTGCATTAATATGTTTTTATCTCGAGAGTTGTTTGGTTTATACTTACCTGTGGTACCATTTTACGGTATCGCAGATTTTGATGCAGATGTGGATGACGAGTCTTAGCTTGGCTCCGTTGGCAGAGTAATCTGGGATTGCTCCTGTTTATCGAGATTTATTTTTATCAGTTATTTATGTATTTGTTTTGTAATATATTTTGGGATGACTGTATAACTTTTTAAGGATAATTTGTTTTGAATATTTGTATTTAAAATTCTGGTACTTAGTAGACTTATTTATATTATCCGCTGCGTTGTTTACTGTAGACTGTTGTATGTACACACACTTGGCACTTTCGTTGGGATGCGTAACCGAGTTGTCATCATCCTGACGTCATGATTCCTGTGTTTTTTTGTACGTGGGAGTCGGGGCGTCACAGAATTAGACTATTAGTATGAGCCCACTAATTTACTAATGTACTTATCAAAAAAAATATATAGAGAATTTATTATGCAATAAAATGTTATTACTATATATATTTTATGTCTAAAACATTTGATCAAATAAATTTTCATGTTTAATATTAAAATTTTATATTATAAATTATAATAACATTATCTTATATAATTATAATTTATATTATTATATAAATTATATATAAAATAATAAATATTATATATAATATTAAAAAAATTAATTTAATATATAATATAACAAATTGATTCAAGCCTAAAAAATGTAGAATCGAAACAGACTAATACCAATCAATTTTAAAGGAGAAATAATAATATTTGCAGTCGTGAATGTGCATGTATCGTGCAGTCGTTTTGAAAAAAGTGAATAAATATGGGACCCACATGAAAAGAAATTAATTTTTTAATAGTGAATTCCACTATTTTTCAAAACGATTACGCGGCGTTTACGCATTCTACGACTGTATGTAGCATTACTCATTTTAAAATAAGGAAATCAGTTGCAGACTGAACCTATTCTGGACGGGAACAACCTCGGCGGAGGGAGCCGAGTTGGCCAGGTAGGGTTGGTAAATATGCCTGCCAGTATGTATCTCTTCAAACTTAAGTTTGAAAAGAAGTCAAACGTCCCCATGGACCTTAAAGTATATTTTGATAAAAATAAATGAAAAAACAGCTAGCCCACCACAATTGACTTGGACATAATTGGGAGACCCAAAAAGATAATCAGATGAAAAAAATTTTGATCCAATAAATGCTTAGGAAATTCTATAGATTATCTAGAAATTTTATCTCAAAAGCAAAGTCAATTTATTATTCTTAAAGTAATTCGAAACTTCTTAAATTTTATTGAAATAGTTAGATCATAATTAGACTAAATAAACTTACACCATTGATTTAATTAGAATTTTTAAAAATTTATAGTCCCACAAGTCTTTTTTATAATTTTCGAATGTAAATTAGACCAAAGTGCCACGTGCCAGTCTTATAATCAGGTACTAGAACGCCTTACATGGACGCCCCCATACCGCTGTAATGCATTTGATAAATAATGGAGAAGGCCCCACCCTTCTTTTCCTCAAGTCTTGCTAGGAGAATTTAGTTTCCTTAACCAAGAAGCATTGTACCCACTTATTTTTACTGAAACCGACACTTCTTCTGCTCTCCTCCTTCTTCACGCAAACAAACAGTCGCTTGCGCACAACCAAAAGTCAAGTCACAGAAATTTTTAGTTAAACCGAGAGAGAGTGGTGAGTGTCCATCAACTTTATCCCAACTTTCAAGCTTTGGTAAGTGCAAAAGCTCCATTCTTATTTTTAGTACTTAGATGTAGAACATGTTAGCTTGTGTTGGAAGTGTGTTTTCTGGAAATAAATGGTTGGTTTGTGAGTTGGTATTGAGCGTATGTTTGGTTGGCATGCTATTAATAGTTGATGATGGCTCAAAGTTGCTGGATGTTATTTTGTGATTGTAAAGGAGTTTTGTGATGAGTATGATTTGGGTTCAAGCTTCTATTACGAGCTTAGTGTCCAAATATGTTAATATGCAACAATATTACAACCCTATGTTATGGTTATATAGCACTTTTACTGTAAGATAGTGATGATTTGAGTTCTTGTTTAGAAATGTTGAATTTTACGAATTATATAATGAATACAATTACTTTTTAGGTTTATAGTGAGTGTGAGTTGTTCATATATGAGATATATGCTTAGGATTTAAGTAAATAGAGGCCATATGCATCAATACTAATAATAAGAGTCGGTTTGATGGCTTGATGTTCAGTTATGCATTAGTTGATGTTTTATTTCAAATCTGGAATTTTTATGACTTGGATGTTGTGTTTGGACTTATATTAGACTTGATGATTTGCATGGTTTAGATGCCCAAGAAAATCAACATATTACAAGTGGATGAAGTTATAATGTTTGTTTGAGCATGATAATGTCTAGAATTCATCTTTATCATGAATATTTTAAGAAATTAGGATACTATGATGTTTTAAGCACACAAATACATCATAGAAGCAAGAAACTCCACATTGAGCTTTGCTATATATTTTGGGTAAATTTGGTTATTTGTGGTGGAAGTTTAATGAGTTAATTTTTTATTAAACTCTGTCTTGGGATGAGGTTAATTGATAATTTTGGTTTAAACCTTACAAGCATAAGATTAAGCTTCATAATGCACTTAGTGAAATGTTTATGTTCATGAAATTCGGATTTGGTGTTTTCTTGGGTTTGCAGATCGATAAATCATATTCTAAGGTTAGAAATGTATTTAGAATAGAAAATACATGTGATTTATCAAGTTTTGTGAAATTTGGGGTTAAATTGCAATTATTGAAAGTTTTGGGATTAATATGCAATTTTTAAGAGTAAAGGGGTTAGAGTGCAATTTTTGCTAAATTTTGGAAGTTTTGCTAACCATAGTATATATACTTATTTATTTCAGCCTTTGAAGTTAACTTTTTAAAGTGAGGGAGTTCGTAAGTTAACTTCTAACCTGTGGTTTATGTTAGTATGCTTAATGATAAATGCCATATTAAAAATTCATGTTCACGTTCTAAAGTTCCATAGATATTTGATTTATTCATGTCATGATATTCCGTCATCCCTCATGAAGCATATGAACATGTCATGAATCATAAGTTACGCATTAAAAATATTTTATCATGACCCAAGCTAGGATGGTAAATTATTCTAGCGGAACTCCTTTATTTATTATAGAGTACATAAATGTAGAGTGGAGTCTCCTAGGTTAACGAAGAACAGTTTGTGACCTCGAAAGAGATAGCAACAGCCTTGGAGCGAGGGTGCCTTCTCGCTAGTGGAGGCTAAAGAGTACTATAAGTGAAGGACGTTTACGCAAAGTTTGAGTACTCTTGAGACGAAGCCACAAGTGGCGTTGCCCGTTGTGTGGTGAAGATAACCAGTAAGTGCACACGGTTTTTTGGGGAACTGTGAAGTACCATAAGTATGTTTAAAAGATGTTGTTATAATGATGATGATGATGTTACTCTCTTTTGCTAAAGAATCTGGATGGGAGAAAAATACAATTTTTGAGTAATGCAAAGTTCATGTCATTTATGCAAACATTTCATTATTATTATTAACCATGCTTTTGTAAACTGTTTGTATGTTATTGGTCTAACTTACTGAGTTTGGATGTTTGTAATTAAGGAGTATGCTACTCCAAAACATTTTATTTTACCTATATAAAAAAAAAAACATTGTATTGACTAGCTGTTGGTAAAATCTGCTTTGTTTATAATTATGAGTGATGTTTGTGATTTTAGTTTATTCTGGTACAAATTTTAAACTGAACAAAATTTTCCATTGCAATTATTAGATATTGCTAGAAGCATGCTAGGTATTGCATATTATCTATCATGTACGGGATATGTAACCTTGTGTTGTATGTCCTGACGCTTCAGTCTCGGTTATATCCTAAGCGGGGTTGGGTGCGTCGCAGTACTTACCTTTAAAAACAAATTATTTGTGCTCTACTTGGTATTAATTAACCCTCTAAACCAGCTGATCCCATTCCTTTATCAGTTGGATTGCCTTGCTTAAGTTCTTCATCAACGAGGGAGCTGAAATACCTTATCACAATTACAGACCTCTGTAGACCTATCCAGGTATTTGTCTGTCTATCATATTAAATTCCTAGCTTGATCAGTTGGATATGCTCTTGCTAAATAAAGGCCTTCCTCTACCCTATCATACATCTCTCTCTACACAAGTATTCATTTTTCTTTGATCTCATATTGGATAGATCTAATCTTATATCTTTTTCATTGTTTCCACTATTAGCAAAGTGAATGGAACTTTTCAATTTCAAGAAGTTCTTAGCATATATTAATTACTTGTTCCTTATTTCGGTATTAATTTGCTCGTCTAGATTATACCATCAAAATTATGGCATCAAAATTATGGCATCCGTATGAAATTGGATCAATATCACTTTAGTTCACGAGTACTTAATTGTGCAACTGCTTTCATTTTTAATGAATATATATCATTACTGCTTTGATGAAACTGCGAAGTTAGGAAAAAGGTGAGTTTTTGCATTACACTACTAGTTCGGATTAGCATTCTACAGTGAATATGTATCCATGTCATTGAACTCATAGCTTATTGCTTACAGATTAGATCGGACTATTATCCGCTTAAATCCCCCCGCGGGAGATTATAAAACACCACTTTATCAGGGAGGTAGTTATGGGAGATTATAATATGGCTCAAATTGCTTACTAAAAATTGTCCAACTTCAAGTATGTTAGGCCACGTCGTTCGGAGAGAGGCTTAAAGCCGAATCCCAAATATCTGAGTTGAAGTGGACGTAAGTCAAGACCATTGCAGTCATGGGCAAGTAGAGAACGAGAAGATCGCTGGATCAGACTGGGTCTTTTGCAGTTGAGAGTTTTACGTGTTTTTCTGTTGCATGTTGTTTTCGTTCGTTATGCTCTGCTTTTTATGTGTTTTACAGGCTCTGTTTTATGTGTTTGAGTTCCTGTTGTTTTCCTTTATTTTCGGGAATCTTGTACGTGGCTTTGCTTATTTAAAGCAGCCCAAAATTTATCAATGAGAATTAGAAAATATTCATTCAACTTGTGGTACTTTTCTCACCCGAAGAGAAAGCAATTTATGTTCGCATCAGTAATATTTGTTGGGACCTATCATTGGCATCACAGCCAGGTTACTTATCATTGGCATCATAGCTAGGTTACTTATGGGAACTAACAATGAGCGTATTGAGTACTTGGAGTCTGGACTCAGTACAGTTCAGGAATGACTATAGCGGATGGAGGAAGCTCTCAATCGTATTTCGAGTGTGTTGATCGAAAATTAGGAGAACCCCAATCACGGGAACCCTCACCGAGAAGGCAACAATGGGGATCGATAGACCGTCTCCTCCAAAACGGCAAAGCTGGAATTTCCACGCTTGTCAGCGGATGAGCCGATCGAATAGTTCAACCGTGTGCATCAGTTCTTCGAATACCAAGGCACGGTGGAAGCCCATAAGGTTTCCATGGCAGCATATCACTTGGAAGGTGAGGCTAAGCAATGGTGGCAGTGGATTCGCAGAACATTTTGGGGCGAAGGACACGTGATTTCATGAGAGAAATTTGAGGAAGAACTTTGGGCTCGCTTCGAACCATCAGAGTGTGAGGACTTCGACGAAACTCTATCTCGAGTCAGACAGATAGGGACTTTGAGGGATTACCAGCGCTAGTTTGGAATGTAATCATATACATTTCTTAGTGCAAACTTCTGTACTACTCACCATGAGTTTCTGTACTTTAGATCATCTAAATAAAAAACTTGATTTGCTTGAGAAGCGAGAACGAAAAAATCGTCCTCATACCATGTGCGAGATGTACTCATAAAATATTCATCATTATGCACTCCTAACCTAGGATTGGAGACATCCCACCAATTACATTTGAAAAACCAGACCATATGTCCCCCCACACACTTTAACTCAATGATATCTTTGACAACTCCAAAGAAGTCAATGTTATCCTCCCTATGGCTTCCTTCGACTATGACTCCACAATTTTAAGTTTTTCTATATCGTTCTCTGTCAGCCGGGTGAAATCTATATCCACACATCAATCATTCTGAGTATTGGATGGCTCACTTGGACGAACCATATGCCAAAGTATACAGTTCACCTGAGATTTATTTTGAATTATCACCATATTTCGATACAACTTACATCAATAGATTTTATTCCAGTTATATCAATGTTAGATAGGAAAAAAAAATATTTTTGTGGTTTGAAATTCTTAACTTTTCAAGAGTGAATAGTAACTTTATTGTTTTTCCGTTAAATCATGTTTTACAAAAATACCATTGACTATGTGACACGTAGCTCTCTTGCATAATTTAATGAAGGATCCTGTTTTACTAAAAGGTCCTTAAGACCCTTGATCATTTGACGTGTAGATCCCTTATAGAATTTAATGAAGAATCCTGTTTTACGAAAAGCCCCTTAATAGCCCGCACACATGAATTGACGTCTCTTTTTCATGTCATTTGTATTCTGACAGTGAACTCATTTTCCTTTCTTTTTGTTTCAATTTTTTTAGATAAAAAATTAAAATGACTTTATTCTTTAGAACAGAAATGCTTTAGAGCATTCTTAAGGTAAAATTCAATTTTAAGTAAATTTAACTAACTAATAAAATACTTAAAACAATCAATATATAATATTAATTATTAATTTAATTAGAATGTAATTATTATTAATGTTAATGTTTAATATCGTTAATTTGATTAGAATATAATTATTATTAATATTTTAATTAGTAGAACTGTAAAATGTGACAAAAATTAAAATTTAAAAAATTATTAAATTAATAATATTTTATTATTATATAGAGAGTAAATAGATAATCTAATATGGATGCAGAGCAATGCTCATACATTGCTGGAGTTTAAATTTTTTTTTTAAACCTTGTATTTTTTTTTTCCAGACAAATAAGCTACTGACTTTTTCACTTTTTTTTTTAATTTAAATTATTATTTCCAGTGCATCCTAGGGTCGTTGCCTAGTGTGTATATATATATATGTAGTGTACTTGGCTGCCCATTAATATTAATAAATTTTAACTTATAAAAAACATATCTTCAAAGAGTTCATGTCAAATTCAAAATGTTATTCTGGAAGATATTATAGATGATCTGGCTAAACACTTATATAATATTTACTTTAGAAAAATTTTATTATCAATCTGGTGTATAGAATGTACCTAATAAGGTGTTTCTTACATGACATAATTTGATTTGGATTATAAATTTTAAAATCTAAATCTTACAAATCAAATTTTACCATTTAAGTGGTGTGAATTAATGGTATGCTCTGTACAGGGACTTATTAAACTCCTTTATCTTATCAAACATTATTCCACATTTTGAATTTCTGCAACCAAAAATAAAAAATAAAAATAAAAATAAAAATTAAGCATTTTATAATTTTATCGGATGGGCAGTGAATAGTGAGTAGGAAAGGAAATGTTGGATTGTTAACCGTTCTTTTAAAATGACACTAGTTTTTCTTTAAATAATTAAAAACCATTTGTATTTATGAAATTGCAAAGGGAGCGTCGTCAGGAAGGACAAATCCATGGGAAATATATAGAAGACAGGGTATCATTACATGCAATCTTAGCTAGCCAGTGTGGCTATAACCATTGTATATTGTTGGGTTGTGACACTCTTAATCAAAAACTTAAATAAACCAAATGATAAAACCAAACACACAGATTCAAAGTTTTAATATCCAAAGATCAATGCGCGATTGTAAAAGGATTTTTTCAAATTCATGAGTGCTAGATCGGGCCCCAGCTCCAAACCCAGCCCCAGCCCCAGCCCCAACCCCAACTTCCAGCTGGTGGTTCATGTTGATATCAAGCGACTGACTATGCGTCGACGACAGCCCTGTTGTTGTAGGCAATATATCTCCGGCCTGAATCAACAAACCCAATCAGTCTTGTACAAAATCTATACAAAATAAAGAGTGAAACATGATTAAATGTGTTAACAGAAATTTCGATGCAGTTTCTCTTTTTAAATACCGTCTTCCATAACTAGCAAAAGGAATGTCTTGAGAAATGTTAAAACAAAGTCTGAATCCAAATGTTAGATGGGGCAATTTGAGAAACTTTTTGTTCACAAGCAGGATCATACGTTCCTGTAATTTATAAAGGAAAGAAATCATCGATATGTCTGTAAATAAAATAGAAAATTGGCAGCCAATGGTACGCCTCCTTTTTGGGTAAAATGAAGATAGTCTAAAAGCACCCGAACAAAAAGAGAAATCTCAACCCCTAAAGCCGGTTCTTGTTAAGTAGTAGAAATTCACTTTTTCCATCAATTTTACTTCTCAAAGAATTTCCAAGAAAATATTTTCCCACAGAAAAACATGGAGCTGGTTTCGGTAGGAGAAGGACCGAATACACAATTCGCCATAAAACTTTACTACCCAAGTGGATTATCGATCGCACGAAATCCCATTTGAGTGCTTTATAATACGGCGTATATATATTTTATTATTCTCATATGTTTTGACATGAAAAATATATGACGAGACAGGATTTGAGTGATTCCTAAGACCTAGCAATAAATGTTCCCCAAGTCAAAAAGTACTTTACTATTAACATAACTTTTGTTATTTCACCTTCGAGATTGCCTTGAATTCAAAATTTTGCATCACATCCTTGCTAATACATCTGTGCAGGTCACTTTGGATTTCATAAATCACTGCAGCGGGCTAAAGTGACTTTTACTGGCCAGGACTTAGAAGGGAAGTGAAGCAATACATTAGAGAATGTGAGACCAATTCGAGGAATAAGGTGGAGAATTTATACACTACAGGGCTACTCCAGCCCTTATATGTGCCTAAACAGATTAGGATAGATTTGTCTATGGACTTAGTAGAAGGCTTGCCTATTTAAAAAACTACTAAGTTGTCATGGTGGTTCCGGTTAGTTTGTCGAAATACCCTCCCTCTGTGGCATTGAAACACTCCTTTACAACTATAAAGGTCACATCTTTATTTTTTGATATTGTGTTCAAATTGCATGGTATGCCTCAAAGTATAGTTTATGATAGAGGTTCTACATTGACAAGTTCCTTTCGGAAGGAACTATTCAAGTTGTAAGGAGTAACTCTTTCTTACTCATCTGCTTATCATCCCCAAAGTGAGGGAAGACTGGGACAGTTAATAAAAGCCTTGACCATTTTTTGAGAAGTTTCACAAGATATAAGCCTAAGCAGTGGTTGCACTCATTAATATTGGCAAAGTGGTTGTACAATACGTACCACTTTTCACACTTCCATCAAGTTACCTCCCTCTAAGACAGTGTATGGCATACCTATGAGGGTACGAAATTATATCTTGGGGTCGACTTCTAATCAAGCGGTGGAGGAGTTGTTGAAGACCAGGGGATCAGATTTTTTACAATCCTAAAATATAAACTGGTAGTCGATCAAGAGAATAAAATCTCAGTTTGATAAGAAGATGACTGAGAATGACTTTTTAGTTGGGAACTGTGTATCATGGGCTTCAACCTTGCATACAACACTCAATGGTTGCTAGGCATAATTTCAAGCTGTCTTCAAGGTTATTTGGGACATTCCAAATTACATAGAATTGGTCAAGTTGCTTATAGACTTGATCTTCCGCAACATACCTCAATCCATCCAGTATTTCAAGTTTTTTGCTTAAAGAAGAAATAGAGTCAGAGCATGTTTCACCTCTCTCTACATTACCACCAGTTGATCTGCAAGGGGAGTTAACACTAGAACTTGAATGCATTCTACAATGCAGATGCAGAGAAGTTAACAATAAAGCTATTGTGGAAGTTTTGGTGCAATGGAAGGGACTTGGAGTGGATGATGCCACGTGAAGTTAACAATATTGGATGATGCATTTCACTCCATTCTTCTCTCTCTCTCTCTCTCTCTCTCTCTCTCTCTCTCTCTCTCTCTCTCTGTAGTTCTTGCGTTTCTTGGAGGGTGACTAGTGACTACCTCAAAACAGTCATCGGTAGAAGGGGTCCTTTACACCACCTAAGAAGATTATTGATCACACGCAATCCCTTTGAGCCTTTTATACAGCCAATATTTTTATAATCATAGGCATTCTTGAGTTTTGGCATAAAAATTATAAGATCAGACATGATTGGATGGCTTCATAATACCTAGCAATAAAATGGACCCTAACTAGAAATCTTTACTATTAAAACAATTTATGTTATTTCACCATGATCAATACATCTGTTTGGAAAATAGTATATTTGTTTGACACGATTAAAAAAATCCAAACTGAAAAAGTTATATCGATTATGCAAAACTCTAGTTTCATATATTCTGGTTCACACTCTCCATTAAACATATTTCAGAAAACACTAATCGACAAACATGTAAACTTACAGGTGCTGGGATGTTCTGACTTGTAGAAGACTCAAGGTAAGAATTAGGCGATGGGGTGGAAGTCAGACACAGCCCTGTCGACCTCGACCTCGACCTCTGTCCCTATATGAACAATCTCAAATTAGTCTGTAATGACTCTGAAACATGAAATTAAATACCATCTTCCATAACTTGCTAGATGAAAGTCGTAAGAAATGTTGAAAGGAAGTTTGAATCCAAATGTTAGTTGGGAGAATTTGAGAAACTATTTGTTCTCAAGCAGGATCATAAGTTCCTGTAATTTATAAAGGAAAGAAATCAAAAACATGTATAGAAAATTGGCAACCAATCATACGCCTCTTTCATTATAAAATAAATTCCTATTTTGGGTAAAATGAAGATAGTCTAAAAGCACCTGAACAAAATGAGAAATCTCAACCACTAATAAGCCGGGTCTTGTTAATAAGTTGAAATCCAATTTTTTCTTCAGTTTTCCATCTCAACATATTTCCAAGAAAATATTTTCTCACAAAAAGCATGCAAATTTCGGTAGGAGAAGGATTGAATGCACAATTCGCCATAAAACATTACTACCAAAAGATGATTATCGATCACACGAAATCACCTTTGAGTGCTATATAATATGTCCTATATATATATTTTATTATTCTCATATGTTTTGGCAAGAAAATATATGATGAGACAGGATTGGAGTGATTCCTAAGACCTAGCAGTAAATGTTCCCCAAGTCAGTACTTTACTATTAAAATAACTTTTGTTATTTCACTTTTGAGATTGCCCTGAATTAAATGTTAAAATTTTGCATCACATCCTTGCTAATACATCTGTAGGTCACTTCGGATTTCATAAATCACTGCAGCTGGCTAGAAGTGACTTTTACTGGCCAGGATTAAGAAGGGAAGTGAAGAAATACATTAGAGAATGTGAGACCTATTCTAGGAATAAGGTGGAGAATTTATACCCTACACGGCTACTCCAGCCCTTATATGTGCCTCAACAGATTAGGATAGATTTGTCTATGCACTTTGTAGAAGGCTTGCCTATTTAAAAAACTACTAAGTTGTCATGGTGGTAGCAGTTAGTTAGTCGAAATACTCTAAATTTGTGGCATTAAAACACTCCTTTACAACTACAAAGGTCACATCTATATTTTTTGATATTGTGTTCAAATTGCATGATATGGCTCAAAGTATAGTTTCTGATAGAGGTTCTACTTTTACAAGTTCCTTTCGGAAGGAACTATTCAAGTTGTAAGGAGTAACTATTTCTGACTCATCTGCTTATCATCCCCAAAGTGAGGGCAGACTGGGACAGTTAATAAAAGCCTCGACAATTTTTTGAGAAGTTTCACAAGAAGTAAGCCTAAGCAGTGGTTGGACTCATTAATATTGGTGGAGTGGTGGTACAAGACGTACCACTTTTCACACTTCCATAAAGTTACCTCCCTCTAAGACAGTGCATGGCAGACCTCCTATGACGGTACGAAATTATATCTTGGGGTTGACTTCTAATCAAGCAGGGGAGGAGTTGTTGAAGACCAGGGGATCAGATTTTTTACAATCCTAAAATATAAACTGGTAGTCGATCAAGAGAATAAAATCTCAGTTCGATAAGAAGATACTGAGAATGACTTTTTAGTTGGGAACTGTGTATCATAGGCTTCAACCTTGCATGTAACACCCCGTATTTTAGTGTTTTTTTTTCAATTGAAAGATTATTTGTTATTAATTTAAAAATTTATTCTCTTGTTTTAAAATTGTTGGATTTTTAGTTGTGTTATTTTTATGATTTTTAGTTTACGAAAATTATTTTTAAAGTGCCTTCTTTAAATTAATTATTGTTATGCGTTTAAATTTCTTCTCAAATTAAATTAACTTGTTGTGGGGTTTAATTATTTATTTTCATTTTAATCATTACGTTTGAATTATTTTATTTTACTTGCTGTTTTAAAATCGTTTCCGTTGGATCATTTGTGTGACCCGAGATATGAGGATTGGACCTCATTTCTTTCCCTACATTTTTCTCTTTCCTCTTTTCTTTTCTTTTCTTTTTCTCCTCTCCTCTCCCGCGCGCCGTCTCTCTCTCTCTCTCTCTCTCTCTCTCTCACGCCGTGCAACCGTTCCTCACCCAGCCCGCCGCCGTCGCGCCGCCGTGCGCGACACCGCCCACCCCATCGTGCTCCCCACCGGCCGGCGACCTCCCCCTCCGATTTCCAGCCACAGCCGCGCCGCCGTTAGCCTCCACGCACCACACGAAGCCGCGGCATTCCTTGCGCCGCTGCGCCGCCGTCGCGCCACCTCCGGCCACCATCTTCCTACCACATCATCCTCGACCTCCCAGCAACCCATTGGACCCAACCCCAGCTCCGATCCGTCACCGGTGAAGCCCCACCAAGTCCATTTCCGATTTGCACATTTTTGGCCTAAAACCGCCCCTTGCGCCGCCACCCACGGCAAACCACCACCACCATTGGCTTCACCGACCTCTCTAGGCCCTACCCTACCATTTTTGGGTCTTCGTTTGTCTTCGTGGAAAAGTGGGTATCTGTGACCCACGGCCACAGTGTATTTTACACTGTGGTGTTGCTCAGACGTCGCATTTTTCAACTCCGTGATCCTCCGGAAATTATTATATTGCATTGTAAGTATTTTTCCCAAAGAACTTTTGAGATTTAAAAGTATTTCTGCACTAATTCATATTTACTGTGAATTTGTTGGTTGTGCTGGACTGAGTCCGAGGAGTAAGGGGGGGTCGGTTGGATTGATGGTTGAGAGAATATTTAGAGGGGAATTAATTTTCTTTGTTGAGTGCAGTTTAATTTTTGGAGGTATTAGTTTATATTTTTCTGTTATGGAGTTGTGAATGGGTATAAGTGTGCTTTGTTTAGTGTTGGTTAAATTGTTAGTAATTGTTTGGGACTGCGAACTGTTGGAATAAGTGTGAGTTGTTGGAATTTGAATTGGCATTGGTCTTGATGCTTGTATTGGACAATACTGAGATTGGTATAGAATATTTGGGTCGAAGTGAGGGTTGTCCGGATTGTTATTTGGCTGTTGGAGTTTGATTAAACTTTCTGAATTATGATCTAGAGTTTGGATCTGGAGTTGTCTAAGACCAATTTTGTGTTGTTGGACTTTAATATTTAGTTTATATTATTTTTATGAATAGGTGAAGAGACGGATAGAGACTGTTTTCAAGTCATAGATAATGCGCTGCAGGAGTCAGGTAAGCGGGGTTCCTATGCTGGGTTTTATACAAGTTAATAAGACTGAGGTTGATGTTATGAAAACTTGCATAAATTGTGTTGTGTTGGGAATTTGTGAAAACAAAGATCAACCTCGGTCTCTTATCTGCATTATTCATGAAATCTGTGTGAAAATGGAAAATATATTCTGACATGCATTGTGTAGACATGAGCTAAATTCTGTCATGTGATTTCTGAAATCTGAAAACGAGCGATATTGAGAATATGAAAAGTTGTGCATTTATTTGTTCTGGCTTTTGTGTACAGCGTGTGTAAACTGTTCTGAATCTGTTTTGGTACTTTGTATTATTTTGATACAACATCTGAAAACCTTTGGCATGGTGTACTGGTTTTTTCGTATCTGACTCTGTCTCTGCTTTGCTCTGCTCTGCTCTGTTATGCTCTGCTCTGTTTGGGTTGGTACCAACTTCTCTGTCTCTGAGTGCACCCACTTTGGAAACAAAGTGGTTTTATTGTGGTCTTTCCTGTGTGCACACTCGGGGCTCCGAGAAGAATAAAGGAAAGATTTCACCTCTGTCTCTGCCTGGTTTGGCCACCGGGGTTAGCACAACCCTACCACGGGGGTGAAACATGGTCTCTGCTCTGTTTGATGCTCTGTTTGGATCTGATGATGATACTCAGTTTATGTTATGCCAAAGCACTAAGGGTTTTACTTGTCTTAAAACCATCGCTCTGTTACTTTTGAAAATATGTTCTGTTCTGCATGTTAACTCTGGAAAATATTTTGTTCTGCATGTTCTACTTTGTAAATGCTCATGTTTACACGCTAGCATATGATTTCTGCTTACTGAGTTGTCGATAACTCACCCCCTATCTTCATAATATTTTTCAGATGATGTGGAGAGTCCAAATGAGGACCTGGAGTAGATTTCTGAATGTGTTTAAACTGAGGAGATGTTGTTGGAAGAAGGACTTCTGATGTTCTTAGTTTTAATGTTTTTGAGCTTTATTAATATCTTGGGTTTCAGAAAGAGGTATGAAATTATTGGTTGAGTTGTTATGATTACCGAGAGATTACGGACTCCTTAGTTTATTTTAGCTGCAGTAATGACTTTGTGGAGTTGTCAAGGTGGTTATTTAGAACTCTTGATATTGAGTTTTGTTATTAAAGATTTGAGTTTCATTTTAGTTGTGTTGGATTATAAGTTCTTTAGAGACAGGTAGTAAGTCTCCAGACCATCCGGGTTTGGGGCGTTACATTTGGTATCAGAGACAGGTTTGAATTCTGCATACTATAAACCTTGGAGGTTTAGATTTCTGTGGGTTCATAGGATGTAAAGATTTCAGTGTAGGAACTTGAGGAATTTAAGGATTATCTTGTGGATATTTAAGTTTGGGATTCTAAAGATGTACTGGAGTTTAGAGCGATGTTGGGTTTACAATATGAGATGATAGAAATGACTGTACGAGTTGGTTGAAGATATGGCTAAGAATGGGTAAAACCATGTGTGCAGTACCAGAGAAGTTTAAAGGTTTATTTAGAAATTATTATTTTTTTTATTTAAATTGAATTTATTCGGTTTTGTTTGATTTGATTTTATTGGAATTGAAATTATGTTATTTAATTTATTAAGTTTATTTTATTTTGTTCGTTTCGTTCGAAGCTGAAAAACGGGTTAAGGATTAAGTATAGCAGGAAGATGGTACGACTGAGAACGCTATTATTATTTTTTAGCAGAGTAAGCTTGAACTTTTATCGACTTGGTGTGCTTTTATAATATCAAGGTTTGAAAGGAACGACAGTGATCTATTCGGGGAGTAAGATATTTGAGGTTTTCGATTTCATGGATGTATGACACGGGGCTTTAGAATAGAAGATTGTAAGTTCAACAAACTTTAATGATAGACTTACGGAAATTTCACCAAAAGTTTAAGGTGTTGCAGACTTTAGGAAATGATTGTTATCATTTAATGTTTTAGATTTTGAAAGCTTCGAGAGTCGATTGTTTTATTATTGGATATAAGTTCATTGATCTTACAGATTTCGAAAAATGATTCTGGTATAATTTAAGGTTTTAGAATTACAGATTTGAAGGATCGAATTGAAATAAGATTTAAGTTCTTAATTATGCAGGCTTAGTGTGCTAGCTTGATTTATTTTGGAGACTGGTTAGTATGTGACCATTATTATGGGGTTGATCGAAGTTGAGTTATTGATATAGGAAATTTCAAGGGGATTTTTTTTTGAGAATTGAAGGTGTTGGTCTAGTTTGGATAATGACTGTTATTAGTTCGAGGTTTAGTGGCAGGTTTTAGGATTGATCCATGGCAGATTCAAGGATAATAGTTGGTGCAGATTTAAGAATGAATTCTTGATGAATTTGAGGAAAGTGTGTAATAGTGTATGGTTTTAGAGGTCAAGAATTTTCTACCAAATGTCATAAGAGTTTTCTGATCAGTAGGTATGGAGCCACCTTGTACTCGATGGTATTGCTTTATGAGGACATAAATTTTATGCATGTGGCAAATTATCAGAGTGCGCAGCAGGAGCGCGATATTTTGGTTATAATTAAGGATTCAAACTTTGTGTTGATCTTAAGAAATTAGTGGTGATTTGAGAATTTGATAATGATACTTGTAATTAGAGATTAAACTATTGGTGGTGCGGAATTATGATATAATTCTTGTTGATTTTGAGGGAATAGGTCTGGATGATGGAAATGTTATTGATGGTTAACTTTGGAAGTAGCTAAAGTTACCAACTTGTAGAATACAATGAAGGTTTGTGAGTTTTAACATAGGAGTCGATTGAGGTTAGCGCAGATCGTGTTACGATAATAATAATAATCATTGGAATTCCTTGGATGTTGTATTAAGGCTCTTGTGGAAAGATGAGATTTTGGATAGCATAGCCACCCTAAGAATATTGGATGTGATGTGTCACTGGGAGACTAATATGAGTATGATGGAATTGCAAATGGAAATAGACTTGAGAGAACATTACTCATACTTGTTGGGAGTTGTTGATGGTATAATCCTTTCGAGCGTGTTTTTGGGTTGTATCTTCTATCCTGCATTAGTGTCACGTTTGACCTTACAATTTCGAGGACGAAATTTTTTTAAGGGGGGAAGGATGTAACACCCCGTATTTTAGTGTTTTTTTTTCAATTGAAAGATTATTTGTTATTAATTTAAAAATTTATTCTCTTGTTTTAAAATTGTTGGATTTTTAGTTGTGTTATTTTTATGATTTTTAGTTTACGAAAATTATTTTTAAAGTGCCTTCTTTAAATTAATTATTGTTATGCGTTTAAATTTCTTCTCAAATTAAATTAACTTGTTGTGGGGTTTAATTATTTATTTTCATTTTAATCATTACGTTTGAATTATTTTATTTTACTTGCTGTTTTAAAATCGTTTCCGTTGGATCATTTGTGTGACCCGAGATATGAGGATTGGACCTCATTTCTTTCCCTACATTTTTCTCTTTCCTCTTTTCTTTTCTTTTCTTTTTCTCCTCTCCTCTCCCGCGCGCCGTCTCTCTCTCTCTCTCTCTCTCTCTCTCTCACGCCGTGCAACCGTTCCTCACCCAGCCCGCCGCCGTCGCGCCGCCGTGCGCGACACCGCCCACCCCATCGTGCTCCCCACCGGCCGGCGACCTCCCCCTCCGATTTCCAGCCACAGCCGCGCCGCCGTTAGCCTCCACGCACCACACGAAGCCGCGGCATTCCTTGCGCCGCTGCGCCGCCGTCGCGCCACCTCCGGCCACCATCTTCCTACCACATCATCCTCGACCTCCCAGCAACCCATTGGACCCAACCCCAGCTCCGATCCGTCACCGGTGAAGCCCCACCAAGTCCATTTCCGATTTGCACATTTTTGGCCTAAAACCGCCCCTTGCGCCGCCACCCACGGCAAACCACCACCACCATTGGCTTCACCGACCTCTCTAGGCCCTACCCTACCATTTTTGGGTCTTCGTTTGTCTTCGTGGAAAAGTGGGTATCTGTGACCCACGGCCACAGTGTATTTTACACTGTGGTGTTGCTCAGACGTCGCATTTTTCAACTCCGTGATCCTCCGGAAATTATTATATTGCATTGTAAGTATTTTTCCCAAAGAACTTTTGAGATTTAAAAGTATTTCTGCACTAATTCATATTTACTGTGAATTTGTTGGTTGTGCTGGACTGAGTCCGAGGAGTAAGGGGGGGGTCGGTTGGATTGATGGTTGAGAGAATATTTAGAGGGGAATTAATTTTCTTTGTTGAGTGCAGTTTAATTTTTGGAGGTATTAGTTTATATTTTTCTGTTATGGAGTTGTGAATGGGTATAAGTGTGCTTTGTTTAGTGTTGGTTAAATTGTTAGTAATTGTTTGGGACTGCGAACTGTTGGAATAAGTGTGAGTTGTTGGAATTTGAATTGGCATTGGTCTTGATGCTTGTATTGGACAATACTGAGATTGGTATAGAATATTTGGGTCGAAGTGAGGGTTGTCCGGATTGTTATTTGGCTGTTGGAGTTTGATTAAACTTTCTGAATTATGATCTAGAGTTTGGATCTGGAGTTGTCTAAGACCAATTTTGTGTTGTTGGACTTTAATATTTAGTTTATATTATTTTTATGAATAGGTGAAGAGACGGATAGAGACTGTTTTCAAGTCATAGATAATGCGCTGCAGGAGTCAGGTAAGCGGGGTTCCTATGCTGGGTTTTATACAAGTTAATAAGACTGAGGTTGATGTTATGAAAACTTGCATAAATTGTGTTGTGTTGGGAATTTGTGAAAACAAAGATCAACCTCGGTCTCTTATCTGCATTATTCATGAAATCTGTGTGAAAATGGAAAATATATTCTGACATGCATTGTGTAGACATGAGCTAAATTCTGTCATGTGATTTCTGAAATCTGAAAACGAGCGATATTGAGAATATGAAAAGTTGTGCATTTATTTGTTCTGGCTTTTGTGTACAGCGTGTGTAAACTGTTCTGAATCTGTTTTGGTACTTTGTATTATTTTGATACAACATCTGAAAACCTTTGGCATGGTGTACTGGTTTTTTCGTATCTGACTCTGTCTCTGCTTTGCTCTGCTCTGCTCTGTTATGCTCTGCTCTGTTTGGGTTGGTACCAACTTCTCTGTCTCTGAGTGCACCCACTTTGGAAACAAAGTGGTTTTATTGTGGTCTTTCCTGTGTGCACACTCGGGGCTCCGAGAAGAATAAAGGAAAGATTTCACCTCTGTCTCTGCCTGGTTTGGCCACCGGGGTTAGCACAACCCTACCACGGGGGTGAAACATGGTCTCTGCTCTGTTTGATGCTCTGTTTGGATCTGATGATGATACTCAGTTTATGTTATGCCAAAGCACTAAGGGTTTTACTTGTCTTAAAACCATCGCTCTGTTACTTTTGAAAATATGTTCTGTTCTGCATGTTAACTCTGGAAAATATTTTGTTCTGCATGTTCTACTTTGTAAATGCTCATGTTTACACGCTAGCATATGATTTCTGCTTACTGAGTTGTCGATAACTCACCCCCTATCTTCATAATATTTTTCAGATGATGTGGAGAGTCCAAATGAGGACCTGGAGTAGATTTCTGAATGTGTTTAAACTGAGGAGATGTTGTTGGAAGAAGGACTTCTGATGTTCTTAGTTTTAATGTTTTTGAGCTTTATTAATATCTTGGGTTTCAGAAAGAGGTATGAAATTATTGGTTGAGTTGTTATGATTACCGAGAGATTACGGACTCCTTAGTTTATTTTAGCTGCAGTAATGACTTTGTGGAGTTGTCAAGGTGGTTATTTAGAACTCTTGATATTGAGTTTTGTTATTAAAGATTTGAGTTTCATTTTAGTTGTGTTGGATTATAAGTTCTTTAGAGACAGGTAGTAAGTCTCCAGACCATCCGGGTTTGGGGCGTTACATACAACACTCAATGGTTACTAGGCATAATTTCAAGCTGTCTTCAAGGTTATTTGGGACATTCCAAATTACACAGAATTGATCAAGTTGCTTATAGACTTGATCTTCCGCAACATACCTCAATCCATCCAGTATTTCAAGTTTTTTGCTTAAAGAGGAAATAGAGTCAACAAGTTTCACCTCTCTACATTTTTATTTTATTTTTATAAATACCTCTATCTTCATTACCACCAGTTGATCTGCAAGGGGAGTTGACACTAGAACTTGAATGTATTCTACAATGCAGATGCAGAGAAGTTAACAATAAAGCTGTTGTGGAAGTTTTGGTGCAATGGAAGGGACTTGGAGTGGATGATGCCACGTGGATTCTGAATAACAACTTTGTGAGAGATTTCGCCACCATGTAGGCAACGTGTTTTGACGGGGAGGGGTTTGTTACTGGTTGAGATGGGAGCTAGAGTGGAGGAGTATGGCGCGAGTGTGGGAAGCTAATGTGAGAACGATTGAAAGGGAGGAGATGGCAGTTTAGTTAGTTGAAGAACTGATGATACGTTGTCGTGTTCATTAATTGGAGTGTTGGCGTTTTGAGTTGTTTTCTGAGAATAGGGTAGAGCTAATAAGTGGGACGATGTCAATGTTACAGAAATTGTAAAGTAAAAACAGGCCGCTTCTTTTTTGTTGTGATATGTTGAATTGCTGTAATTTTGTAAGAAACATTGTCGTTTAATAACGGCACATATAAATACACCACAAGTTGGGAAGAAGGCCAACTCTCGTAATTGTTTGATCAATTCCCTCCATTCTTCTCTCTCTCTCTCTCTCTCTCTCTCTCTCTCTCTGTAGTTTCTTGGAGGGTGACTACCTCGAAACAGTCATCGGTAGAAGGGGACCTTTACACCATCTATGAAGATTATTGATCACACGCAATCCCTTCGGGCCTTTTATACAGCCAATATTTTTATTCTCATAGGCATTTTTGAGTTTTGGCATAAAAATTATAAGATCAGACATGATTGGATGGCTTCATCATACCTAGCAATAAAATGGACCCAAAGCAGAAATCTTTACTATTAAAACAATTTATGTTATTTCACCTTGATCAATACATCTGTCTTGTTTAACACAATTAAAAAAATCCAAATCGACAAAGTTATATCGATTATGCAAAACTTTAGTTTCATATATTCTGGTTCACACTCTCCATTAAACATATTTCGGAAAACAATATTCGACAAACATGTAAACTTACAGGTGCAGGGACGTTCTGATTTGGAGAAGATTCAACGTAAAAATTATGCGATGGGGTGGAAGTCGGCCGCAGCCCTGTCGACCTCGACCTCTGTGCCTATATGAACAATCTCAAATTAGTCTGTAATGACTCTGAAACATGAAATTAAATACCATCTTCCATAACTAGCTAATGAAAGTCTTAGGAAATGTTAAAAGAAAGTCTGAATCCAAATGTTAGATGGGAGAATTTGAGAAACTATTAGTTCTCAAGCAGGATCATATGTTCCTGTAATTTATAAAGGAAAGAAATCAACGAAATGTCTGTAAATAAAATAGAAAATTGGCAGCCAATAATACGCCTCCTTTCATTATAAAATTAACTCCTATTTTGGGTAAAATGAAGATAGTCAAAAAGCACCCGAACAAAAAGAGAAATCTCAACCACTAATAAGCCGGTTCTTGTTAATAAGTTGAAATCCATTTTTTTCTTCAGTTTTCCATCTCAACAAATTTCCAAGAAAATATTTTCTCACAAAAAGAATGGAAATTTCGGTAGGAGGAGGACGGAAAGCAGTATTTGCCATAAAACATTACTATCCAAGATGATTATCGATCACACGAAATCCCCTTTGAGTGCCTTATAATATGGCCTATATATATTTTATTATTCTCATATGTTTTGGCATGAAAAATATATGATGAGACAGGATTGGAGTGATTCCTAAGACCTAGAAATAAATGTTCCCTAAATCAAAAAGTACTTTACTATTAAACTAACTTTTGTTATTTCACCTTCAAGATTACCTTGAATTAAATGTCAAAATTTTCCATCACATCCTTGCTAATAGATGTGCAGGTCACTTTGGATTTCATAAATCAAAGCAGCGGGCTAGAAGTGACTTTTACTGGCCAGGATTAAGAAGGGAAGTGAAGCAATACATTAGAGAATGTGAGACCTATTCGAGGAATAAGGTGGAGAATTTATACCCTACAGGGCTACTCTAGCCCTTATATGTGCCTCAACAGATTATGATAGATTTGTCTATGGACTTTGTAGAAGGCTTGCCTATTTAAAAAACTACTAAGTTGTCATGGTGGAGCGGTTAGTTTGTCGAGATACTCACTTTGTGGCATTGAAACACTCCTTTACAACGACAAAGGTCACATCTTTATTTTTTGATATTGTGTTCAAATTGCATGGTATGCCTCAAAGTATAGTTTCTGATAGAGGTTCTACTTTTACAAGTTCCTTTCGGAAGGAACTATTCAAGTTGTAAGGAGAAACTCGTTCTTACTCATTTGCTTATCATCCCCAAAAGTGAAGGCAGACTGGGACAGTTAATAAAAGCCTTGAGCATTTTTTCAGAAGTTTCACAAGACATAAGCATAAGCAGTGGTTGGACTCATTAATATTGGTGGAGTGGTTGTACAATACGTACCCCTTTTCACACTCCCATCAAGTTACCTCCCTCTAAGACAGTGTATGGCAGACCTCCTATGAGGGTACGAAATTAAATCCTGGGGTTGACTTCTAATCAAGCGGTGGAGGAGGTGTTGAAGACCAGGGTATCAGATTTTTTACAATCCTAAAATATAAACTGGTAGTCGATCAAGAGAATAAAATCTCAGTTTCATAAGAAGATGACTGAGAATGACTTTTTAGTTGGGGACTGTGTGTATCATAGGCTTTAACCTACATACAAAACTAAATGGTTGCTAGGCATAATTTCAAGCTATCTTCAAGGTTCTTTGGGCCATTCCAAATTACACAGAATTGGTCAAGTTGCTTATAGACTTGATCTTCCTCAGCATACCTCAATCCATCCACGATTTCATGGTTTTTGTTTAAAGAAGAAATAGAGTCAGCATGTCTTACCTCTTTCTACATTACCACCAGTTGATCTGCAAGGGGAGTTGACACTAGAACTTGAGTGCATTCAAGAAGGCAGATGCAGAGAAGTTAACAATAAAGCGGTTGAGGAAGTTTTGGTGCAATGGAAGGGAGTGGGAGTGGATGATGCCACGTGTATTCTGACTGACAACTTTGTGAGAGATTTCGCCACAATGTGGGCAATGTGTTTTGACGGTGAGGGGTTTGTTACTGGTTGAGATGGGAGCTAGAGTGGAGGAGTATGGCGCGAGTGTGGGAAGCTAATGTGAGAACGATTGAATGGGAGGAGATGGCAGTTTAGTTAGTTGAAGAACTGATGATACGTTGTCGTGTTCATTAAGTGGAGTGTTGTCGTTTTGAGTTTTTTTGTGAGAATAGGGCAGAGCTAATAAGTGGGACGATGTCAATTGTTACAGAAACTGTAAAGTAAAACGGGCCGCTTCTTTTTTGGTGTGATATGTTGAATTGCTGTAATTTTGCAAGAAACATTGTCGTTTAATAACTGCAGATATAAATACACCACGAGTTGGGAAGAAGGCCAACTCTTGTAATTGTTTGATCATTTCCCTCCATTCTTCTCTCTCTCTGTCTCTCTCTGTAGTTCTTGCATTTCTTGGAGGGTGACTACCTCGAAACAGTCATCGGTAGAAGGGGACCTTTACACCACCTAAGAAGATTATTGATCACACGCAATGCCTTCGAGACTTTTATACAGCCAATATTTTTATTCTCATAGACATTCTTGAGTTTTGGCATAAAAATTATAAGATCAGACATGATTGGATGGCTTCATAATACCTAGCAATAAAATGGACCCTAAGCAGAAATCTTTTCTATTAAAACAATTTATGTTATTTCACCCTGATCAATACATCAGTCTTGTTTAACACAATTAAAATAATCTAAATTGACAAAGTTATATCAATTATGCAAAACTCTAATTTCTTATATTCTGGTTCACACTCTCCATTAAACATATTTCGGAAAACAATATTCGACAAACATGTAAACTTACAGGTGCAGGGACGTTCTGATTTGTAGAAGATTCAAGGTAAAAATTATGCGATGGGGTGGAAGTCGGCCGCAGCCCTGTCGACCTCGACCTCTGTGCCTATATGAACAATCTCAAATTAGTCTGTAATGACTCTGAAACATGAAATTAAATACCATCTTCCATAACTAGCTAAATGAAAGTCTTAAGAAATGTTAAAAGAAAGTCTGAATCCAAATGTTAGATGGGAGAATTTGAGAAACTATTTGTTCTCAAGCAGGATCATATGTTCCTGTAATTTATAAAGGAAAGAAATCAAAGATATGTCTGTAAATAAAATAGAAAATTGACATCCAATTAAACGCCTTCTTTCATTATAAAATTAACTTCAATTTTGGGTAAAATGAAGATAGTCTAAAAGCACCCGGACAAAAAGAGAAATCTCAACCACTAATAAGCCGATTCTTGTTAATAAGTTGAAATCCAATTTTTTCTTCAGTTTTGCATCTCAACATATTTCCAAGAAAATATTTCTCACAAAAAGCATGGAAATTTTGGTAGGAGAAGGATTGAATGCACAATTCGCCATAAAACATTACTACCCAAGATGATTATCGATCACACGAAATCCCATTTGAGTGCTTTATAATATGGCCTATATATATTATATTATTCTCATTTGTTTTGGCATGAAACACATATGATGAGACAGGATTGGAGTGATTACTAAGACCTAGCAATAAATGTTCCCTAAGTCAAAAAGTACTTTACTATTAAAATAACTTTTGTTATTTATCCTTCGAGGTTGACCGGAATTAAATGTCAAAATTTTGCATCACATCCTTGCTAATACATCTGCAGGTCACTTTGGATTTCATAAATCACTGCAGCGGGCTAGAAGTGACTTTTACTGGCCAGGATTAAGAAGGGAAGTGAAGCAATACATTAGAGAATGTGAGACCTATTCGAGGAATAAGGTAGAGAATTTTTACCCAATAGGGCTACTCCAGCCCTTATATGTGCCTCAACAGATTAGGATAGATTTGTCTATGGGCTTTGTAGAAGGCTTGCCTATTTAAAAAACTACTAAGTTGTCATGGCGGTTGCGGTTAGTTTGTCGAAATACTCTCACTTTGTGGCATTGAAACATTCCTTTACAACTACAAAGGTCACATCTTTATTTTTTGATATTGTGTTCATATTGCATGGTATGCCTCAAAGTATAGTTTCTGATAGAGGTCCTACTTTTACAAGTTCCTTTTGGAAGGAACTATTCAAGTTGCAAGGAGTCACTCTTTCTTACTCATCTGCTTATCATCCTCAAATTGAGGGCAGACTGGGACAGTTAATAAAAGCCTTGAGCATTTTTTGAGAAGTTTCACAAGATATAACCCTAAGCAGTGGTTGGACTCATTAATATTGGTGGAGTGGTGGTACAATACGTACCACATTTCACACTTCCATCAAGTTACCTCCCTCTATGACAATGTATGGCAGACCTCCTATGAGGGTACGGAATTATATCTTGGGGTTGACTTCTAATCAAGTGGTGGAGGAGTTGTTGAAGACCAGGGGATCAGATTTTTTACAATCCTAAAATATAAACTGGTAGTCGGTCAAGAGAGAATAAAATCTGAGTTTGATAAGAAGATGAATGAGAATGACTTTTTAGTTGGGGACTGTGTGTATCATAGGCCTTAACCTACATACAACACTCAATGGTTGCTAGGCATAATTTCAAGCTATCTTCAAGGTTCTTTGGGCCATTCCAAATTACACAGAATTGGTCAAGTTGCTTATGGACTTAATCTTCCTCAGCATACCCCAATCCATCCAGCATTTCACGTTTTTTGCTTAAAGAAGAAATAGAGTCAGCACGTCTCACATCTTTCTACATTACCACCAGTTGAACTGCAATGGGAGTTTACACTAGAACTTGAATGAATTCTACAATGCATATGTAGAGAAGTTAACCATAAAGCAGTTGTGGAAGTTTTGGTGCAATGGAAGGGAGTTGGAGTGGATGATGCCACGTGGATTCTGATTGACAACTTTGTGAGAGATTTCGCCACCATTTGGGCAACGTGTTTTGACGGGGAGGGGTTTGTTACTGGTTGAGATGGGAGCTAGAGTGGAGGAGTATGGTGCGAGTGTGGGAAGCTAATGTGAGAACGATTGAAAGGGAGGAGATGTCAGTTTAGTTAGTTGAAGAACTGATGATACGTTGTCGTGTTCATTAAGTGGAGTGTTGTCGTTTTCAGTTTTTTTGTGAGAATAGGGCAGAGCTAATAAGTGGGACGATGTCAATTGTTACAGAAATTGTAAAGTAAAAAGGGGCCCCTTCTATTTTGGTGTGATATGTTGAATTGCTGTAATTTTGTGAAACAATGCCGTTTAATAACTGCTGATATAAATGCACCACGAGTTGGGAAGAAGGCCAACTCTTGTAATTGTTTGATCATTTCCCTCCATTATTCTCTCTCTCTCTCTGTAGTTCTTGCGTTTCTTGAAGGGTGACTACCTCGAAACAGTCATCGGTAGAAGGGGACCTATACACCACCTAAGAAGATTATTGATCACAATTATTATTAGATCAGACATGATTGGATGGCTTCGTCAAACCTAGCAATATAATGGTCCCAAAGCAGAAATCTTTACTATTAAAACAATTTATGTTATTTCACCTTGATCAATACATCTGTCTTGTTTAACACAATTAAAAAAATCCAAATTGACAAAGTTAAATCGATTATGTAGAACTCTAGTTTCATATATTCAGGTTCACACTCTGCATTAAACATATTTCAGAAATCAATATTCGACAAACGTGTAAACTTACTGGTGCTGGGATGTTCTGATTTGTAGAAGATTCAAGGTAAAAATTAGGCAATGGGGTGGAAGTCGGCCGTAGCCCTATCGACCTCGACCTCCACCTCTGTGCCTATATGAACAATCTCAAATTAGTCTGTAATGACTCTGAAACATGAAATTAAATACCATCTTCCATAACTAGCTAATGAAAGTCTTAGGAAATGTTAAAAGAAAGTCTGAATCCAAATGTTAGATGGGAGAATTTGAGAAACTATTAGTTCTCAAGCAGGATCATATGTTCCTGTAATTTATAAAGGAAAGAAATAAACGATATGTCTGTAAATAAAATAGAAAATTGGCAGACAATGATACGCCTCCTTTCATTTTAAAATTAACTCCTATTTTGGGTAAAATGAAGATAGTCTAAAAGCACCCGAACAAAAAGAGAAATCTCAACCACTAATAAGCCGGTTCTTGTTAATAAGTTGAAATCCATTTTTTTCTTCAGTTTTCCATCTCAACATATTTCCAAGAAAATATTTTCTCACAAAAAGCATGGAAATTTCGGTAGGAGAAGGATTGAATGCACAATTCGCCATAAAACATTACTACCCAAGATGATTATCGATCACACGAAATCCCATTTGAGTGCTTTATAATATGGCCTATATATATTTTATTATTCTCATATGTCTTAGTCCTCATTCCTAAAATCTCAAACTTGTCTCTGATACCAACTGCAACCCCCCGGTCCCGGATGAGTCGGAGAGTTACTACTAGTCACTCAAAATCATGTCTCAATCATATAGTCATAGTCTTCAAAGTTTTCAATAACACATACAATTCACTGTTTCAAATCAACTACTCCAATATGAATAATCTAAAACACCACAAAATCTCAAAATAAACTCCAACCTTTCAAAATACCCAATCGACAAAGCAAAAATAAAACTATTGAATAAAATGCTCAGATAACCAAAGTACCATCTTTGTACTTATTCCGCTATGCTCACGTAGCCTTATACAAGATTTCTAGTCTTGATCTCCAGCTGTACCATCAAAATATCCGCAAAATGTTACGGAGATAAGGGGTGAATTATCAACAACTCAGTAAGCAAAGAATATATACTAGTATGTAAACATGATAGCCTTATCAGAAAGTTCAGTATGCAGAAACAAAACATTACATTTTCATATGCAGATCTCATAAACGTGTTATCAGAAAAATCAAAGCGACTTTTCAATCTTTCCATACTCAAAACACAATTGTTCATATTTAAAGATATTTTTCATATTCAAATATCATTTTCATATTCAAAAACCAACTGTTAATATTCAAAGATCTGTTTCATATTCAAAGACCATTTTCATATTCCAAAAACCAATTGTTCATATTCAAAGATCCGTTTCGTATTCAAAGACCATTTTCATATTAAAAAACGTTTTGGCATAACATAACTAAACATTTTTATCTTATCATATAATATAATATCGTATTGTATCATATCATATACCATATTTAACTCCCATGGTAGGGTTGTGCTATTCCCGGTGGCCAAACCAGGCAATATCATATTGTGAAAATTTTTCATTTTTTCAATCTCAGAGTCCCGAGTGTGCACACAGGAAAGAACACATAAAAGATCACTTTGTTTCCAAAGTGGGTGCACTCATATCATATCATGTTGGTACCAACCATATCACGTGAACCAATATCATCATATCATAACCATATTTAGAATCAGAATCAAAACAGATAAGTATGTCAAACGTTTTTCATATCCATATCATATCAAACCACGTGTTGAACACATTCATATCATTTCTATTTGATCAAAAACAGATCCAAATCATTTTCATATCATATGTACAAAAATTCACACATCTCATATTCGCTCTTTTGCACATTTCAGAAACATGTCAAATATTGTTCATCTCTACACTATTCATGTCAAAAGCACTACTTTTCTCTTTCATACATATCTCATGAGTGAATGCAAAACATCTACTGAGGTTGTTTTTCACTTTTTTTTTTTAAAAACAATATACACATTTTTACAAACCAACCTCAATTCATTTCTTTTCTTAACTTTCCGAAAATTTTCTCAACAATGTCTAACAATTATCAATTGTTACCTATAAAATAATAACGTAATTCTCGTAATTTTTCAATCGATCACGTATTTCGATATTTAAACCTAAATTTTTAAAATGACTTATTTTAATTCCTCAAAACCTAAAATTCTCATCACCTCAAAATAGCATCATTTTCCAAAACCATCAATAGCATGGTACCGAACAAGAATTTAATCAAACAAGTATTATGATAATTACATAACTCAATAAATACTAATATTAAAATATCTAAAATACCAACATCACATTACAAATTAATAGAATATTTTGACTACTTTAAAAATCTTATAAAACACGTCATGAAAAACTCCTTTTTTAAAAATAGGTTTACTTGTTTTAGTTAACAATATTATTAAAATATTATCTACACAAATAAAATATTTTATGAGCCTTAAAAAAAACCCATTTAAACATAAACCAAAATAGAACACTTATCCGAAAATATATATCTGGAATATACACTAAGGGTAAACTGGTAATGGTACTCAACTATTAGGTTAACAATTTACATATATATATAATATATATATATATATAACTTATAAGAACAAAACCAGAGGAACAAACACACGGAAATAAAACCTAAGTATGCGGCGGCAGGGGCTTACTCAAGGGAAACCGAGTTACGGGTGGAGGGGTTAGGCGCGACGGGGCTGGCTGGAGGGACTGTGGTGGCGCGGCTGAAGAGCAGGAGTGCGGCGGAGATTCCGTCGAGCTGGGCTGAGCACGAGAGAAAGCGAGGGAGGGGTGAGCGAGAGAGAGGTCGGAGAGAGAGGGCGAGTAAACTGAGAGAGATACTCATCGTGAGGGGTTGCTACGGGCTGAGGTGACCTGTTGGTGTCCGGCGTCCTTTTCCGTGTGGGTGGTGACAGCTTGGAGCGGTTCGGTGTGTAGGATCTCTGTTTTGGGTGGCTAAAAACAGAGGAGTTCGTGGGTGGCGTTTTCTTTCAACGGCTGGGCGACGATGGTGAAGGGCGGTAGGGTCTGGGCAAAGGTTTTCGTGTGTGAATGAACCGGCGGCAACTATGTGGAGGTGTCGATTGGCTGTTGGCCGTGCGTGGGTGCTGCTCGCGGTTGCTGAAGTTGCCTGAATGGTGGACGTTCTCAACGCAACAGTGTGTTGCTGTGACTGCGAGGAGTTGGCTCTCAGTGGTGCATGGCTGCGACGAAGGCTGAAAGCTTACGGAGGAACTACCGTGACTTACGGCAACAAGGAAAAACCGGAGAGGTAAGTGAGAGGTGGTTTGAGGAGGGTGGCGGCTTGTGGTGGATGATGGTCTGTGGATGGAGCTGCTTTGCGATGAACTTGTGAAGTGAAAACTTAAAAATATGTAGTGTTTACCGATTACCCTAGCAGGACAAACGTGAATGTTGTGGTCCGATACAAGATCTGATGGGCTCGGGCTTTTGGTCCAATTAGTTATTAGGGCCCACGTCTAGCAGTGAATAAGGGATAATGAGCGGACTTTTTCACTTAATTTTGGATCTCTAGTCAACTTTTAAAAAAGAAACTAATTTGTCTAAATATTTTCTCAACCAATAAAAAGATTTTTAACTCGATAATCAAATCCAACGAAAAACAAAAATATAATCCGCCTAAAAAAAATTAAGCCTGCAGTACATTTTAAGAATTTATCCAAAATTCCAAAAGAGATTTTCATACACAAAAACTCAAAAAAAATTTAAAAAAGTAGGCTGGATGCTGGAGTGTAACAACTAGAGCATAAGATAATAAATGATAATTAATTATGGCCAAATCCACGGTAGTAGGTTTGGTTTTTCCCTTATTTTATTTTATTGCAAGATGAGCCAGCTAGCTAGCTGGAGTTAAAATATGCGTTTAAGAGAATTCTAATTGATTAATTAAAGTTAAATGACATTTTTTTTTATGAATGTAAAAAAAATTTGACTTTTATCTATTTCATTCATATAAATCTCCACATTGAAATAACTATTTTTTCATTATATAATAATAAAATAATATAGCATGAATTTGATTTTGGTTATTCATATTAAATCTCCACATTATATTATACATTTATTTATTATATAGTAATGAATAATTAATAATTTTAAAAATATTTCATTTGTGTAATTACTAATTTATTTTATTTTATAATATTTTACTATTCTACCTATTATATATTAATTAATAATCATATTTTTATTAAATTAATATATCACTAACTCAAATTAATATATCAATTGTGATAAAATATGTGATAGAAATAAAAGGAGTGAGAAATAATTAATAAAATATATATTTGATGTATGTACAGTAACCTTCAAATTTGAAAAAACTTTTGAAAGTTACTGTACTTAAATTCTAAATATTTGAAATTTGACTAATCCAATGTGAGCAAATTTTGCTCTCTAATAGCTAAATGAATAATTCTACATACAATCGTGAAGTGTGCAACCATCGCGTAATCGCTTTGAAAAAGAGTGGGGTCCACTATAAAAAAATTAATTTTTTTCATGTGGGTCCCATATTTTATTCACTTTTCTCAAAACGATTATGCGGCGGTTGTTGTAACGCCCCGTTCCCGGAGGTCTGGAGAGTTAACTCTTAATACTTAAAATTAACTTAAATAACACAACTATAAAATTCAGAAAATCCTGTAAAATATTAATCCACTTAATCAATCCAAAAATCTAAGTTCCTTCACGACGACAATAAAGAAATCCCTAAAAACATAAATTAGAAATTCTCCAAAACTCGAAAACATCCTCAACTCATCAAATCAAATACCCAAAATAAATCAGTTTACTAACTACGACCCTCAAATAAGCATTTGTACCTTCAAACACTTATTCCACTACGATTATCACACCTTGCTAAACTTTTTATTCTTGTTCTCCAGTTGAACCATCAAAATTATCTGAAAAATATATGGAAATAAGGGGTGAGTTATCAACAACTCAGTAAGCAGAGGACATATACCAGTGTATAAACATGAGCATTTACAGAAATCAGAATGCAGAACAAAACATTTTCATTTTCAGAGTGCGGAAGCAGAACATGTTATCAAAATATCAGAGCGAAGATTTAAAAATAATTTCATTCAAAATATTCTTTGGCATAGCATAAAAGATCATCAGAACATCATATCAGAACGGAGGCCATGTATAATCCCCGTGATAGGGTTGTGCATCTGCGGATAGCCAAGCAGAACATGAAACACTCTGTCACCAAGGTGTGCACTCAAAACAGAGACCACTACTATAACCCATGGCAGGGCTGTATCCACTATTATTACCCGTGGTTGGGCCGTATCCACTATTATTACCCATGATTGGGCCATATCCACTATTATAACCCGTGGTTGGGTCGTATCCACTATTATCACCCGTGGTTGGGCCGTATCCATTATTGTAACCCGTGGTTGGGCCGTATGCCACTATTATCACCTGTGGCAGGGCTGTAACTGAACAGAACGGAAATAGAATCAAATTCAAAATTAGAGAGTCATGCCAAAAGTTTTCAGAAATCACGTCTTATCCAAACAGAGTACTGAACAAAAATCTTCGGAACGGAACAAAATCATATCACAACATAATTTATGCACAAATTTCATATTCGCTCTCTTTTTCAAAGTTCAGAAACAGAATGTCAACAATAAGCTCATGTCTACATTAGTCATGACAGAAAATACTTTATTCTTAAACAGAATCTCATGAGTAATGCAGAACAAATAACTGAGGTAGTTCACATTTCTTTTCATAACAAAACATGCATATTTTTCAAAAAAGACCTCAGTTCATTTTATTTAATGCAAAGTCTAGCATAGGAACTCCGCTTACCTGAACTTCTTAGCTTTTTCGGAATTCCTCAAAAACGTCGAACAATAATTAATCGTCACCTATAAAATAATCACGTAATTCTCATAAATTTCCAATTAATCACGTATTTTGATACTTAATCCTCAGCTTATAAAATAACCTATTTAATTCCTCAAAACCTAAAATTACAAATCATCACTTTCTAAAATCGCCAATGCTAACTTAATACTAATAACATATTCTTACTTGAAAAAAAATATAATTTAGTATAATACTCGAGCCATTTTTAAAATAATTCATAAAACTTAAATTCTTAAACTAAGTTTCATTTTTTTAACATAGTAATTTTATTAAATTCTACTAAATAGACAAAAGAATATTAACAAAATATTAGTCCAGTTAAAGATCATTTAAAAATACAGAGTTACAACCTAGCCCATAAAAACATAAGCCCATTGGAAACATTAAAACACTGCATAAGTAAGGCCCACTGGCCCGTTGTGAAACAAGAATCCTTCAAAACTAAAACACACGGGTAAAAAGCCATGGCCATTCGAGAGAAACAGAGGGCTCATCGAGGGGGGTATGCGACGGAGATGGGCTGGGTAGCTAGGGGGTCACAGCGGCGCAACAGGAGGCTCGTCTGTGGTGGTGCGACGCCGAAGGATGAACTATGGGGCGGTGCAACCATGGTGTTTCTTGGGCTGGGGAGTTCTGTTACGTCGAAAAACAACCAAGAGCGAGATCAGGGGCGACGGTCGTGGGCTATCGGAAAGGAGTAGGTGCCATGGGGAAGAGCTGGTAGGCGGTTTCTGGCACCGTGGGGGTGGTGCTCCGACGTCCTATAGTGGTCAGTGATATGGCTGTGTTCTCTGGCAAGGAGGTGCAACGCTGAGAGAGGGAGAGAGAAGGGTGGCGACGCTACTGGTTTCTGTGATGGAGTGGTGCGACGGGTTGGAGGTCGGTGTGTTCTGGGCGTGGTGGTTGCGGTTTCTCTATTTTCGGTGGCTGCTATGGAAGAGGTGACTGCATGCTCTGTTTCGGACGTGCACAAACAGAGGTGCTTCCGTGAGGGTGTTGGACGGCCACGGGGATGGCTGAAAGGTGCAGAGATCGGGTTGCCATTTGCGTGGGGAGGAGTTTCTAGCGGCGATAGTGTTGGGTAAAATCTCAATGCTTGGGAAAAACATAATCATCTATATATATGTGAGGTGAAACCCTAGAGAGTCGAGAGAGACGTGTGTGTGCATGCATGCCGTGAACGAATGCATGTGTGTATGCATGCTGTGCGACGGAAAAAAAAAAAATACTATAAACAGAAAGAGAAGGAAACAAAAAACAAAAAAATAAAAAATAAAACAAGCGGGGAGAATAAAAAAAATAATAAAAATAAATAAATAAATAAACTGCATAGATCTCCAAATAAATAATAAAAAAATCACAGTCCAACTATACCAATCTTGGATCCGGGTGTTACAGTTGTACAATTTACGTTTATAAATATCTTTTCTCTAGTTAAATACTCATTGAATTTAGCTTTTAGCTAATCCAATAAGAGTGCTCTAATTAGCCCCATGCAAACACGTTTGATCAAAGATCAATGCTACAGCCGATCAAGGATAATGCTACAACCCCCGTTGGGGATCTAGCTGGGGTATAGTATTGTTTTACATGTGTTTTTTTAAAGTTATTTTTTGTATAAATTTTTTAATACTTTTAAATATTTTTAAAAAATAAAATAAATTTAAAACATCATTAAAAAAATATTTTCTTAATCAGAAAGTAAAAAAACAAAATCATTAAAAAAATATTTTCTTAATCATGAAGTAAAATAAAAAAATATAAAAAATATTTTTTATAATTTTTTATTTTACTTTGTGATTAAGAAAATATTTTTTAATAATATTATAATATTTTTTAATTTTGTAAATATAAAAAATATTTTTTTATATTTTTTTATTTTAATTTAAAATTTAAAAATATTTTGTAATAATATTATAATATTTTTTATTTTTTTTAAATATTTAAAATTATTAAAAAAATTTATATAAAAAATACATAAAAATATACTTGCTAAACCGCAGCGGCAGCCCAGCATTTTCCTTGATCAAAATCTAAAAACTAATTAGCACACGGAATGCGAATTGTCAAAGTAAGGACTTTCCCTCAATTGGTGACAGCGGGAATTTCTTAGCAGATTATTACCAGATTGTACGTGTTGAATAAATACAAGACTTTTTTCTCTCTGGGTGAATACTCTGCAACGACCCAGTCCAACTTACGTATACTCTGCAGCAGATTATTACCAGATTATGATTTGCTGCTGCTGCGTTGCTTCAACAAACAGGTCTACCATATTATATATATCAAATCAGTCTGTGGAGCAAATCCATCTCGATTTGTAAAATGATAATTTGATTTGTAACATTCAAAATTTTAAATTTATATTCAAAATCAAATTATAACATGTAAGTTTTTATTAAATCAAATTTTATTTTCATTGAAAACCAATTTCAATTTTAAAAAACTGTTATTCATTTAATGTAGGTGTCAAAGGTTATAAGAAAGTTTAAGTTAATTATTTTTGTTGTTTCTCAATCAACGTCTGATTGATTATCTTTCCTTCTATTCGGAGCATGACTTGGTTCAGAACAAAGTTTTCAACCACTTCATAGCAAATTGGCACGTTACCTTTCTTTAATTTTCTCAAAGAAGTGAGAAACAAGCTGGAATCATTTCCGATTCAAGGCCCTTCAATGTTTTCGTCTGTGAAGTTTAACTAACTAGGAAAATCAGCAACTTTCGATTTGGATAGTGAGTTGAGATGAGATGAGATGATATGAAAGTTGAATAAAATATTATTATAATGTTATTTTTTAATATTATTATTATTTTAAAATTTGAAAAAATTGAATTATTTATTGTATTTTATATGAAAAGTTGTAAAAATTATAATAATGATATTAGATAAGATAAGTTGAGTTGGATTGAAAACCCTTGATCTCTGTGCAAACCAAGCCGTAGACATTGCATCCCATTTTACTCGAGGATTAAGCAAGCATCCATAAGCAAGCTTGACGTGTCAATAATGAGAAACAAATGGTATATATATATATATTGAGTTTTGCTACATATAATTAATTTTACATATTTTTTATGCACTTCACTAATGTGATCGGCCAAAACAATTATTTTATATTAAAAAAAATGACACAGCCAATCACATTAGTAGAGTGCACGCAAGGAGTATGTAAAAGTGACTGTACATAGATCAATTTTTTACTGTAAAAGTGACTACACGTAAATCAGTTTCAGATGGATTGGATTTGGAGTGTTGTGTACTTTAGGGTGTCTTTGTTATGGGTTTTCTTGGGTGAGGAATTTGCACACGAGTATGTGGTTCGCGTGTGTCGGTGGGCGATATTTTACCAGGCAATTCTTGTTGGTTTTTTAGAGATGGTCGGTGAAAGAGTAAAAGGAAATAAATTTATTATGGCACACAACAACACGTGCACATTTTGTATACAGAACTAGCTGTAAGCTATGTAAGGAAAGAAAAGGACCAAAGCTGGCTGTAAGCTGTACAAGATGTGCAATTGCCCGCCCAACCTAGTTTTCGGCCCGTCCGGTCATAGCCCGTAAAAATAGCCAGTGCAATATAACCCGACCCGGACCATTTGGGTTGGGATTTTTTTCTTTTTTAAAGAAATGGCCATTCTCTTTTATTTGTAAAACGCATTCTGATATAAGTTATAAATTATAATATTATATAACAGATTTTTTTTTCTTTTTGTAGCATTTGTACAAATTATAATATTTTTTTATAAGTATTTGTACAAATTATAATATAATCGCTCAATTTATATTATTGTAAACCCCTAACGCGTCATAACAGATTTTTTTCTTTCTTTTTGCTACATAAAGGAGTACAATAAACATCATAATTTAAAGGAGTACAACCCAGAAATGTCATCAAACATGAATCTTTAACAACAAATATAGAAGGTACAGACCATAAGCATTGAGTCACTCCTCATCAACATAAATAAAACTTGATTTTGGATCAAACTCTGAAAAAATATATATATATTAAATGATATAAAAATAAATATTATGAAAAATTTTAATAAATATGTAAGTAAGAAATATGTTTATTACCTGATTCTACCTCAAAACTTTCAACATTGTCCAAGGAGGCACAAAGATCAATATGTACTGGATCTTTGAACCAATTCTGAGTACAAACGAGTGGCTCAACTGTTCTTGGAGATAATGAACAACGAAATGGGTCAAGCACACTACCCTCTGCACTGAAGGCTGACTCAGAAGAAATAGTAGAAACAGGAATGACCATCACATCACGTGCAACTCTCGCTAAAATATGATACTTTATTTCATTGATCTTCCACTAATCCAAAATATCAAAATTTGAAACTCGTGCCTCACAACCATGTTCTAAGTATTGATCAATCTCTGATTTGTTCATCAAATTACATTCAATAATTTCTTGCTCATACTCAACCCAAAAACTTTGCTGAGAATCAGAGTCAATCATAGTAGGATCAACTGAGGAAGGAGGCTCAGAGTATGAAACTCCACTTGAACTCCCATACAGAATAGTATACTCCCCGTACATGTCAATCATCAATTGTTTCACTTTTACAATCATTTATTCAACTAAATTACCACCATATATTTTTTTGAACCAAAAATCCAAAAGACTAAATTTACATCTTGAATCAAGAACAACAGCAATAAATATCATCAAGTTAGTCTTTTCAATTGATCCCCCAATATTTGTCATACTTACTCTTCATACTGCAGCACCATTGGAACGCTGAACATCTAAAGAAGTGTTTCCCTTAAGTATTCGTTAAGACTTTGCTGTTAAGTTCTTGATTATTTTTCTTCGCAAATAAAGCATCTGCTTCAGATCAACGACTCTCCCCAAGGAAAAAGTGCACGGAGGTAAACCGAGAACGTGACCCTTAAACACAAATGACGAGTCCAAAAACTAGTGGTGCCAAGTTAAAGGGGAGCGGAGGTCAAAAGACCGCAAGACCCTTAAACACCAATGAAAAATCCAAAGACTCGCAGTGCCAAGGAAAAAGGGTGTGGAGGTCAACAGACCACGCAATCCTTAAACACTAATGACGAGTCCAAAGACTTGCGGTGCGAAGGAAAAAGGGTGCAGAGGTCAACAAACCACGCAATCCTTAAACACCAATAAAGACTTCAAAGACTCGTGGTGCCAAGGAAAAAGGGTGTAGAGGTCAATAGACCACGCGACCCTTAAACACCAATGACGAGTCCAAAGACTCATGGTGCCAAGGAAAAAAGGCGCGGAGTTCAACAGACCACACGGCTCTTAAACACCAATGACGAGTCCAAAGACTCCTAGTGCCAAGGAAAAAGGGTACGAAGTTCAACAGACTACGCGACCCTTAAACACCAATGACGAGTCCAAAGACTCGCGATGCCAAGGAAAAAGGGCACGAAGGTCAACAGACCATGCCACGCTTAAACACCAATGACGAGTCTAAAGACGCGGGTGCCCAGGAATAAGGGTGCAGAGGTCAACAGACCACACCACCCTTAAACACCAATGACGAGTCCAGAAACTCACAGTGCCAAGGAAGAAGGGCACGAAGGTCAACCGACCATGCCACCCTTAAACACCAATGGCATGTCCAAAGACTAGCAGTGCCAAGGAAAAAGGAAATGGAGGTCAACAAACCACGCCACCCTTCAACTTCAATGACTAGTCCAAAGAGTCGCGGTGCCGAGGGAAAAGGGCGCAAAGGTCAACCGACCACACAACCCTTAAACTCCAATGACGAGTCCAAAGACTTGCGGTTCCAAGGAAAAAGGGCACGGAAGTCAACAGAACACGTAATCCTTAAACAACAATGAAGAGTCCAAAGACTTGCAGTGTCTAGGAAAAAGGGCGTGGAGGTCAACAGATCACATGACCCTTAAATACAAATGACGAGTCCAACGACTCACGGCGTCAAGGAAAAAGGGCGATGAGGTCAACAGACCACGCGACTCTTAAACACCTATGATGAGTCAAAAAGAAACAAGCCAATCGCAGAGCAAAGAGAACACGCCACATAAAATCAAAGCAGCGAGCAACATGATAAAGAGCCAAAAACTGGCTAAGTGTTCCCAATATGTACAAATACAAAAATCTTCGTGTTGTTTACAATGTCCAAACAACCACCACAAGAAGCTATGTGCTAGGACCGCCCAAAGGTGGGGGTGGATGAGGACTGTCAAAGGCAGAGGTCATGGTGTTCCGACCAAATGTGTCAACAAACTGACGCAAGGCCGCATCAGGTTTAAACATCTCCAAATCTAAGCGCTCAAGTCGGTGCAAGGATTGGTTAACAAGTGTGACCTTAACCGCAATATGCCAGCCCCATATACGTAACCAAAAGCGCAATCCCTAATGCCACACGCCGACGCCAGCTGAGGAGAGAGGCGAACAACTTCCTCTTTCACAACAACCAAACTGGACTCCAACTGCTTCAACTGTTGAGCCGATTCCTTTAGTCGGGCGTCCATGTGAAGAAGTGCTTCGCCACGCTTCCTTTCCTGCTCATCAACAACAGGGCAATTTTTCTTGTATTCCTCATGCCGTTTGGTTAATTTCGCCACTTGGTCTCCTCTGAAGTTGCTAGTGCCCCACCAAGCTTGAAGCAATGTTGCAGAGAACTAGACAATTCCTGGCGGGCAAAATCTAGTTCTTCCCCAAGGGCAGAGAGTTGAGTGCGCGCGCGACCCTTTTCTAATGCCAACTCCCCCTAGCCAAAAGAAAGCTAGGCATGGGCGTAGTCACGCTCTGACTTCAGCAATCCCAATGCAAAGCTGCCACGGGCGTTCACCTCCCTGGCACAGTGAAGTTCATCGTGGAGGAAAAACACTTCATCACGAAGGATCTCCAAGTCGCCCACCAATGAGTGAGCATAGCCGTCCACCTGCTCTAGAAGAACCTCCATCTCCGCCATCTCAGCCTTCCATTGTTCGAACTCCCTCTTGGCATAGAATGAAAGGACATGCTTAGGGCGGACCTCGTCCTCCAAATCAGCGCAATCCGCCAGGTTCTAGGCCGCCAAATCATCAACGCCTTACAAAGGCAAAATCATAGGGAGCTTAAAAAGAAATCAGAGGAGGGGAAGAGTAGCTAGGGAAATGGAAAGCACAATACCCCAGACAGGAAATTCCATAACCGACTAGCCATGCTGCTGACAGCTTCATCTCTAGCAAAACCAGACGAGGGGGAAGCTCCTCCCAGCACCTTTGCATCATCCCTAACCTCGGGACCACGACATAAACCAAGGAAGAAGAGTTCATGAGGGACCACCATCGAGCCCATCCTACTCCCAGGGGCCTCGCCCAAGTCTCCCACCAGGCGAACAAATTCGGTGTGAACAATTTCGGCATCCTCCAAGTCAATGACCTCACTAACGAGGCCGCCGGTAGGGACACCCTCCTCACTAAGGAGAGGACTCCACACCATCGCCACAAAAGGAGTGAAAGGGCGAGGGGATAGAAACTCAATCTTCGCCAGCCTCCTGGTCAAGCAGAGGAGTCTTTTCTCCCTCTCCCTCTAAGACAATGGAAGGCAAAGAGTGGGGAGTTGAACTTTTGTCCCCACAGTCTTCTTGAAATTCATCAACAACGGGAGGGTCGTCGCCCTTATCACCACTCTAGGCACCCGAGCGCCTTTCGCAACATCCTGATGGCCCTCACTTTCCATGTAGGCTGCCCGGTCAGCAAGACCCAAAGAGAAAGCGATGTCCACATCCAAATTAACGTCGCCGCTTTCCCTTGGCAAATCGAAAGCTTCGAACGTAGGGAATTCAAATGTTAGACGCCAAATCAAGTTGTTGAAAAGGAAGATCAAAATCAAAAGCAGTCGATGGGTCAGAAAAAGCTTGACCCATCAAATCCTCGAGGTCGTCAAGACCTGGAAAAGGCGCGCAAGTTGGCAAAAGACAGGGGTAGAAGGCGGGGTACCTTGAGGTTGGTTAGCCACAGGGGAGGTGCCAACACCTGCACCCGCAGCCCCCCTCTTCTCTACAGCAGAAGGTGTATCCGTAGTAGCAACGCATAGGCGCTTCCGTGAGGCCTTTGGAGTAGACTCAGAGGAAGGCTTCATTGGGGAGACAGCGCCACAACCTTAGTTAGGAAAAGGCGATCCTTAACCATCGACCGGTCCATATCTCGTCCATATGTTCAGTCACCCAGGAGGGGACCATGTCGACTCGGGATTGCTCTCGTTCAGATAGAGAGCTTAAAGCCACCGCCAAACCTTTGTCATCAGGGACCTTACTCTAGGAGGCTTTAATAGGGAAGTCCCAGCACATAGCCTTTGAATTGGGAAATTCCCAACCTATTTTAGAGACAAAAAGAACTTCCTCGTCCATTGCTAGGCATTTGAATGGTGACTCTCAAAATGATCCAACCATTGGTCTTTATTCTAAAAACTAAAAATGTTAACCAGAGAGCTCCTCAAAGAATAAAACACCAAGAACTCTCAGGCGGTTAAATCTGGGTATTCTTCCCTAGTGGGTTTCAAAACCAAATGGAACATGATGCAAGAACAAAGAAGAACCCGCCACACATGGGAGTGAAGCTGTGCTGGGGCCAGCCGCAAAAGATCAAGAACGTCGCGTATTGGGCGACAAAAAAGAAATTGCAAATCGTAAGTAAGGGCACATACAAGAAGAGCAACATTTTTTGCAAACCCTTTTTCATCGACGTAACCACAATGAGGGAGTTCCAGGAGTATTGTGTCTAAAATCCCATAGGAGTTGCATAGATTCACCAAATTTCTGGCGGTGAGGGTGGAACGCCACCCAAATCCCTTCTTCCCGAGTATTGACAGAGGAAGACTACAGGACATAAGGGATCTAGGATATATTTCATTGGGCCATGAGGATGATGAACAAGTAGAGGAAAAGGGAAAAATAAAGTAGGTAAGAGCCACAGATAGAGAAGTCGAAGTAGTGGGAAATCAAGAACGTATAGAAGGTGGGAAGAAATCGTAAGGAAGATGATAAACTGAAGAGAGGTAACGAATCATCATTACCTGAGTAAATGACGTGACAGGAAGAGAACGTGGTGACGGTTACTGGCCGGCAGCGTACGCACGTTTCTCAAGTTTAAAATTCTCGCCTCTTGGTAAATGGAAACGACGAGCGAAGTAATTAATGGGCCAACAGGGCAGTCCATGGGTCTCACTGCCCTAGCAGGGTAGTCCATGAGTCTAAAACCCCTTGTTTGAGCGAAGCAAGGTATATATATAACAAAAGAAAATAGACAAATACTTCATTGTAAAATTCCCCACGCATACATGTGAGAAGAATTAGCAGGATAACTGGAGGAGTGAATATTGGCCTAACCCAAACTAAGGGCCCATGGCCCATCATCCATAAAGGATAACTATTCAAAGGAGTCATGGATTGAACGCAGGCTCTAGTCGCCCTGTTTATTAGGGCGAATAGACCCTCATGTTATGGATATAGATAAAGTGCTAACTAGATAATTTCGTGATATCAGGGCCTTTAAGGGCTAAGCATTGTGCAAAGTTGATCGATTAATAGTACTCATCTAATATTCTCCACGCATGTATATAGAGGCTACATGTAACCCTTGGATCATCTAATTGAGCATTCTTGAATTATTACTCCTCACTTATTGCTGGCTTAGACATCGAAGGTGTCACAGACACATCGTAGTTTGCTACCACAAATACGAGGAGTGTGGTGCTCATCCCAACGCTGCAACTTCCGCCAAATTAGAAGCAAGACCAGGGCCAACACATTCAACTCCCTTTTGATAATTCATTTCTAAGTATGGTTTTTCTTTTGAGAAATGAAAAAGAAAAAACTGTACCAAGTTTACGCTTCAAACTTCAAAACTTGGTCATGTAAATAAACTCTTATTGCTTCCAGATAAAAATATTTTAGGGTTCACGTCCAGCCTTTAGAAAGAGATATGGACACGTGAAGCAAAGTCTTAATAAAAATAATTATTAAATATCTAATGATGTCTATAAAGCGTACACAGAATAGCAATAAATAATGTTACTAGAGTTATAAAGTCTATCTTTCTTAATTTTATTTTGAACCCTCGATAACCGTACACAGAATAGCAATAAATAATGATGACTTTGCTTGTTTCAATTAAATATAGATACTTTTACAACCTTGCTTTTTTTTGGGAAGGAAATCATCTCTCACATTTCATTAAACTAAAGAAGAAATATACGGAGGAGCCTCTCCCATAGTTACAATGAAATCTGAAATGGAAAGAGTATTTTCGCTAACAAGTGTGCTATGATATTTCCCATTTCTCATTACATGTGAAATTTCACACTTAGCAAAACAACTAATTCTCTAGCCTCACTCACAAACATGCTTGCACTGGACCAAGCCTCTGCAGTGGCCTTTAGATCATTAATAACCTGCAGTGAGTCCCCTTCGATGACCATCTGTCCAAGGCCTAAGTCAAGACCAAACTAAATTGCCTGCAATGCACCATAAGACTCAGCTAGCAATGGATCAGGGAACATGTGTTTATTAATCCTCAAAGTAGCAACAATCAGTCCCTCACAGTCCCTAACGTATATACCAATGCCAATCACACCTTTAATTTTGTCTATAGCCCCATCCCAGTTGAGTTTATACCAATTGGAAGGAGGAGGTGACCAGACCTCTGCTGATGTGCACACTGGTTTGACTCTACAGCCTGTTCTCTGTTCTTCCTCTCTAATCAATTCTAATGTGTGCTTGGCCTCCTTAACCAAAGAATTAGGATGAGTAAATTCTTTGTTAAAGATGAAGTTGTTTCTTCTCCACAAGATTCTTTTAGCAACTACCATAAACTCTTGTAACACACAATGATCCATAGAGATAGTAATGGCTTCAACAAGTTGCAGCATCGAAAGTTGAGGCAGATAACACTTTTGAAGCTTTTTTGAGCACTGACTCCAAACATCCCTTGCAGCTCCATACCCCCAAAGAACATGAACTACAATTTCCTCTTCCAAATTGCAGATGAGGCATAAAGGATAGTCAACAATTTTCCTCTTGAATAAACTGGACTTAGTGGGAAGTGCTTCAAGACAAGCTCTCCACATAAAGACCTTTTCACCTGGGGGTACATTGGAGTGCCAAATCTGATGCCAAACCCTCTTAAACTGACCACTTGAAGATGATTGACCCTGATCTGCAGATTCCCTCTCCTTCATCATATGATAAGCACTTCGCACAGAAAAATAACCATTATGAGTGCCCTTCCAAATTAATCTGTCCTTGCAATTAAAAAAGCTAATTGGAGTTCTTAGGATTGCTTCTGCCTCAGCACTGTAAAAAATCTGTTGCACAAGATCTCTCTTCCAGGTTTTAGTGTCTGTGTCAATTAGTTCTGCTACTTTGGCCTTTCTGTCCAAGACTTTGACAGTTTTAAGAATCTTGTTGTGCTGGGAAAAATTCAACCATTCATCTTGCCAAATGTGAATGTCTTTACCTATGCCTACTCTCCAAACTGACCCCTCAAAGATAGTTGGTCTTGCTGCAATGAAACTCCTCGAAATAAAAGGACTAGCTCCCAACTTAGCTGATTGGAAATCAGAATGCTTGAAATATTTTGCTTTCAACACCTTGGCTGCTAGAGAGTGAGGATTCTGAATTAATCTCCAACATTGCTTAGCAAGCATAGCTTTGTTGAAGCATTCAAGATCCCTAAAGCCCATGCCACCTGCATCTTTAGCCATTCCCATTCTGCTCCAAGAAACCCAGTGAGTTTTGTTTTCCTTATGTTGTTGTCCCCACCAAAAATTTTGTATAACACTATTAATGTCTTTCAAGAGAGAGTTTGGAAGCTTAAAGACACTCATAGTATAAGTAGGTAGGGCTTGGACAACTACTTTGATAAAGATCTCTCTTCCAGCTTAGGATAAAAATTTCACTGAATGACTACTCAATCTTAGTCGACTTTTATCCAAAATACGCTTAAAAGTCTTATGTTCTGCTTTGCCAACAACTGATGGTAAACCAAGATAGTTTTCATAAGGCATAGTTGATTTCATGACAACAATATTGAGGATATATGATTGAGTCACCCTTGAAGTGTTCATGTTGAATATGATAGAGGTTTTCTCAATGTTGAGTCTTTGACCAGAAGCATCTTCATATACTTTAAGTAATCCAAATAGCCTGCCCCATTCAATAGCATTTGCCTTACAGAAAATGAGACTATCATCTGCAAAGAAAAGGTGAGAGATCCTCATCTGATCTCTGGACACTGGCACCCCATGAATCAGCCCCCTCTCTTATGCTTTTCCAATTAAATTGCTCAAAGCCTCAGCACATAAAATGAATAAATAGGGTGAGAGAGGGTCTCATTGCCTTATGCCTCTGGATGGATGGAAAACCTCTTGAGGAAAACCATTTACTGGTATAGCATAAGTTACAGTTTCAACACAACCCATCACCAACTCTATCCATTAAGAACTAAACCCCAGCTTGCATAAAACAGCTCGAAGGAAACCACACTCAATTCTATCATAAGCTTTGCTCATGTCAAGTTTCAAAGCCATGTAGCCTTCTTTGCCTGTCAATTTACATTTCATGGTATGCAAGGCCTCAAAAGCTACAATTATATTGTCAGTAATTAAACTTTCAGGAATAAAAGCTGACTGATGTTGAGAAACAATAAGTGGCAGAATCTTCTTAAGTCTATTGGCTATAGCTTTTGAAATGACCTTATACAAAACATTACAAAGAGAGATAGGCCTAAACTCTGACACTTTTAATGGGGATTTCTTTTTTGGAATAAGGGTAATAAAAGTACTATTGATCTCAGCAATACTACCTTTAGAATTGAGCACAAACAAAGCAGCTTCACAAACCTGAGGGCCAACTATTGACCAGTGTTTTTGAAAGAAAGCAGCAAGGTATCCATCAAGGCCTGGTGAGCTTAAGCCATTCATCTGGAAGGGAGCTTCCTCCACCTCCTTAAGAGAATAAGGTTTGTTCAGCATAGAGTTCATGTCATCAGTTACTCAAGGGGCCAAGTTTTCCAAGCAGACATCAATGTTTGTTGGCTGAGAACAAGTAAAGAGCTGCTGGAAATATGTTTGGAAGAGAGAGCTAATGCCTTCCCTCGATTCAATCTCTTGATTCTGATCATCCAGCAGTCGTTTAATGGTGTTGGTCTTCTTTCTCTGAGTTGCACATTGATGAAAAAACTTTATGTTCTTGTCCCCCTCTTTTAACCACCTTTGTTTGGCTCTTTGCTTCCATTTCAGATTCTCTGCTTCAAGAAGTCCATCCATAGCTGAGACATCTTTGCATTAATCTCTCATTTAAAGTTCCCCATTTTGCTTTTGCTCTATATAAGAAGCTTGTCCTTGCAATGCCTCAAGCCTTCTGCAGTAAAATTGAGTTTGTTACTAGCCATCCTTGGCTTACTCCATTCCCCCATCACCTTGCCTCAACCTTGCTTATAACAATAATTAGAAGAAGTTTCTTCCAATAATACACAATAATCCATGTGGTGCACTAATATGTTAAAGATTAATTTACCCATATAAAGCTCCAATAATTTCTGAACAGGTCGTTTAAAAAAATATAATAATAATAATGTTGAAAAGTTGGTATACATTTTGGAGTTTCTACATTAGAATAAGGTCTCGTTTGGATAGTGAGATGAGATAATTTTAGATGAGTTAAATAAAATATTATATTTTAATATTATTATTATTTTGAGATATGAAAATGTTAAATTATTTATTATATTTTGTGTGAATCTTTAAAAAAATTGTAATGATGAAATAAGATAAAGTGAAATAATTGTTGTATCCAAACAAGCCCTAAGATAACAAGGACAATATATGGATTAGAATAATAAATGCGAAAACATTAAAAGCATTTATTTAACGAAAAAACGTCAAATTCTCATTCAAGTTTTGTCCTGTGGATGGAATAAACATCAACTCACAAAGCAAGAGATTGACGAAGTCTGCCTAAAAAAAAATGAAAAGAAAAAAAGAAAAGAAATTGACTACCTCGTTTGCTTTCAGAAAATATCTCATCTCATCTAATCATTACAATTTTTTCAACTTTCAATATAAAATAAAATAAACAATTTAACTTTTTCAAATTTTAAAATAAAAATAATATTACAAAATATATTTTAACAATATTTTATTCAACTTTTTAACTTTAATCTTAACTCATCTCATCTCATTTCCGAAAACAAATTAGCAAGTCTTTGATCAGGGTTATAGGCTTTCACCTATGGGATTTAAATATACCTGGATGATAACAATATTTCAACCACCCCAAAAGAAGCCAAAGACTTTACACCACTTCCTAAGAAAGTAACTTTTTCAGATTGAATATTGTTTCAGTCCACTAACGGATTGGAAAACATTATGTTAACATTTTGAGCTCCGTTATATATTTAAGACTGTAAAATTGAGTTGCTATATTTTTTAATTTCTTTTTATTCTCAAAAGCTTTTTTTTTTTTAACTTATTACCAAATGCCATTTAATCTCGATGTATAATACTCATTTGCATTAGAATGAATAAAATATCCCAGGTCCAAAATGAGCTTCCACGCCCAATCCAATGGGGTCTCATCAAAAAGGAAGAAAGAGAGGAGGAAATGAGAGGATAAAGGAGAAAAAGAAACTGTGTCAAGGAAAAAAGTGGGATGTGACATAAAGAGAGCGAAGGACAGGACATAAAATAATGAGGGACAAGGAAATAAAGGGGGGATTTCTAGGCTTCTTCTGAATGGCTTCTTCTAAGTGACTACGGGAGAAAGCTTCTTCAACCTCCATACGAGAAAATCAGCTTTATCATCTGTATAGTGAACTAGGAGAGACTGTAAAGCACTCATATTTATAGTGAATGTGCACCCACAACAATTCATGGACGTAGAACCTGTAACGCTCCGGTCCCGCAAGGGTTGGAGAGTTACTTCCTATCACTTAAAACTCACATTTCAACCATATAATAATATACTCCAAATACCTAATATCATATAGAAATTTCGATTCAAACTAATTTCCTCAATAAAACAAATTTTCCAAAATGCCTAGTCATCATAACACAATAAAATTTCTTAATAAAAAAAACAACAATACTTATAAAAACTTTCTATGCTTAATCCACTATACTTAAATCATCTCATCAAATGCCTCATAATCTTGATCCTCAGCTGAACCATCAAAATATCTGAAAAATATTGTGGAGATAAGGGGTGAGTTATCAATAACTCAGTAAGCAGAGAACTTATACTAATATGTAAACATGAATATTTATAAAGTTCGGTATGCAGAACAAAACATTTACTTTCAGAATGCAGAAACAACATATTTACTTTTAGAATGCATAAACAAATCTTGTTACAAAACATCAGAGCGAAACTTTGAGAAAAACTTTCTTATTCAAAAATCCTTCAGCATATCATAAACTGAGATATCATCTTCATATCATATCGGAGTATTGCATCGGGACAAATACCATGTTTAACCCCCGTGGTAGGGTTATAAACCATCATTATACCCATGGCTGGGCCGTATACCATATTTCACCCCGTGGTAGGGTTATAAACCACCATTATCATCGGAACCAGATCATATTCAGATACAGAATCAGAAATTCATGCCAAGGTTTTTCAGATGCCACATTATATCAAAACCGAAAACTGAACAACTTCATATCACTTCACATGTTCGAAATAAACAGAATCAAAACATCTTCATTTATTCATTGCAAAAACTTTTAGATTTTCATATTCGCTCTTTTTGCGTAGTTCAGAAACATAATGCACAAAATTAGCTTATGTCTACACCAGTCATGACAGAAAATATTTTCTCTTATATAGAATTTATGCATATGTAGAATAAACATCTAAGGTCATTTTTCAGATTTCTTTTCAAAAGTAAACATGCTTATTTTCAAAGTCAACCTCATTTCATTTCTTTTATGCAAAACTAGTATATGAATCCCGCTTACCTGGGCTTCTTAACTTTTCAGAAATTCTCCACAATAATACTGAACAATTGTTAATCGTCATCTATCAAAATTCATCTAACTTAAATAAATTTTCAAAGAACAGATAATCTTATATATTATACCTGAAGTACCTATTTTAATTCCTAAAAGAACCTAAAATTTCTCTTAATTCTAAAATAGCATCACTTCCTAAACTCCTCAATATCCACACAACTATTAAACTCAAAATATTTCTAAAATTGCATAATATTATTAGTAATAAATACAATTATGCCATAAAATACATTTCTGGTTTAAAGACTCATTAAAACAAAACTGATTAAAGTAGGAGAGCAAATATTTCATTTAATAAGAAAAGACTAATTATTTTCTCTTTAAAGAGTTCAAAATAAAAGTCTTACACTATTATGTTCTTCTAAAAAAAATATATATTAGTACTAATAATATATTTCAAATATTTATTTAATCTGTATTTAAAACAAAACTCATACAAAATGAGTTTAATATATAAAAACTAAAACACGATCAACTTATAATTACTCTGTTAAAAACGCTTAGTAGTATAAGTCCATATGTCTACGTCCAAATAAAAATATAACATGCACGTAATATAAAACTCATGATTTCAAACCCAATCAACTCATTAAAATATAAATCCATTAATCTAAACATCCGAAATAATATATCTGGAAACATCATAGGGGTAAAAATGGTAATAATACATCTCATCTAATAGGTTAACCGAGACACAAAAATATTTCATTTTTAAGTAAACTACCAAAAAAACAGAGGACCAAGACGTGAGCGACTGCAGCAGCACTTACCCAAGGAAAACTAAGAGGCAGCAGCACTGTGGGGGAAGGAGGTCGCGGCGCACTGGAAGAGAGAGAGAGTGATGAGCGAGAAAGAGAGAACGGAGAGGGAGAGATGCGCGAGAGATAAATAGAGAGGGAGTTTATCGTGAGGCAGCGAGGCTGAGGTGGCGTGCGGTGGATGGTGGTGCTTGCGACGACGGGCAATGAGAGAGAGAGAGTGAGAGTGACTGATAAGAGAGAGAGAGAGCAGAGTGTGTGTGTGTGAGAGAGAGAGAGAGAGGGAGGCTTACGGTGCTGATGGTCGGAAATGGAGGTGGGACTGTGAGGACTCCGAAAGGCACCTTTGGGTTGGGGAGTGCATAACCGACGACGGCAGTGGCTAACCAGCAATGGTTGGTGGTCTGAACGGTGAAACAAGGGCTGGTTTTGGTGTGGAAGTGCGTATGATTTTTGCTCTGTTTTTAGTGCTTGAAACAGGGGTTGGCCTACGGTGGCTTACGGTTTCACATGGGGTTAGGCAATGGCTGGTGGCTTCCGTCGTGCAGGGGAAAAACTCCCACAAGGGTGGTTTCCATTCGGCTGCATGGGCTTGGGTTTCGTGGCTCTATTGGTGGCTTCCGTCGAGAAGGTTGGTGGGTATCTCGGGTTCACGTTGGCAGCAACTGGTTCGTGGTGGGTTTCCAGGTGCCTTGCGACTTGGTGCGGAGAAGATAGAAAAAATAGAGGTAGAGAGCATCGATCTACAAGGTGACGTGTATTGAGAAACCGAAATGCCTGGCATTGAAGGAGTGCACAGGAAAGGGTGGTTACGTGCATAGGGGCAGCGGTTACCATGCAGTTGCCATGCTTGATGTGGGGAACTTCTTGTACGTGGGCAGGAATAGATGAGTGTGAAGAGAAACAGTTGGGAGAAAAAAAATAAAAAAATATATTGAATGCAAGCTCCATGCTAGACCCGGGTGTTACAGAACCAATATCGAACCACGTAAATCTGTGTCTCGTTCTCTATTTATGTTCGTCGTGCACCTAGGAGAACATGGCCCACCCATTGTGGGCCTAGCACAGGCACCAGAGACCACACCGTGGACTATCAGCGACTTCTGTCACCACATTGGTCTCCTGCTAGCCACACCAACGACGCTCCACTGCAACTGTGTGCATGGGACATGCACGTGGTCAGAGCCTTCTCTCCCATCGACGAGAGGACCAGTAGAGGTACAGACTGACACTCGTGGGCCACCAACATTCTCTGCCTCCACCGCGGTGGTCCTCGACCACGAAGTCCGCCCAGGCTGCTCGGCTGCACAATGGCACAGTCGCCCATGCTCACACGATTAGTTTCCGAGGACAGGCTTCTCGCCCACGGGGTATGTCTGCTTGACCACCCTCCCTAGCCATGGAAGGTCCTCGCAAGTGGAAGAAGCTCCTCGCCACGATGGATACCTCCTCACCCATGCATGGAGGTTAAGCTCCTTGATCGCCCCCACCATCTCACCCACAGGAGGATGACCTCACCACCCTCCCTCAACCATGACACCATCTCGCCCACAGGAGGAAGTCCTCCCTACAGGCCCTTGCTACGATGGTCTGCTCGACCACTTGTCCCTCACACCCATGGTGTCCCACAAGGGGTGGTCAGTTCGACCACGAGACCGTCTCGCCATGGACCTCGCTCACGGGGGTTGGTCTGCTCGACCATTAGTCCATCTCACCCACGGAGGAAGGCTCTCACCACCCTCCCTCGGTCACGGCTTGCTCACTCACCATGACGACCATATCTTCACCTCATCATGGCGTGCATGCTTGGACACCATCACAGCAAGTATTCTTGTGCGGTGGGCCTATCTACTATGCTGCACCAAGACGACAACCCTCACACTCACCTGACAAAAGTGCATGGCAGGTTGTTCCACCATGCACCTAGGGCTCACAAGGCCTAACTTCGGGGTCCGCTGCATATTGCATGGCTTATGCAACATACCTAGCCGGTCGTGCTAGATTGCATCCCACTCCAGTAGCACGGTTGAGCTCTAGCTGCCGCTTTAGCATCATGATCGAGCTCCTCCTCCCTATGGAGCAGCGCGATCCAGCTCCTCCTCTTGCCGGAGCAGTGCAGTCGAGTTTAGCCTCCCGTCAGAGCAACAAAGTCGAGTTCTGACTCCTGCCAGAGCAACGTGGTTGAGCTCTGTCTCTTGCCATAGGAGCACAATCGAGTTCATACTCCTGCCATAGCAGCACAGTCAAGTTCAAACTCCCGCAGTAGTAGCGCGGACAAGCTTCGTCTCGTACCGGAGCAACGCGACCTAGTTTAGCCTCTCACCACACCTAGTGTGGTCGATCAAACTCCTGCCAAAGTAGTGCGGTCAAGCTATATCTCCCACTGCAACAGCGAGGTCGAGCTCCATCTCTCGCTCCTAGTGTAATCGATTCCAGATCCCCCCTGGTCAACAACAATGCAGTCGAGTTCAGACTCCCACCAAAGTAGCACGATCGAATTATGACTCCCGTCGGAGCAGTGTGATACTCACCAATTAATGCCTCCAAGTATAAAAGCAAAACTAGTGTATTGGGTGAGATTCCAAGGTCATTTCCTCAAGGACAATGGTTTCACAAGTTTTACGATGCAAAAATGTGTAAGGACATAAACACAACGAAAGATAATGTGACTGGTTGTGTTCTGAGTTTTCTGTATGAAAACAAATTACAAAATTATAAAATGATCAATGGTATATGTACAGAGGTTGTGGGAAATGTAAATGCACGTATCTGGTTGTGAATCAGTGAAAATTTGGGTTTCATTTTGGAGATTAAAAAAAATGAGATTAAAATTCCCTAAATACTGAAATTACAAATTTTGTATGTACCGAGCGGATTCACACAAAAAGGATGCAATCAAAGTTTTGCAGGTTAACTAGCACTTGGACTACAGGTTAGAGTTTCATTTGAATCAAATAAAGGATTGGATTTATGGGTGCTATCTGCTATTACTAACCCAATCAAGGAATCAATAACTTTGAAATAAAGTATGCATGCTCAAATTTACACACCAATATTTGAAATCCCTCATCAAATTACTATCCAACATCGTGTTTAGCTCTTGGTAAAAGGAATCCTTAATTGATTCAAGGTTCTATTGTGCCGTGAGTCTACAACAGATCAAGAACAAGAAATTCCTCAAACACTCATATGCAAATCATGTTTCTCAACATAATGAAGAGAATAATATGAAACTCACAGATACCAAACATTTATCGAAGCAAATAAAAACCTTCCCCTGCAACCCAAGTTTCAGATCTAGCCTCGCATCATCATTTTGATGATGAACATGAGGCACAATAAAACCCCTAACAGCAATCAGTGAAAGATTCGGGAAAACGGAGAAAGAAAATCCTAATGCTTCCCACAATCCAAATGAATTTTCCTTTGGCCCTTCTCCTTTTATCCTCATCTTCATCACCTATTTCTCTCTCTGTAACTAATTCTCCATCGATGTTCACGTATCTGCCCTCAAGGGTTTTCTCTCTTTCCTCCCGCGGGTCTCTAGAGTCTTCCCGTCACCCTCATCTTTTCCTTCTGATCAGTATAAGGCTTAAGTCCCTTGTAAGAGTCATGGGCCAATTTTGGATTTGAGCCTATCGTGCGGCCTTGGTCCAGGAGTACTGTAATGGATTAATTTCAACAGGATAGTATGCCTTACTAAAAGGCCCATCATTAGTAAGTAAATAGGCCTAATAATCATTTTGTATATTATTAAGACCATTTTTCAAAATATTGTGTATTTTAGCATTTGAGACAAATATAACCTGCTAAATCAAGTAATTCCAATAGACAAATTAATCACAATCCCTCACTAATCACACCCCCCAACTAACTTTTTGCTAGTCTCTTAGCAAGTAAGTGATCAACAAATCATAAGGGATTGATTTCCATTCAAGCATTTATATTTTTTCGAAAATCCTTACCAAGAATCAAATTTGTTGAGTCCAAAAATATTGAAATTAGTCTTACTAGATACTTGGTTCCAAAGAGGGATTTATACATTGATTTATCAAACAACCAAGATTTGTAAGAAGAAAAAGAAACAGCTTACTACTGAGTGCACAATTGTGTGTATACATTCCAAGGTTGACAACCAGAAGTCATTAAATGTCTAATCCATAGCAGCTAATCAAGAAGGACCAAGTGATCTTACTCTAATTCAAAACCACTGTAATAATGGTTTTCACGCTACTACACTTTAAAAGGTCCCTTTATTTTTTTCAAAGAACCTCGGTAGCAGGAAACCTTTTCTACTACACAAGTCTCTTTTTTTTCTTTTTCTTTTTTTAAATGCCTGGCTTGTCCCTTTTCTCAATTGATTTTCTTTTTCAGTACTCAGCCAAGTTTCTTCCTAAGCCATTAGGATATGGTTCATTAGAACCTTAAACAACTGCTAGTCTGATTAGTTAATGGCACAAAGGTGTCGTTCTAGGCATTCTAAGTGTAGGTGGTGGCAGATCTCAGCAAAAACCTTTTATACAAACTTTCTCTTGGTTTTAGTAACAACAAAAAAAAATGGATAAACATGTATCTTGACCTAAATTCTGAAAGAAAAAGTTTAAAGTGTTCCCTAGCTTCATCAAATTTGTTCAGGGCATCCAAATTCGAAAGAGAGGAGCCAATGCTGCTATTTCTTAAGCTATGGCATGCAAGGCTAAAGCTAACCCCCCCCCCCCCCCCCAAACTAGAAATCAACATTGTCCTCAATGTGTCGGAAATAGCAATTTCCAACAGAGAATAATACGAGAACATATAAGGGATTTGAGAGAAGTGAGTACCTGAGTGGTGTTGAAAATGAACAAGAATAGAGAGCGAATATAGCGACATAAAGGAAAACTGGAATTAAAAAAAAAAATTGAAATGTGCTGCAAAACAGGAAAAAAAAACTATATAAATTATACTTAATTAGCTGAAGAGTCAATGGGGTCAATTAAATTCAGAGTGAAATACTCAGTTGGAAAAGTAGAAAGGAAAGGCTAAAGTCTCTGACCATTTACTTTGAACGTGTTCCCATTTTGAGGGTTTATGAGTTCTACAGCACCATAGAGAAAGACAAATTTTACCAAGTATGGACCACTCCATCGAGATCTTAACTTGCCAGGGAACAAGTGGAGACGAGAATTGTATAAGAGCACTTGCTGGTCTGGTGTGAATGACTTCCTTTAAATGTGCTTATAATGGAAGTGCTTCATACGTTCTTTGGACAATTTAGAATTGTCATAGGCATCTCTTCTAAGCTCCTCTAGTTTAGCAATTTGTGATTTTCTTACCAAACCAGCTTGGTTAGTATCAAAATTAAATTGTTTGATAGCCCAATATGCCCTATGTTCTAATTCCACAAGTAAATGACATGCTCTGCCATACACCAATCTATATTGTGACATTCCCAAGATGGTTTTATAGGTCGTCTTATAGGCCTAAAGGGCATCAGACAACCACAATGACCAATCTTTTTTGTTAGGATTGACAGTTTTCTCAAGAATGTTTTTTTTATCTCTTTATTGGCTAATTCAGCCTGCCCATTTGTTTGAGGATGATAAGGTGTAGAAACCTTATGATGGATACCATATTTCTTCATTAAGGCTGAAAATGGCTTGTTACATAAATGGGTGTCATTATCACTAATTATGGCCTTAGGCATACCAAACCTTGCAAAAATATTTTCTTTTAGAAAATTTAAAACAACTTCTTGGTCACTATTTCTGCAAGGGATTGCCTCAACCCATTTAGAAATATAATCAACAGCAAGGAAAATGTACAGATAGCCATAAGATGAAGGAAATGGTGCCATCAAATCTATTCTCCAACAGTAAAAAATCTCAATTACTAAAATGGGTTGCATAGGCATCATATTTCTCCTAGTTATTCCTCCAAGTTTTTGACAAGGTTCACAAGTCGTACAAAAACTATAGGCATCTTTGAACATATTTGGCCAATAAAACCTACTTTGTAATATTTTCGCTATTGTTTTGTTGGCTAAAAAGTGTCCCCCACAAGCCTCAGAATGGCAAAAAGAGAGATTGACGGAAATTTCATTGTTAAGAACACACTTCCTAATTATTTGATCAGAACAATATTTAAACAGATGAGGATCATCATAAAAGAAAAACCTAGCCTTAGGTTTTAGCTTTCTAATGTCCTGAGCTTTCCAATGAGGTGGAGTTTGTCTTGTGACCAAAAAATTAACCAGGTCAGCATACCAAGGGAGAGTATCAATTGAAAATAATTGTCCATTAGGAAAATAGTCATAAATTAGAGGAGATTGAACATATGATTCCAATGTAAGTTGAGACAAATGATATGCCACTACATGCTCCACCCCTTTCTTGCCCTTTATTGTGATATTAAATTCTTGCAACAGGAGTATCCACCTAATCAGCCTTGGCTTTGCATCTTTTTTGGTTAATAAAAATTTAAGTGATGCATGATTAGTGAAGATAATGACAGGTAAACCAAGTAAATATGCTCTGAATTTGTCTAAGACAAACACTATGGTAAGCAGTTCTGTTTCTGTGGTGGAATAATTTTTTTTAGCACTATTCAGAGTCTTACTAGCATAGTATCTAACATATGGAAGTTTATTGTTTCACTGTCTAAGTGCAGCTCCTACAACAAAGTCACTAGTAACACATTACTTCAAAAGGGAGTGTCCAATCTGGTGGTTGAATGATAGGTGCAGTGGTGAGAAAAGTTTTTAATTGATCAAAAGAAGTTTGACAATCCTCAGTCCATACAAATCTGACATCATGCATTAATAATTGGCAAAGAGGCTTAGAAATAGAACTGAAATTTTTTATGAATCTCCTATAGAACCCAGCATGGACTAAGAAAGATCTAACATCTTTCACACTCCTAAGCATAGGTAAATTTGAAATCAGCTCTATCTTAGATTTGTCAACCTCAATGCCTCGTGAAGACACAATATGACCTAGGACTATTCCTTGTTGTATCATAAAATGACATTTCTCCCAATTTAACAGCAATTGTTTTTCTTCACACCTGGTGAAAACAATGTTTAAGTTAGCCAAACAGGAATCAAATGAATTTCCAAATACTGAGAAATCATCCATAAAACCTCTACAATATCTTCAATTAAGTCACTAAAAATGCTTAGCATGCACCTCTAAAAAGTGGTTGTGGATAGTCCAAATGAGATTCTTTTGAAGGCAAATGTCCCAAATGGGCAAGTAAAGGTAGTCTTCTCTTGATCTTCAAGGACAATTTCTATCTGGTAACATCCAGAAAAGCCATCTAAGAAACAATAATACTCATGTCCAGCCACATTTTCTAAAATCTGGTCAATGAAGGGTAATGGGTCCTTCCTAGAGGCTACATTAAGCTTTCTAACACATACTCCATTCAATTGTCATTCTTGTGGGCGCTAATTCTCCTTTTTCATTTTTTACAACAGTCACCCAGATTGTTTTGTTACTACTTGAATTGGGCTTACCCACTTGCTACCTACTATAGGGTAGATGATGCCTATGTCTAGCAATTTTATGATTTCATTTCTCACCACCTCCTTCATTGTAAAGTTTAGTCTCCTTTGCATCTCCTTAGAAGGTCTAGCATCCTCTTCTAAATATATCCTATGGGAACAAGTTAGAGGGTTTATACCTTTCATACCAGCAATGTTCCACCCAATGGCTGACATGTGCTGTGTCAGCACCTCCAGTAGCTTACCCTCATGATCAGTGGTCAATTGAGATGAGATTACTACTGGAAATGAATTATCAGGTCCCAAGTAAGCATACTTTAATTCTGCTAGCAAAGGTTTCAACTCAAGAATTGAAACTTTTTCAATGGAGGGCTTTGATGGTGCTGCTATGGATGGTAATGGCTCAAATTTGAGCCTCCACTTGGGTTCCTTGCAGCAAATACAGTTGAAATAATGTTAGTATCATCAGATAAAATCGGGGAGTTTTCTAAATCCTCCCACTGTTATTCAAAATCACAATTTAACAAAGAATTTTAAGCAATAATGTTCTCCAAATCATTGACTTCTTAAACTTCCTCTACCTCTTGGGCTTGCCTATAAAAATTGATTTTGGAAATAGATTTCATCTCAAAATTCACATCTCATATCATCTCATCACATCTATTTTCCAAACATAATTCAAATACAAATATTTTCAAATTAATCATTATAACTTTTTTAAACTAATTATTACAACTTTTTCAAAATTTCAAACAAAAATAAAAAATAATTCAACTTTTTCATATCTCCAAATAAAAATAATATTATAAAACTATATTTTAAAAATATTTTAATTTAATAATATTTTTATTTAACTTTTTCTCTCTCATTTCTCAAAACTCAAAAAATATTCAATTCAAAGTATCTCACTACTATTCACAAACTATCTTAATATTATTCACAAAATTATCATCTCATCTCACTATCTAAGTAAATTATCTAAAACAATTATCTCAAAAGCAAAGTCCAATTAATTATTCGAACCTTCTTAAATTTTATTGAAAGGATCATAATTAGACTAAATAAATTTACACCATCGATTTAATTAGAATTTTTAAAATTTTATGGTGCCATAAAATTTTTTTATAATTTTAGAATGAAATTGGATCAATAAAAGAGAACCACGTGTCAGTCTCATAATAAGCTACTAGAACGCCTTCCATGGACGTCCCATACAGCTGTAATGCATTGATATATAATATAATTTCTCTGATGGAAAATGCCCCACCCTTCTTTTCATCAAGTCTTGCGAGGAGTCAATAAAGTAGTTTTGTTTCCTTAACCGATAAGCATTGTTCCCAATTCCTTTTATTTACACCGACACCCACACTTCTTCTGCTCCCCCTCTTCCTCACGCAAACACACTCGGTCGCTTGCTCACAACCAAAAGTCAAGTCACAGAAATTTTTAGTGAAACCGAGAGAGAGTGGTGAGTGTCCATAAACTTTATCCCAACTTTCAAGCTTTGGTAAGTGCAAAAGCTCCATTCTTATTTTTAGTACTTAGATGTAGAACATGTTAGCTTGTGTTGGAAGTGTTTTTTCTGGAAATAAATGGTTGGTTTGTGAGTTGGTATTGGGCGTATGTTTGGTTGGCATGCTATTAATAGTTGATGATGGCTCAAAGTTGCTGGATGTTAATTTTGTGATTGTAAAGGAGTTTTGTGATGAGTATGATTTGGGTTCAAGCTTCTATTACGAGCTTAGTGTCCAAATATGTTAATATGCAACAATATTACAAACCTATGTTATGGTTATATAGCACTTTTACTGTAAGATAGTGATGATTTGAGTTCTTGTTTAGAAATGTTGAATTTAGATAGTGATGATTTGAGTTCTTGTTTTGAAATGTTGAATTTTACGAATTATATGATGAATATAATTACTGTTTAGGTTTATAGTGAGTGTGAGTTGTTCATATATGAGATAAATGCTTAGGATTCAAGTAAATAGAGGACATAGGCATCAATACTAATAATAAGAGTCGGTTTGAAGGCTTGATGTTCAGTAATGCAATAGTTGATGTTTTATTTCAAATCTGGAATTTTTATGACTTGGATGTTGTATTTGGACTTATATTAGAATTGATGATTTGCATGGCTTAGATGTCCAAGAAAATCAACATATTAATAGTGGATGAAGTTATAAGTTCAAAATGGTTATATACATGTCTCGGGTTGAGCTGTTAATTAGTGATTTAGGCCTTGTTTGCATTCAAAACCCACCTCAACTCATTTCAACTCATCTCATCTCATCATTACAACTTTTTCAAATTCCCACACAAAATATAATAAATAATTCAACTTTTATTCTACTATTCACAAACCATCTCAACGCACCTCAACTCATCTCTGAATCCAAATCACTCCTTAGAGTTTTCCTCAAAGTTATCTTGGATTAATTGGTTGTTTGAGCACGATAATGTCTAGAATTGATCTTTATCATGAATATTTTAAGAACTTAGGATACTATGATGTTTTAAGCACACAAATACATCATAGAAGCAAGAAACTTCACAGTGAGCTTTGCTTTGTATTTTGGGTAAATTTGGTTATTTGTGGTGGAAGTTTAACGAGTTAATTTTTTATTAAAATCTGTCTTGGGATGAGGTTTATTGATAATTTTGGTTTAAAGCTTACAAGCATAAGATTAAGGCCTCGTTTGGTTATGCTGTTTAGATGAGATGAGATGAGATGAGATGTTTTGTTGAAAGTTGAATAAAATATTGTTAGAATATAATTTTTTAATATTGTTTTTATTTTGAGATTTGAAAAAGTTGAATTGTTTATTATTTTGTGTGGGAGTTTAAAAAACTTGTAATGATGTGATGAGATGAGATGGTTTTTTGTATCCAAACCGGGCGTAAGCTTCAAAATGCACTTAGTGATATGTTTATGTTCATGAAATTCAGAATTGGTGTTTTCTTGGGTTTGCAGAGCGATAAATCATATTCTAAGGTTAGAAATGTATTTAGAATAGAAAATACATGTGATTTTTGAAGTTTTGTGAAATTTGGGGTTAAATTGCAATTATTGAAAGTTTTGGGATTAATATGCAATTTTCAAGAGTAAAGGGGTTAGAGTGCAATTTTTTCTAAATTTTGGAAATTTTTCTAACCATAGTATATACACTTATTTATTTCGGCCTTTGAAGTTAACTTTTTCAAGTGAGGGAGTTCGTAAGTTAACTTCTAACTTGTGGTTTATGTTAGTATGCTTAGTGATAAATGCCATATTAAAAATTCATGTTCACGTTCTAAAGTTCTATAGATATTTGAATTATTCATGTCATGATATTATGTCATCCCTTATGTAGCATATGAACATGTCATGAAGCATAACGTACGCATTAAAAATATTTTTATCATGACCCAAGCTAGGATGGTGGATTATCCTAGTGGAACTCCTCTGTCTACTCTAGAGTACGTAAATGTAGATTGGAGTCTCCTGGGTTAATGAAGAATAGTTAGTTACCTCGAAAGAGATAGTAATAGTCTTGGAGTGAGGGTAAGTATGTGCCTTCTCTTTGGTGGAGGCTAGAGAGTACTATTAAGTGAAGGATGTTTACGTGAAGTTTGAGTACTCTTGAGACGAAGCCATAGGCGGTGTTACCTGTCGTGTGGTGAAGATAACTAGTAAGTGCGTACAGTTTTGTGGGGAACTGTGAGGTACCATAAGCATGTTTAAAAGATGATGTTATGATGATGATGATGATGTTATGATGTTACTCTCTTTTGCTAAAGAATATGGATGGGAGAAAAATACAATTTTTGAGTAATGCAAGTTCATATGATTTATGCATACATTTCATTATTATTATTAACCATGCTTTTATAAACTGTTTGAATGTTATTGGTCTAACTTATTGAGTTTCGATGCTTGTAATTAAGGAGTATGCTACTCCAAGAAATTTTATTTTGCTTTTGGGTCTGTAAATATTGTACTGACTAGCTGTCCGTAAAATCTGCTCTTTGTTTATAATTATGAGTGAAGTTTGTGATTTTAGTTTATTATGGTACAAATTTTAAACTAAACAAAGTTTTCCATTGCGATTATTATATATTTCTAGAAGTATGCTAGATGCATTGCATATTATCTATCATGTATGGGGTATGTGACCTTGTGTTGTATGTCTTGACGCTGCAGTCTCTGTTATATCCTAGGCGGGGTTGGGGCATCGCAGTACCTACCTTTAAAAACAAATTATTTGTGCTCTACTTGGTATTAATTAACCCTCTAAACCAGCTGAACCCATTCGTTTATCAGTTGGATTGCCCTGCTTAAGTTCTTCATCAACGAGGGAGCTGAAGTACCTTATCTCAATCACAAACCTCTAGATCTATCCAGGTATTTGTCTGTCTATCATATTAAATTCCTAGCTTGATCAGTTGGATATGCTCTTGCTAAATAAAGGCCTCCCTCTACCCTATCATACATCTCTCTCTACACAGGTATTAATTTTTCTTTGATCTCATACTAGATAGATCTAATCTTATATCTTTTTCATTGTTTCCACTATTAGCGAAGTGAATGGAACTTTTCAATTTCAAGAAGTTCTTAGCAGATATTAATTACTTGTTCCTTATTTCGGTATTAATTTGCTCGCCTAGATTATATCATCAAAATGATGGCATCCGTATGAAATTGCATCGAATATCACTTCAGTTCATGAATACTTAATTGGGCAACTGCTTTCATTTTTAATGAATATATATCATTACTGCTTTTGATGAAACTGTGAAGTTAGGAAAAAGGTGAGTTTTTGCATTACAGTACTATTTCGGATTGTCTCTGCAACTTGGTAACATGAAATTGGACTCTATAGTAATCGCGGATCAGCATTCTGCAGTGAATATGTATCCATGCCATTGAAATCATAGCTTATTGCTTACAGATTAGATAGGACCATTATCCTCCTAAATCCCCCCCTGGGGATATTATACAGCACCACTTTATCAGGGAGGAAGTTATGGAAGATAGTTATGGGAGATTATAATATGGCTCAAATTGCCTACTAAAAATTGTCCAACTTCAAGTATTATGTTTACTTTAGGCATTATGAAATATGAGGGTAAAAGAGTAAAATCACATGTTTCTAAGTGGTGTGCAGAGTGTGGGGCTTATATCTAGAATTTTTCTTACTACATAATAGGTTACCTGTAATATTCCAGGCGAAGCAATATTTTCCAATACGAGAAATGTCTCTGGTTTTTGTGTTTTTTTTTTACTTTTCTGAAACGAGGCAAACATAACAAAGCAACCTGAATCAGGAAAAGAAAAGAAGAGAAAAGAAAAGGGTAAAATTTGTATATTTGCTTTCTTATTTGCTATATATACTAAAATCACATTTCCTTAGTACGTGACATTAATCTTTGTTTAGTTTCATTGATCCAAAGCTTAGATGTGTAATCTGAATTTTGGGGCTTAGATTATGAAAAAAAGAAATATAATTAACATGTACGTCCTGCAATATTTAATACTAAATAATTAATAATAAAATCCACATGATGATATTACGTCTATTTCCCTCTACAATAAATCCTAAAATTTGAGCAAACTCTAGAGAATCCATTTAGGCTGACATATTTTTACTTAATTTGTTGACTTATATATATGCATAATTGACTTATTGCGCATCCATCATCGGTGCCAATGTTGAAGTTGAGCAGCGAGCTAGCGGTGGTGCGAGACTTTATATTATTTAATTTGGCTTGTTTGTTCCATGCATGCAGCGGCGCAAATAATGATTCAATCGAAAAAATACTCTTCCGGGATATCTAGCCACCAGCCAATGGATATCATTATGAAGAACATGCAACAGATCCATTTAGGCCAGACCGGTAAGGTGAAACCGAATGTGCATCACTCATTCCAGACCAATTCTAAGATGAAAGTAGAAGTCAGGAATTCAGTCGAGATCAGGAGTAGTACTAAGGTGCAAATGCCAAGTACTAATTTCCAGTCATCAGTCAAAATCACAAAGGAGAAAATGGAAATGATCCAGTCCTCAAATTCTTCCGGCCACACAAGCAGGAACGTCGGTAAGAGTATTATTAAATACAATTATGAGTTGTGCAAGCATCACGTATTCTTTTTAACTTATTGCGTCAAAAAATTAATTTTTTTTATATAGGTATTATATTTACTCATTTTTTTGAAAATAAGTGCGCAACGCTTGCACAGTCTGACTGCATATATTTTTTTAGCAGATATATCACCAACTTATTGCATATAATTAATTGATAGAATAATTAAATAGGCTTGTTAAATATTGTGGTTGGCATGCAGGCCGCCAACTAATGCTACCATCGAAGGAGACCAGCAAGGGGCAAGGTCAAAATACAAGACCAGTAAGGAAGAGTAGTAACCACCACTCAGGATCTTGCCACACAACCAGGACCAGTACTAAGAGCAGTACTAGGGAAGAGCAAAAGAGTACTGAAACCCGAAAGCACTATTATAGAAAACCATAAGCAGCAAAGCCACACATGATCAGTGATCTAGCTGTTTAGAAAAATAAGTTGACAGTACGTTCGGTATTGCTCTAATTAGTATTCTATATATTGTGATCGATCGGTGCTTGTGTTTTTTCTTTAAGCTGTACGTACGGTGGTGTATTCGATGATCTGTGGGATGATGCCTTTTAATAGTACAATATGCTTATAGTTGTTGTCTTTTTATTTACACCGGTCTTGAATGTGTAATCCTGTATAGGGAATCCGATGGAGTTAAATAAAGACTCGGTTACCTCGGATCATCTCATATATAAGAGTACTGGATTAGCTATTTCAGTAGGCATACTTTACATATTATTTCATTTTTTGCGTTTTGTCTATCTCATTCAAAACTTAATGCCATATTAGATAATCCAGCTAAACTCTATATAATAAATAAAATATTATTTATTTTTAACTTTATTATTTCTTTAGAATTTTTTTGTCATATTTTACAGATCTACCTGTTTTAATTTATTTTGTAATTTAATAAATATATTTTATTTTAATTATTATAATTTATAATGTGTAATTTTTTTATGACTTTTTCTTTTAAAATGAAACGGTTATATAGTTTATTCTAATTAAATTATAGTTTTTGTTACTTATATTTTTTATTGATTATTATTTGCAAGTGAGAATCTAACTGTAAATATCTAGAATTTTATGAAGTTGTTAATTTAATTTTATACAAACATTTCTTGTAAGTTGTAACTTGTAGCGTTTGGGTGAAATAAGAATAAAAATTAAGATGGTCTTTCTACCGTTGAGATCAAATTTGTTGCACCTCTTTTGGTTTTTGTAGTTAAAAGTTAACATGATTTTATTTTGCCTCATCCAATATAAGACAATATTGGCTTCCAAAAAATTTAATACAACAGAGCCCAAGTATCCTTGAGCTAATCAAATATTCTAGTCATCCAATCTTTCAATAAAATCAAATATAGCAACTTAACAATTAGGGAAAAGCCCCAATTCTCAATCATTTGGAGGTGTTGGGTCTCCATACTCATAACCACCATCGAACTCTCCGTCGGCATCAAATTCTATGGTTAAGAGGAGTGGAACAATATTGGGTCTACCACGATGAGATTAGAGTGTTACAGTCTCACTAGAGCCCATTGTCTCCTAATGACAACCTAGGGGATGTCACTTAATATTATGCGCTCTTGAGTGACCAAAAGTGCTCCACCAAGATCATGCCTTATCTCGACTTGGAGTCATGATACACACCCACGTAAAGCCATGTAATTAAAAAAATCTAGCAATGTTACAAAATCCAATTTACTCGCATAAATCATACTACGATGGAAAGATTTTCAACAAGTAGATACAAGTCAAAAGGTAATCCAATAATAAGATTTTAGCAATTATTTTACATGTTATATACAACCCAAAAATAAGAAATCCAATAACAATTATATGATGAAGAATAGTGCACAACAATTATGCGATGAAGAATAGTGCACGTGGGAAAATTTTCAGCAAGTACTTACAAGCTGTAATTCAGGGTAAGGGTGGGCATTTCTAGCAGATATTGACAAATTGCAAACCAGTGCAAAAGTGAAAAATTCCAACAACCCTTTATGACTTAAAAACAGTATGAATGAGGGAAAAATTCCAACAACATAACTTAAAAGTCACTTTCTAAATGAGAAATAAAATATTATCATAAAAGGCAAAAATATCTAAAAATGGATAGTTGAATGGGAAAACAACTAATTTTGATCTAAAAACGATGCACACCATGCAAGCTAAAAAGAGCTTTCTGAATTAGGGTTACATGCGCAATTTTGATACCTATAGTCAAAGTTATGGCCAAAATACAAATACATGCTCAAAACTATCCCAAATCAAGGATAGATCACTGTTTCCTACCGTACTTGCAGATCTTCCGTCTCAAGGTAGTTTAGCACCATCAACATGCAACCTGACAGCTCAACATCATTAGCCTCAGATCCTCCTACATCATAATGAGTGAAGGAAATCCTCTTCTACATTGCGTGATGTGAGAATTGGCATAAATATTAATATTGAGGTCGATGAGGAGACCAATGCAATTGCATATGAGATGAAGAACGCCAAAAACCAGTTGCTTCTTAATAAAATAGGAGTACCTAGTTCTTGATTGTTTGTGACGACCTCAAACCCCCACTTGGGATGTAACGGAGACTTGAAGTATCGAGATATGCAACGTATAATTACATACTCCCGTCCATGACAGTTAATATGTAATACATTTTAGTATGCAATAATCGCAATGGAATAAGGGTGACTAAACATAACTCATGCCAGAATGAACTAAAACATCCCAATAGAATTAATAACCAGCATAAGTTCAAACTTAAATATAACATATCCTTAATGTAGAATTCTTAAAGCCAAGTTTCAACAATTAAATCAACTCTCTCATACGCTCTATCGTATATAGAGTTAGTGCTATGAACATCTGAATCAGATCAAATCTCCTCTCCAGGTCCGACTCCTCCTCAACCAATCATATCCATTAGTCCATCCTGGTTGGTCTGCTTCGGTCATGATATAAGTTCTACCATTCAGGGGGAAATGGTAGTGAGACTACCACAGTGAGATTCCTTGAAATATCAGTAAGTTAACAACCAACTTGCATAAAGATAAATTATGCATGATAAATAATAAATATGTAATGCATGCTATGCAGAAAATCAATATTTGTCTCCCATCTAGATTTCTCAACATTCTCAGAAAAACTTTGATGCACATTTTCTTACAGAAAACATTTTTCAATTCAACTTTAAAAAACATAACATTTCATTATCATTAAGGCATATTAACATTAACCTTAACATTAATATCATAATGTATGGTATTATCACAGTTCCCCATATGCATTGTGAGTACCTGCTAGTGATTGTAGTACAACTTATGTTGAAACTACGTTGACTGTAGACTCGTTCTCAATGCATTGGTAATATAATATTTCATCATAGTATCATAACATTCATCATAATGTATGCACCCACCAGTGTTAAGTGCCATAAAATTTGACTTCGCTCCGGTATCGTTTAAAAAGAATCCATTCGAAACCCGTTGACTGTTCTTCATCAACCTAGGGGTTACCGCTCTATTTGTACTCACTCCAGAGTTGACGAATGAGTTTTTCTTGGATACTTCCCCATCCTAGCCTTTGGGGTCGTGACAAAATCTTTTTTCATGCAATTTTTTAAAAATATTTTTTCATAACATGCGTTTATAAGTATGCTTCTTATGAAAATGAAAATTTTATATAACTTGCTCAAATGATGAAAATTGCACATGTTAGCAAGTAGTCATATACTTAATGTATCATATAACATGATGTTTCATGCTCAAAATGACATTTATAACATGAATGTGACATTTATCAATAAATCATAAATAAATTATCAAAGTGTAAGTTAGAGGCCAACTTATAAACTTCCCGAGTTTAGAGAATCGAAGCGGTTGTAATCAAAGTTATACTAAGTTAGAATTTGAACTACTAAGGAAGAATAATCAAAGGGGTTCAAAACTAGTATTTCCAAAATTGCCCCTAAACTTAGCAAAATTTGCACTAAGGCCCTAAATGTTCATTATTTGAATATGGGCCCCAAAATTTGCATATTTGCATTGTGACGCCCCGACTCCCTCGTACGGCAACACGGGAATCGTGATGTCGGGATGACGACAACACGGTCACACATCCCAACGAAAGTGCCAAGTGTGTGTACATGGAACGGTGTACAATAACAACGTAGCAGATTAAGTCAACTAAGTACCAGAATTTAAATATAATCTAAACATCAGTAAAAGGTTTTAAAAGTAGTTATACAGTCATCCAAAATAAAATAAAATACATGTCCCAAATAAAATGAGTGATCTCAAATCACTCCTCGGGCGGAGCCGACTCCTCAGGCTCACCCTCATCCTCATCTGCATTGAAATGTGCGTTACCATAAAACGGTACCATAGGTAAGTATAAGCCAAACAACCCTCAGGAATAAAAATGCATTAATGCAACCAACATGCATGTATATGATGAAATATGCATTATTCTCAAAACATCATTTTTCCCGAAAATGAATATTTTCCAACACACCCAAAAATCCCATTTGGCCCAAAATATCTGCAACACATTTTCCCAGAAAATGATCACACAATTTACAAAATCTAACACACGCTATTTTCCCAGAAAATAGTTCATTTTACCGTATGCACTATGATCTCCCCTAGGGATCATCCGAACGTCCTGGCTTCGTAGCGATGCCCAGTTCTGCGCCCAGCGCATTCATGGCCAAGCATCCACTACGCAACGAGCGATGCCCAGTTCTGTGCCCAACACGTACGTTGCCAGGCATCCTCTAGTCCCTGCCAACAGAGGGACCACGGAGTCGGCATGAGACCATCTCGTCCGATCCCATTGTCGCCCGGCGACAATCCAGGGGACGTCACTCAGTATATTCCGCTCCCGAGTGACCAGAGGAGCTCCACCGAGATAATGCCCTATCTCGACTTGGGGTCGTGATACACACGCACCCAAAAACATTCTCACATGAAAACCTAGTTTTCGTTAAACACATGAACATGAATGCAATTACACGAAAACCCAGTTTTCATTTACAAACATGATCATGCGTGTAAATATGCAATGTACATGAACCACACCAAATCCAACCAACAATTCAACACAAATCCAATCACACAAACAAACTTCCTCCACTAATCCATCCTACCCCCGTACTCCTCGGACTCAGTCCGGCAAAACCAATCAAATCACAGTGTAATGTTTTAGTGTAAAAATATATTTAAATCATAAAAGTTCTTTGAAAAATACTTACAAAGCTATATAATAATTTCTGAAGAATCACGAAGCTGCAAGAAGTGGCAACACAGCTACAGAATAGTGCCAAATGCACTGTGGTCGTGGGTCTCAAAAGACCCACTTTTGAACGAGTGCAAACGAAGACCCGAGATTGATAGGGTAGGATTTAGGGATGTCGGTGAAACTAGTGGTGGTGGTGGTTGGCCTTGGGTGGCGGCATAGAGGGTGTTTGAAGTGCAAAAATACCCAAAACGAAAATGGAGTTGGATGTACTTTACCGTTGGCGGATCGGAGCTGGGGTTGGTGCATTGGGTTGCTAGTAGGTCGAGGATGAAGTGGTGAAGAAATGGTGGTCGGAGGTGGTGCGACGACGGCGCTGGAGAGAAGAGAAGGCCGCGGCTTTGCATCGCGCGTGGGGGCTCACGGCGGCGCGAGAGGGGTTGGAAATGGAGGGGTGGGGTCGCCAGTCGGTGGGGGAGGCAGTGGGCTGGGCGGTGTCAGTCATGGGCAGCTCACGGCGGCGCTGTGGGTGGAGGAGAAAAACGGACGGGGAGAGAAAGAAAGAGACGTCGCGCGCGGGAGGGAAGCAGGGGAGGAAAAAAGGAAGAAAAAAAAAGAAAGAAGAAAAAGAGAAAAGAAAAGAAGAAGAAAAGAAAAAGAGGAAAAAGAAAAATGAAGGAAAAGAAATGAGGTCCAATCCTCACATCTTGGGTCACAAAAATCATCCAACGGAAACGATTTCAAAACAGCAAGTAAAATAAAATAATTCAAACGTAGTGATTAAAATGAACATAAATAATTAAATCCAACAATAACTTAATTTAATATGAAAAAAAATTTAAATACATAACAATAATTAATTTTAAGAAAGCATTTCAAAATAATTTTCACAAAATTAAAAATTATAAAAATAAACCAATTAAAAATCCAACAATTTTAAAACAAGAGAATAAATTTTTGAATTAATAAAAATAATCATTCAATAAAAATACACTAAAATACGAGGTGTTACATGCATAACCTTTATGGATGCATGTGTATTCAAATTCATCAAGTGCCAACTATAATTATAACCTTAGGGACAAATTAAAAACTTAGGCTCAGTTCATACAAATTCATCCAAACACTTAAATATGACTCAAGACCTAATTATTAGGGGTGTAAATCGGTCCGGTCCCCGAGGCGGGGGGAGGGTGATGTCATCATTTTCCCCAGACCTAACTGGACCGAACATCCCTAGGGACCGGTACCTATTTTTCTGGTCTGGTCAATACATTCGGTCTGGCCCTTTTAGTTTTTCCTTTTTTTTAAATAAACAAATCAATTAATAAAAAAAATATTATTTAAAATACTAAATTAAAATTAAGTGAATTATTAATGTGGATTATGTAATTAACTCAATAAAAAATTATTTTATATGGTCAATGATAATAATTAGATGAAAATTACATAATTAATTATATAATTATTATATAAATAATAGATAATATATACTTTCAATTTGGTCGGTCCGGTCCAGTCCGGGGTGGGAAACCACTGGATTGGGACCTGACCAAAAAGTCTTGGTCCTCTATTTCAGGGATCGAGACCGACCGGTATTGGTCCCGGGTCGGTTCGGTTGGTTTCTCCGGTCCGAACCGACCAACTTTTCTACCCTACTAATTGTCACTAAACCATCCATTAAACATGTATGATGTTTCTAGCTTTCTTTACGAACAGATGTTTAAAAACTTAATCAAATAATGCATTTTCATTCATATCCCAATCACAAGACTTTTCTAAATGCACATTATTCAATCTTAGGTAAAATTAATCAAAACTCCATAAGTTAAACATAAACTAAGCAAAACTTATGCATGCTAGATGATCAATACAAGATATGAATTTAAAACCTATCAGGACATGCTTTCAACCTTAAATTTAAACCTTCAATATTCATTCAAAGACATGGGATAATCATATAAAATTATATCAAGACATGTCATGATTAAAAATTCAACCAAAAGCAATTTATTTCATCAAAACATCCTATCTGACTAGATTTGATATTAGCATGCTAAACCTTGATTAAACTCAATCAAAATATCATTCTCATGCCATAATTTAAAACCTAATATGTCATTCTAACACTTAAAAAATGATAGACAAGAAAACTTACAAAATCGTGGCCTTTTGAGCTCCCAAACACACTCACTTCAAGAACACTCTCACAACTCACTTGGTTTCACTCTTTTGCACACTAAGAGGAGAAAAGCCCTTCAAGAACTAAAGAGAAGGCTTGGAGGAGTGGTGTGGGGATATGAGGAGGTGAGGGAGGTATTTATAGGCTTCAAGGAGGGTGTAGGACGTTGGCTTTGGATGAAGAAGGGGCTTGGGATTGGTTGAAGTGGGCGGTGGAGTGTGGTGATGCAAGTTTCAGCTTGTGTCATCACTTGTGCAGGTGAATAGTATTCAAACTCTTATCATTTCTACATTTTAAGGTGCTGCCTTGTGTTATGTGGGTGTAGGTGCTGCCATGGTGCAGAAATAAAAACAAAAATGCAAAGGATTGCATGGTGATGTCATGCTAGTAGCCGACGGGTAGGGTTCTTCAAAGTTGGCTAGTTTTTGCTTACTTGTTTGTCTCATCTTTGTGATCTATTTTGCATGTATGATGACCTTTATTTGGAGCCCTTTCATGCAAGAAAAGAAGGCTGGATTGGCTGCCATGTGAAGGAAGGAAGCAAAGTGATGGTGTTAGCCAAGTGACATGAGTAAAGCCTCTCCAATTACCAATTGGTTTGACATTTCTTTGGTGTGAAAAAAATGGTCAACAAGCTCATGAGTGCTTTGAGAGTCCTCTAGGTATTGGAGGGGGTGGGTGGTGGTGTGTGGAGAGGGCTCAAGGATGAGCAGAAAGTTCATGGAGTCACCAAGGTCTTTCGGTTTGGTTCCAACTAGATTTTCTAAGGAAATAGTTGGATTTTGGTTTGGTTTCTCGGAGCCATTTCGCCCAATGCTGGGTCTGAATCTTGGGAGATGTGGTGAGGTGTGAGTGGTGCAATTACAATTAAGAATATGGTGGAAATGGCGTGGGCTAGGGGCTGGTTTGATGAAGTGCACAAAGAGGTGCACCTAGGTGCAAATTGATGGTGATTTGGGCATTGACATGGCTTGGTTCCAATTGACATGTGTTGAGTCAAGCCTAAAATTCTAAGTTGGTCTAAGAACAATCCAAAACAAAAATAAAAACAAAAAATTTCAAATTATAAATGTGAGAAATAAATTAAATAAAAATTAATTTAAAAACATGGTTTAGAGGTTACTAATCATTAGGGGTGTCAAATCGTGTTAACGTGGTGTCGTGTCAAGGTATGTACATTACACTTAATGGGTCAACACGAACACGACCCGTTAAGGATTTTGTGTCAAAATTTCAAACCTGAACACGACACGGTAAGATAACGGGTTGACACGACACGACCCGTTAATAAATAAGAAAAGAATTGACATGATACGACACGACACGACCCGTTCCGTTTCAACCCGTTTACGTTAATGGGTTGAACAAACACGATATGACGTGACACGACCTGTTTGACCTTATTGATTTTATATAAATATTTAAATATAAATAATATCTATAAAAAATAAAAAACTAACTACAAGTCTAAAATTACAATCCAAATAAATATGATCCACACAATTTGTAATAATATTCATTATTAAAATTACATCCCAAATATAATAAACAAAACATACATTGTAAATATATTAATGTTACAATCCCAAATATAATAAAAAATTAAAAACACAAATCTAAACAAATTTAGAACTTGAAGAAGGAAGTGGGTTAGGTAGTTTAGGGTTTTTTGAATTTGTTTGGTCTAAAGGTATAAAGGTAAATTCAATTTTCTTAACGGGTCATAACGGGTTGACCCGTTAAGCAATCATATCTTAACGGGTCAACCCGTTTTAATCCGAACCTGTTAAGGCTAAACCCTAACCCGCTTTTATCGTGTCGTGTTCGTATTGGGTTAACGGGTCGTGTCACATATTGCCACCCCTACTAATCATATGTGAGATGATTAGTGCTTCTCAACTGAAGTTAGAAGTTTAACCATGGTTAGGTGGGAACCCTAGGGGCGTGTGGCACATTTTGGGCTTGAGGGAAACCAATGGTATGGTGTATATGGGCTTCAATTAGAAAGATAAAAATGAAAGACAAGGCTTGTTGGACTTTGTGCGTTTGGCTTGTTGAGCCATTTGTGAAGCCTTGGAGTTGGGCTTTGGTGTGGGTTATTGAATGGATCTTATGTCCAGATTTGAGGGCTCATCTAGGGCCTCAAAGGCCTACCAAGTTTGGGTCCAAATAACAAGTCTCTCTTAGCCTACTATATGCTGAGCTTAATTTCTAAGGTTCTTCAAGAGGGCCCTAAAACCTTAAAAATCCAAATGGGTCTAGGCTTATGACACCTATTTCTAGCTCATCACATCCTTAGTGATTGATGGTCCTTAATTAAATACTCTTGGGCTCACATCTAAAACCATCCATTCTTAGCCCAATAATAATGCCAAGTGTCATTCCACTATTAGCTTTTTGCTAGTTAATCTTAAAATAATATACTAGAACTCTTCCAATAATTCTAGTTAAAACCAAATTGTGATTCTTATGCTGAAAAAAATTAAGTGCTGCCCCCGATATGATATTTAGTTGGTCTGGAGAAGCTATTTCCGCAGCTATGTGCAACATATTGTTGTGGTCTTTGTCAGTATATATAGAGTGCGATGATACCCTTGATGGCCCCTAACTCATATATTAGATTGAATACACTCCCTTGCTGATATATAATAGCAATGTGAAATATACTTCTTTTTGCCTCGTCTACACTCTATAATTGGTCAAGATATGAGCGTACATGTATAATTAGAAACTAAGACGCTAACTCCTCCAGTGAGTTCTCTCTAACTCCTTTGAGATATACCTAAGCCATCCACCTTCCAGTCAACCAACTTGTCCAACTATTCTCCATAACCACCCCACACAATCAACTCAACCAACCACCCTTCTCCTATGGATTCCCCTGACATGGACAAGCTTGTCTCTCTAACAGAGTCCCTCTCCTAGAATGATCTACAACTAGACCCCTCCTGGAATGATCTGCAACTAGACGCTGCACATGAAGCAGCAGCCCGCACTTCAAATCACACTCTGGTAGGTAGAGTCTAGACTCATCTCTTCTCGCCCTCTCAACAGATTCATGTTCCACTCCACTATCAAAGCCATCTAGAGCTTTGTAGAGGGCCTAATCATAAAGGATCTAGACAGTAACACTTTCCTTTTCACCTTCTCTCTATCAAAAGATAGACCGAATCCTGTCCCAATGTCCATGGAACTTTCGAGGCTATCACTTGATATTACAAAACCGGCTCCTAGGACAAAGTCTAATTGAAATAGACCTAGAGCACTCTACCTTCTAGTTGCAAATCCATGGTCTCTCTCTACAGCTAAGCTGACATCTGAAAATGCCATAAAAATAGGTAGGGTTCTAGGCAACATACTCGAAATAGACTACACTTCCTGTGTAGACTATTCTTCAATCCTAGGAGGTCCACCAAAAAAATTTCTCAAATTAAAAGTCCAGCTTAAAGCCTCAACCCCCATCCAAGAAGGTTTCCACCTCCCTCGTCGGAGTAAATCCCATGCCAAAATCATTTTAAATATGAAAGGCTCTTTGATTCTATTACTCCTGTGGACGCCTAGGTCATACACACCACCAATTCTAGCTCCTTCATAGAACCATCAGAAATATTCTCCTTCGGCCCTTGGATGAGAGTTTAATCCCAAACCCAGTCAAAGTCAAAAAAATCTATCCTTGAGATCATCACCCACCCTCGAGAACCAGCTTCAAAGGAATCTACCCATAAACCCTGCAATAGACAACCATCCCCCACTACACTGGGTCATTACAAGTGAAGAGATCAACTTGCCACACATCATCACTGAAACCAATCCCGTAAGGGGAAGGAGAAAATGGAGCTTATCCCAGAAATGCACAGTGAAAGCCTCCACATGAGCACTGTAGCCCACCGCTCTTTCTTAAAATGCATGCAAAAAAACAATACCATGCCACGTGGCCAAAGGTCGTTAGATTTTGCTGAAGAAACATGAGCGGTGCTACATCTCCCGAGAGAGGTAGCCCGAATAGGTAAATTTTTTTTTTTTATTTTTTTTATTTCATATATTTTTTAATCATCATAAACATTTTAAAAAAAAATAAAAAATTCATAATATCATTAAAAAATATTTTTTTAATCACTCGATAAAAAAAAAAACCATTTAATTCACAACCCAAAACATTTCTCAACAAACATACGCATTTAATTCTTGCCAATTTGTCCCCTTCTGTCCCACCCCAAATACAATATCGAGGCAACAAAGAATAACCCAAATAAATTCCTTGTCCCCTATCCAATTATCTCTCGCAAATCTAGCCATCCATCATGATCAACCAAATCCCCATGAGGTCCCTTGTAGCCTCAAATCCCATCTCTGAACAAATATTCTACAACCCAATTAATGCCTATCGCCTCTTCCTTCCCTCTCCCTAATCCCACTCTCCCACGCACAACCCATCTTCCATAGGGCCTTCTCTTTACAAGTCAATCATATCACAATTTGAACACATATTGGACCCATAAAAAATCAATCACCCAAAAAACAAAATATCCCTGCTCGTAACCCATCCGGAAAATACTTCTTTTCCCTAACCCTAATAGATCCCAACCCAACACAGCCCACTATTGACCCAACCCATTCTCCCCACCTAACAACTAACTCTACCCATCACCGAAACAAACCTCTGCCCCCCCCCCCCCCCCCCCAAATCTTCGACCACAGAGGCAATATCTATACCATCCCCCATTCTGTTAAACTCCACACACCTTCACCAAACCCCTACCAATTACAAACAACCCACCACCCCTGCAAAAGATCATTTCCATACACATCTGGAGAAGCTCCCATACACTGCAAGTCGATATCAGAACTTATTACCCCCAAACAACGAAGGCCAACAACACCCTGGTAGACACGAAAACCAAGGTTCCTCAGGTCATCTTAATCTAGGCTCAGAGAACTCACTCGGTAACAACCTCACTCTGTCAGCATATCTCTCCTCTAAGAAGAAAAAGCTAGGGAACAAATCTCAACCACTCTCAAAGAAATCAAGATACAAACTGTATCTCAAGCATGACAGCCCCCCAGTGGACATCAACCCCTCCATCCCAACAATCAAGTTATTTACCATTTTTTAGACCATGATGGCAGGCCCAAAACTGCCACCCCCAAAGAAATGAATTTACTGTCCTAGAACTGTAGGGGCATTGCCCAACCTCATGCATTGCGTAGTTTGAGGGCCAATATTAGGAACCATAATCCTGATGGAGTATTATTAATGGAGACGCTTTTCACTGAAGTAAATACTCAAACTATTGTAAACAGACTAGGCTTTCCTTTCTATGTTCATACACCCCCTCTCGTAAAAGGGGTTGTTTGTTGTTTATGTGGAAACTGGGTCTGGATGTGGAGTTTGTAAATGTCTCTAGCAATATTATAGCTCTATTATTGTATTCGGACTCTGTATATCATTCGTGGTTCCTCACCTTGATCTATTGTCCAACCAACAAAAATACAAAACTGAATTCTGGAGCAAGCTCAATTCAATCATCAACTCCTTTCCAAGGCTTTGGTTAGGATTAGGGGATTTTGACTCACTAAAAAATAGCAGCACAAAGGCTATCCCAAGTGCAGGAGGATGTCGCGTAATAATTAGGAATAATTTCCTAGATCGTCTCCTTAGGGAAAGTTACTTAAAATCAAACTCGTTTAAAATGACAAAAATTCACAAAGAGAAAATAAAAATGGTGGTATGTGCAATGAATGGAAGAGTGCAACAAGAATGAAAAGGACACTAGTCATGGACTAGATTCATATTTTTAGATTTTTGAGTGTCGAAATGAAATGTAAAAGACTAACAAATTGAAATTAACAATCAAGAAATCAACTGAACAATCTTAATTAATCTGAAAATTAAATAATAAAACTGAAATTATTTAAGTCCTAATTAAACTTTAATTAATCTAGTATGTAATGGAACTAAGAGATTAATAAAACTAAACTACAAATTAAATTAGATTAGAAAATAATTGACAAAATACGAGCTGAAAATTGAAAAGTCCCAAAATCAAGATTCTAGGGTTCATCCTTGTACTCAAATCACAAATTCTCAAAATCAATCTATAGCAATTGTAATCAATGTTAAATAAAAGTTTAAAGAAGAGAGAAAAATAAATAATACGAAGTAAATAAACAGTAAATAAAATGCCCAAAGGTCTAAGCCAAATATCTCAAAAATAGATTACAAACTTTAAACTAAAATTAAATAAATAGTAGAGAGTGAAAAGAGCAAGCCAAATGAATGGAGATGGAGGTGGTAGGCAATGGAGGAGAAGGCTGGAGCATAGCAGTTGGATCCTCGAGATTCTTCAACGGCGCTGTGTCCGTCTCCAAAAAACAAAAAAGAAAAATGTTGTTCTTTCCCCTTCCTCCAAAAAAACCCCTTGCCTTTTTTTTTTAGTTCTTTACGGTATGGCTGTGTTTCTTTTTTTTTTGGTGCGTCTTGCAGGTCTTGAGTCTCTTTTAGAGATAAGATTTTTTTTTTTCTTTCTTTCTTTTTCTTGTTACTTCCGTCCCTTATCCAAACACCAAGAGGTTGGTGTCTTTTTTTACTTCTTTTTTATTTGCCTTTTTCTTTGACTTTTTTCATGCATTTCTTTGCCTATATAAAAATAAATAAAAATTAGAAAAGAAAAGAAAAAAAAAGAAAGAAGAATCAAATATAAAAAAATATGTTGTGCATGTGAATGAACATTGTCCAATTAAATCACAAGTTATAAAATTAAGCATAAATCATGCTATTAACCAATTTAAATCACAACTCGGATTTATTCATCTTAACCATTTTTGTATCTAAAACCAATAATAATATAATAAAATAAAATAAAATATATTGGTTCTAAATGTATAAAATATGCAATAACTCAGCTCAATCAGATTTCGATAGCATTATTAGTCAAACTGAGAAAAGCTGGGGCCGTCCCTTTTCTAGCTCATCAAAATCCTCAAGCCTCCTTTCCCCGAGGGAACACAATGGTTTGATTGATTTACGCGCATCAAGACCTCAATTCACTTGGTTAAATAGGATAAATGAGCTTGCTAACATTGGTGAGAAATTAGACAGGGGCATTGCCAACAATCATTGAAGAACCCTTTTTCCTAATGCAAATTTGACAAACCTTCCAATGGTCTCCTCAAATCACTCACTCATCATCCTCTCAACCTCTGGCCTGAAAAACCAAAAGAAACAGTTCAAATTTGAAGAATTCTAGACCAGAGATCCATCAAGCACTGATGTTGTTAAAACAACATGGCACCAATTCAAATCTGTCTCCCCTGCCCTCATCCTCTCCAAAAATTTGAAAGCAACAAAACAAGCCCTGAAAATCCAGAACAAGCTTTCTTTTGGCAATATCCAATCCTAGATTCACCTCCTCAATCAAGCTCTTACAAAAGTTCAATCCTCACCCTTAGGTATTATAGATAGAACTTTGGAAGAACACCTCCAAGCAAACCTTAATGAACTTCTTTTGAGAGAAGAACAACTTTGGAGACAGAAATCACATCTAACTTGGCTCACCACTACTGATCTCAATACCAGATTTTCCCACCTGTCAACCACCATCAAAAGAAGGAGCATTGCTATTGACAGCCTGAAGATTGCACCAGGTATGTGGTCCTTAGACCTCACAATCATTCAAAATTCTTTCATAGAACACTTAAGGAGCACTTTCACAACTACTAATCCAATCCTCTCTAAAAACCTAGACCACCTATTTCCATAAAAAATCACATCCATTTAAGTTTCATCCTTAATATCATTTCCTAATGATATATAGATTAAATCAGCTATCCGAAATACCCCATCCTCCAAAGCTCCAGGTCTTGATGGATTCATTAGCCTTTTCTTTAAATTCTATTGGGATGTTATCAACCCTGATTCGATAGAAGCAATCAAAAGCTTCTTTCATCAAGGCAAGATTCTAATTAAATAAACCATACACATATTGCACTCATCCCAAAGTCCCAATCCCCAAGCTCAGTGCATCACTTCAGACCGATCAGCTTAGCAAATGTTTGTTATAAAATCATTTCGAAGATCTTAGCTAATAGACTCAAAGCTATTCTCCCATCAATCATATCTCAAAATACCTCTTTAAGCCTTCCCAAATCAATCGGCAAAAAATAGATTCTCACATAAAGAATTTTTGGTGGGGTTTCAAACTAAACAAAAAATCCAACTTTACTCCAAAAGCATGGCACTCCATATGCCAACCAAATCCAAAGGTGGACTAGGGCTCAGGCTGAACTCCAACTTCAATGAAGCCTTTATCTCTAAGATTGGATGGAACATCTCTACAAAAGAACCAAGTTTGTGTCAACAATTCATCTACTCAAGATACTTGAAATCCTCATCATTCTTTGAAGTAACTCCAAAAACCACTGACTATCCTAAAGGCTAAACCTCTCATTCAGGCAAATTTTTGCTACCAAATTGTGAATGGTACACCAACCAAAGTGTGAAATGATACTTGGATCCCTTCCCTTGAATCCTTCACACCAATCCGAAAAGACACATCCATCCTTATGGACCCTAACCTCACTGTCTCAACATCGATGCTTGAACGACCCCGCCGCTGGAATGATATTCTCATTGCTGCTCTTTTCAACAAAGAAAGTGCCAAAGAAATCATCAAAATCCCCTTACCACAATCCACTCTACCCCACATGCATGATAAGCCTATCTAGCTCAACCACCACTCAGGCAACTTTTCTATCAAATCAACCTATAAGTATATCATCTCTCAGTAAAATGGTTCCATAGCCATCAACTCTCCATTTTCCAGTTCTGACTGGAAAGAACTATGGAAAATAAAAATTCTAGACATATTGAAGTTGTTCATTTGGAAAGTCATCTCCAACATTCTTCCCACAAAAACTAGGCTAAAACTTCCATTGTCCCTTTCTAAAAATGATTCGCTTTGTCCCATATGTCATACAGAGGAAGAAACAATTGGCCACCTCTTCCTAAGATATGCACACTCATGTATTCTTTGGACACTTGCCCCTTGGCCTCTCAATATCTCATCGTTTGCTACTTCTCCTCTACAAGAATGGCTCAAACTGATCTTAAATCTCACAAAACTATTGAATCCCAACAGAGAGCAGTACCATAATTTCAAGATTTTTTCAATTATTGACATGGACTCCCTTTGGTTCCTTACAAACTAGTCATTCATAACCTTCCCTGTAAATCACCAATACCTTCTACAAACTTTGTGATCAAGTTATACAAAGCACATCAGCACATGTGGGAAGCAAAGACTCAACCACAAGCAGATATGCCAGAATGGATATCTCCTCCAATAGGACATCTCTCCCTCTCTTATGATATAGCTATTAGAAACAATGGCTCAACAGCTGCAACCATCTCTAGATCCAACACTAGAACAATTATTTTTACAATAACTCAACAGGTAGATTCAGTAAATCCAACTTTTGGAGAAGCCATGGCAGTTAAGCTGGCAATTGAGGAAGCAATCCATCGACACCTCCTTAATATAATCATTGAAGGAGATAGTCAAGTGATTACCAATGCAATTCTAAACCCCATTACATCTCCAGACTGGACCATATCTAATATACTCACAAACATCTCAATGCTACTCAAGTCCTTCTAGAGCTGGAGTGCACAAAAAATTCATCAAAACGAAAACCAGCGGGCACATCAATTGGCACAATGGGCTGCAACAAACAAGGTGCTTGGCTGCATACCCCTTATCAAATTACCCCAATATTTACTAGACTTCTATAGTGGAAATGACCCCCCTTATTTTCTTATCCCAGTCTGTAATAACTCTTTATTATACCTCTGTATTAATTTAGTAATATTTGCCCAGAAAAAAAAGTATAATTAGAAACCCAACATTCCCCAATCTTGCAACATCAAAAAGGAAAGACGAAGGATTGCATCATTAAATGTCAGCTCATACACTAATAAGATGATAGACATGTGGAAATTGCATAATTAATCGGTTATTATTTTATGATCACAGGTATATCCCTAATTATCTAGCATGCACAACATTAAACTAAAATAAACACTACCGTTGTACATGCATTTGCCACTTTTAAGTCTCCTAGTTGAGAAATTTCTTACGTAAATTTTTCGGTTATTTAGATGTTCGATCCAGCTCTATATATGTTGATGAGTCTATTAAAAATATATGGAAAAAAAACTTCCTACGACGAAGAGCTTAGTACAACAGAATGAGATTACAATATGGAAGAGAAATGCTACTTATATGCCATACTAGTTATATCGTTCACTTTGTTTCATTAATGTGCCACCTTCAAGTGATATCATGTGGTTTTAAAAAAAATATAAATAAAAACACAAAAAGAGTAGAGGAAATCTAGAGTTTTAATTTTTCTATTTTTATATGTTGGACGCCATATTATTTTTAATATATATATTTTTTATTCTTTTAATAAATCACGTGATACCAAGTAGTGGCATCACGTCAATGAGATAAAGTGAAAACGTTATAGCTGGAATGACATAGCAGCAATTCTCTATATGGAAAAGGAAATACTTTATCTCATCAAAATTTTCCATAGTTTAGGAGGCACTTGATAGAGATAATTCGTGTAATATCTGATCACCCAAATTACAAGACAAAGTCAAGAACTCCATATTGGTTGCTCCATCAACTCCCAAAGATCATGTACAACCCAGCTAGCCCCATGATTAAAGCTGCTCTGCATGGCAAGAATATTATTCCTGAAGCTGATACCTTTCCTGCATGATTTGTACAGCTGTCCATTGCTACATGATCTCTGTCACCTTTGTTGTATAAATACTACATCTTTGTAATGTATTATATCGTGTGAAGAATATTCAATCAATTCAAATCTTTACATGGTATCCAGAGCCATCTGACAAAAGTCGTTTCTTGCTCTTTTCTTATTTTTTTTCCTTTCTATGGCTTCTTCGTCATCCAAGACAGCAAACTCTCAAACCTCTGGTTCTCTTGCCATTCCACCCACCAATCTTGCTCATCTCATCACTATCAAACTAAACCGAGAGAATTACCTTCTCTGAAAAGCCCAGTTTGTCCCTCATCTGAAAGGCTAATGTTTGCTTTGTTGATGGTTGGGTTACATCTCCACCACCAATGATCTCTACCACTTCCACTAATCCTAGTTTTCCAATTATCTCTCCGAACCCTGATTATCTTCTTTGGCAACAAGAAGATCAATTGCTATTCTATGCCATTATTTCTTCATTATCTAAAGACATCCTTGCTCACATTATTGGCCTCCACACTTCAAGAGAGGCCTGGAAAGCATTGGTGAGTATATTCCTTCAATCACAAGCAAGGATTACTATCAACCTGACCCACACAAATTCACCTCGCAAGCACAAAGGCTCAATTGGTGACCTGGAAATCTCCACCACAGTAATAGAAGATTCAAGAATACCACATTCTGTTAGTGACAACTAGTGCTTTCTATTATCAACAGATTGTGTAATAAACGTTTTTTTATTCTCTGCATTTCCTTCTCGAGTGTATATACACCTCTGCGTGTGTCTATAAAAGCAAAGCTAATACAATGTAATTATACACACTGGAGAAATACAATGGAATTCATAATGTCTTCTTCTTCCTATTCATGTATTATAGCATGGTATCAGAGCTGCTGACTAGCAGTCTCTTGATCCATCACGTATTTAAAAAAAAAAATGGCCAAAGAGTCTGAACAATCCCCTGCCCCTGCCCCTGCCCCTACGCCTCCTACCTCCATCTCCTCCTTCTCTCATGTAGTTGCCATAAAACTCAATCCAGATAATTATTTATCATGGCGAGTTCAAATTTCAACCTATCTTCGAGGTCAAGACCTCTTTTCCTTTGTTGATGGCACACAACCTCCACCTCCCGCCACCCTTCCTGCCACCTCTACATCTACTCAGTCACCCAACCCGGCTTATCTTTCTTGGAATAGGACTGACCAGTTAATACTTAGTGTCTTATTCTCCTCCCTCACCGATCCCATCATCAACCATGTTGTCACTTCCAAAACATCCTGTGAACTATGGCTCACTCTTGAGTCCATGTTTAGTTCCCTTTCACAAGCAAAGGAATTCCAAATACGCTTCCAACTCACAAATCTATACCGAGGTGACCAACCCATATCCGATTTCTACAGTAAAGTTCGCATGCTTGCAGACACTCTAGCCTCCATTGGAAACCCAATCTCTGACAAAGAATTTGTCACTTACCTTCTCAATGGCCTTGGCCCCTCATATGAATCATTCATCACGTCTATAACAACCAGAGCTGACCCCATCACTTCACACGAATTATACCATCTCCTTCTCATTCACGAGAATCGTATCTCCCACCTCTCCCGTAGCAGCTCCAGCCTTTCCAATAACCCATTCAAACCGTCTGCCAATCTTACCTCTGGCACTCCTCGAGGCCAAAAAGGAAGGCCTCCATATTGTGGAGGTTGCTTCAACCGAGGAAGAGGCCGTTTTCCATCAAACAGAGGCCGATTCCCCACCCATCCAAACCCACAAAATTACAACTCAAATCAACCCACATGCCAAGTATGCAACAAACCTGCTCACGTTTCCCTTCAATGTCACTACCGTTTTGATCATGCCTACCAATTTGAGCCTCCACACTCCATCTCTGTGAACTACACCACTCCCTCAACCTTCTCCGACTCCTCATGGTACCCCGACTCTGCAACCACTCATCATATTACACATGACCTGTCCAACCTCAACATCTCATCGGAACCTTATGGTGGATTTGAACAAATTCGAGTAGGGAATGGAAATGGGTTACCCATCAGTAATATTGGTGATTCCTCCTTTCAAACCTCTGTCTCTTATTTTCATCTTCATAACTTACTGCATGTCCCTTCTATTACAAAAAATTTGATTTCCGTTAATCCTTGGCCCAGGCCCAACTCTAAATCCATCGGTCACTACCTATAATTCCAATCCCTCCATTCTGGGTCAAAACCCAACTCATTCCCTTAGCCCAACTCACTCCCAGCGCCTAACCCATACTCTCAGCCCTCCTCAAGAAATCTCCCCTGAAGCAGAGGCGTCGTCTTCCCCAAACCATACCCTTACTCAAATCCTGAATCCTCCCCTCATCCCCCCTCGTTCTCAAATCATAACAAGATCCCACACAAATTCCTCTAAACCTTGTCAATTCACTAATGGAACAATTGCTTATCCTACTCAGCAATGCCTCATCTCCACCACCACCATACCCGATGAACCTTCCACCTTCTCTTCAGCCTCAAAATTTGCTGAATGGAGTGACGCCATGTCCCGTGAACTCCAGGCTCTCGTTCAGACCCATACATGGACTCTGGTTCCATCATCTAGTGCTACTAACGTTGTTGGATGCAGGTGGGTCTACAGAACAAAGTTGCATGCTGACGGCTCAATCGAAAGGAGAAAAGCACATCTCGTTGCCAAGGGGTTCCACCAACAACCTGAAATCGACTACACTGAAACATTCAGTCCTGTTGTCAAGCCGTCAACAATCTGACTTTTGCTTTCCATCGCAATCTCACAAGCATGGCCTCTTCGGCAAATCGATATCCGAAATGCCTTTCTCCACGGCAATCTGACCGAAAGAGTGTTCATGCAACAACCTCACAGATTCATTGATTCTCAGAGACCTGATTACATTTGCAAGCTCAACAAAGCACTCTATGGGCTAAAGCAGTCACCTCGTGCCTGGTTCGCTAGACTGAGTTCATGGCTTCTCCATTATGGCTTCTCTGCTTCACACGGTGATCCCTCTTTGTTCATCCTCAACAAAAATGGTCTTTGCATTTTCGTCCTCGTCTATGTAGACCACATGGTAATCACCTCTTCCTCACCCTCTGCCATTGATAGTCTTATAACTGCACTTCAAACTATTTTTCCAATTTTTGACTTAGGCCGATTAGCATATTTTTTGGGTCTGGAACTCAACTACTTGTCAAATGGAATTTGTCTCTCTCAAAAGAAATACATCGTTGATATTTAAAAAAAAACTCACATGCTTGAAGCAAATCCCATTTCATCCCCTATGTCAACATCTTCAAAATTGTCCAAATTTGATTCTCCCTCCTTTGATGATGTTACCTTATTTCAAAGTGTCGTAGGAAGTTTACAATACCTTTCCTTAACCAGACCAAACATATCTTACTCTGTAAATAGAGTCTATCAATTCATGCATGATCCTAAACTCAGCCACTGGACAATAGTAAAACGCATCCTTCGGTACCTCAAACAGTCTCTAAACCATGGTCTGTTCTTCCTTTACAAATCAAATTTCTCCCTTCATGCCTACTCTGATGAAGACTGGGCTGGGTGCCCAGATGATAGAAGATCTACGGGAGGGTTTTGCATCTTCCTAGGAACTCACCTCATCTCATGGAGCTCAAAGAAACAACAGACAGTGGCTCGGTCAAGCATTGAGGTAGAGTATAAAGCCTTGGCTAATACTGCTGCTGAATTGATCTGGTTACAAACTCTTAAAAGAACTTGGTTTTTCTCTTTCTCAAACTCCTATTTTATGGTGCGATAACTTGGGAGCCACATACTTAACTGCGAATCCAGTCTATCATTCTCGGACCAAACATATGGATATTGACTTCCATTTTGTAAGGGATAGAGTTACTGCCAAATCACTTCAGGTTTTTTTTTTTTTTTTTTGTAGCAATAAGGACCAATTGGTAGACATATTTACCAAGCCATTAGTTGCAGACAGGTTCAATACATTGCAAACGAGTCTCACTGTGGTTGCACCCCCAGTAGACTCGTGGGGGCATATCAACTTGACCCACACAAATTCACCTCACAAGCACAAAGGCTCAGTTGGTGACCTGGAAAGCTCCACCACAACAATAGAAGATTCAAGAATACCACATTCTGTTAGTGACAACTAGTGCTTTCTGTTATCAACAGATTGTGTAATAAGCGTTTTTTTATTCTCTGCATTTCCTTCTCAAGTATATATACACCTCTACGTGTGTCTATAAAAGCAAAGCCAATACAATGTAATTATACACACTCGAGAAATACAATGGAATTCATAATGTCTTCTTCTCCTATTCATTTATTCTAGCAATTACCACCTTGCATCTCAATCTTGCCTCCTTTAAAAAAGGTAGCAGTTCCATTGCTGAATATTACCAAAACATGAAGTTGTATGGTGACACACTTGCGGCAATTGGGCAACCTCTTACTGACTGTGAATTAGCCAGTTACATTTTGGCTGACCTTGGGTCTGAATGTGACCCAGTCATCACTTCTCTCACCACTTGGTTGGAGCCTATGAATCTGTAGGAGATTTATAGCCATTTACTCCATTATGAGCTTCGTCTTGAGCAGCAACATGCTTCCCTAGACCTCACAAATGCCACTGTCAATAATTTTTCTTGCAACTCATCAAACCATGGCCACTCTCGTGGATCTTTTGGCTTGCAACACTCTGGCAACAATAATGGTGCCAACACTCAGCAACATTCACACTCACGAGGCCGAGGACGTGCACAATTTCAATGGTCCAGGCCCTGTCTGTCAAGTGTGCAACAAACCAGGCCACATTACATTGAAGTGTTATCACTGTTATGACTCTTCTTATCAAGCATACCAGCCCTTTAATTTTCAGGCCCATGTGTCTACCATTACAAACCAACCTTATCCTAGTTGGTACCTAGATGCAACTGCAACACATCATCTTGAGGAATATTCCGAGTTAGACCAAATTCGAGTGCGTAATGGTGCAAGTTTTCCTATTCAACAATATATTGGTTCCTCTCATATATCTCATTCCAAACCACTCATGTTACATCAACTTTTACACGTTCCTTCAATGGAAAAGAATTTGATCTCTGCCAGTAAATTCACTCAAGATAAGAATGTTTTCTTTGAATTTCATCCTCGCTTTTTTGTGTGAAGGATCTCAATTTGGGGAAGCTCTTCCTCCACAGGCCAACTAAAGATGGACTTTACACTTACTTCTCCTTATCTTCCACTCCTTCGGTCAAAATTGCATTTGTTGGAGAATGGGCCTCACTCGACACCCAGACTTGGTCACCCATCACTTCGTCTCGTCAAAAGTATTTTATTTTCTAATAAACTTCCTGTCAATGAGAATAAAACTTTTCCTATTTGTAACTCTTGCCAACAGGAAAAAAGTCACAATTACCATTTTACCTGTCTCCCTCTTGTTCTCAACACCCTTTGGACTTAATATTTTTAGATGTTTGGGGACCCTCATCAGTGCCTTTTGTTGAAGGGTATCGATACTTTGTAATATTTTTGGATGATTATAGTAAATCTACATGGTTCCACCCTTTAATTTGAAAATTTGATGTTGAAACCATTTTTCATCATTTTCAATCTCTTGTTCAATGTTAATTTGGCTCCAAAAATAGATCAATTCAAACCGACTAGGGAAGGGAATAAAGGCGTCTAAATACCTTTTTTTGTTCCGTGGGTATTATTCATTCTTTGAAGTGTCCACATACTCATGGACAAAATGGCTCTGTGGAACATAAACATAGACACCTAGTTGAAATCGATCACTCTCATGGCTCATGCGTCTATTCCTAAAAACTATTGGTTTCATGCTTCTCAAATAGCTTGTTTTCCCATAAATTAGCTTCAGTCCTCTATAATACACAATACATCCCTCTTGAACGTCTCTTTCACAAAAAGCCCGATTACTCATTTCTCAAAACCTTTGGATCAACTTGTTACCCACCACAGGCCCTTATAACTCTCACAAAATGGTCTATAGGTCCAAAATGTGTGTTTTTCTAGGCTATAGCCCATCCCACAAAAGGTACAAGTGTCTAGATCCTCAATCAGGCTGCCTGTACATTTCTTGTAACGTCCAATTTGATGAAAATAGGTTTCCTTTTAGCAGCTCACCAAGTGGTCCATTTATGGATGTTTCGAAATTATTTTCATCCCATCACATCTCATTCCCAAATATAAGGCATACACAAACACTTTCAAACTAATTATTATAACATTTTCAAACTAATCATTAAAACTTTTCTAAAATTTCAAACAAAAAATAAAAAATAATTCAACTTTTTCAAATACTAAAACAAAAATAATATTTTAAATTTATAATTTTTTTATTCAACTTTTTTTTTCTCTCTTTTTCCAAAACCCAAGAAATACTTAATTTAAACTATCTCACTACTATTCATAAACCATCTTATTACTATTTACAAAATTTTAATTTCATCTCATTCCTCAAGCATCCCCTCACCCATGGACCCATCTGTCCACGCCCATTTACCTTTGTCTTTGTTGGTGTCCCATGTACATGAGAGCCCACCAACTTATCCACGTCAGCTTGCCACCACATCATCTTCTTCCTCTCTTCCACATGCAACAGATATTGTGTCTTCGCTCCTTGCAACTACTCCAGTTGAACCACCACCTACAGCGCCTGCACCACCTGTTCATGCCATTTCTCATGCTGAATCTATCTCCAGTGCATATCCCATGTGCACGATGTTGCAAAATAACATTCGCTGCTCTAAAGTTTTCCATTACAACATTGTCACCTATCCTGTCCGTGCCCTTGTTGTCATTTCAAGCTCCTTTGATTCTGAACCCACTTGCTTTACAACAGCCTCTAAACACTTTGTTTGGCGTCAGGCTATGAATGATGAATTGGATAAACTCTAAATAGTTTCCTGCCCAGCCACAAAAGAATTTTTTCGACTGTATAGAAAGTTTTTTGTCACCTATCCTGCCATTGCCACCACTACCATACCATCTATGGCGCCCCCGACACCCATGTACGGGAACGCGAGGATCGTGACGTCGGGATGATGACAACTGTGATACCCCATATGATATGGATAAGAGTAGGTGGTGTATGGGATCCCACATTGCTTGGGAAGGAGAAGTTCTTGCTCTTTATAAGGTTCCAATGGGACTCTAATTTTATCATTGACTAATCCTTTTAGAGCATAGGCCATGTGGTTTGGGCCTTCTATTGGGTGGTTACAAATGGTATCAGAGCCAGGTTTGAATTCTGCATACTACAAACCTTGGAGGTTTAGATTTCTGTGGGTTCATAGGATGTCAAGATTTTAGTGTAGGAACTTGAGGAATTTAAGGATTATCTTGTGGATATTTAAGTTTGGGATTCTAAAAACCTTATGATTGATTTTGATGGGATTTGAGGATTTAGATTTTGTAAATTCTAAGAAATGATTTTTATAACATATCAGGTTTTAGATCCGGTAAGCTTATTCTTTAGGATGCAGGAGATGACTTGGAAATGATCTAAGGTTTAACTTTTGAAGTTGACCTAAGTTTGACCGGAAGATAGGTTTGAGGTTCTGCTGACAAAAAATATTTGAGTTTTGGATATCTGTGGGTTTAGGGAGAAACTTCAGATTTGAGGTGTAGATTTGTATACAATAAGAGCTAATTTTGCGAATATTTAAGGTTTTAAATTTTGTAGACTTTATGATTGAGTTTTGAGATTTTAAGATTTAGGGATTTTAGATTCGACAAAATTACTTTGTGGACTATAGGAGATAATCTTTTTAAGATTTAAGGTTTAGATTTTTGTGGTTTAGATTTTAAAGATGTACTGGAGTTTAGAGCAATGTTGGGTTTACAATATGAGATGATAGGAGTGACTGTACAAGTTGGTTGAAGATATGGCTAAGAATGGGAAAAACCATGTGTGCAGTACCAGAAAAATTTAAAGGTTTAATTGGAATTTTTTTTTTAAAATTGAATTTATTTGGTTTTGTTTGATTTTATTTTATTTGAATTGAAATTATGTTATTTTATTTATTAAGTTTATTTTAATTTGTTCATTTCGTTCGAAGCTGAAAAGCGGGTTAAGGATTAAGTTATGGCAGGAAGATGGTACGACTGAGAACGCTATTGTTATATTTAGCAGAGTAAACTTGAACTTTTTGGTGTGCTTTTATAATATCAAGGTTTGAAAGGAACGGCATGGTGTGGGTGATCTATTTGGGGAGTAAGATATTTGAGATTTTCGATTTCATGGATGTATGACACGAGGCTTTAGAATAAAAGATTGTAAGTTCAACAAACTTTAAGGATAGATTTACGGAAATTTCACCAAAAGTTTAAGGTTTTGCAGACTTTAGGAAATGATTGTTATCATTTAATGTTTTAGATTTTGAAAGCTTCGGGAGTCAATTGTTTTATTATTGGATATAAGTTCATCGATCTTACAGATTTCAGAAATTGATTCTTGTATAATTTAAGGTTTTAGAATTGCAATTTGAAGGACTGATTTATAATGAGATTGGAATTTTTTAATTCTGCAGGCTGGGGATGTTAGCATGATTTATTTTGGAGACTGATTAATCTGTGACCATTAATGGGGTTGATCGAAGTTGAGTTATTGATATTGGGATTTTCAAGGGGATTATTTCTTTGAGAATTGAAGGTGTTGGTCTAGTTTGGATAATGATTATTATTAGTTCAAGGTTTTAGTGGCAGGTTTTAGGATTGATCCATGTCAGATTTAAGGGTAATAGTTGGTGCAGATTCAGAAAGGAATTCTTGGTGATTTTGAGGAAAGTGTGTAATATTTCATGGTTTTGAGAGATCAAGAATTTTCTTCTACTAAAATGTTGTAAGAGTTTCTGGTTAGTAGGTGTTGGACTACCTTGTACTTGATGGTGTTATGTCGTGATATAATTAAGGATTCAAACCTTGTGTTGATCTTAAGGAATTATTGGTAATTTGAAATTTGATAAAGATACTTGTAATTAGAGATTAAACTATTGGTGATGCGGAATTAGGATATAATTCTTGTTGATTATGAGGGAATAGGTCTGGATGATGGAGATGTTTATTGATGGTTAACTTTGGAAGTGGCTAATAGGTTACCCACTTGTAGAATTCAATAAAGATTTGTGAGTTTTAACATAGGAGTCGATTGAGGTTAGCGCAGATTGTGTTACGATAATAATAATAATCATTGGGATTTCTTGGATGTTGTATTAAGGCTCTTGTGGAAAGATGAGATTTTGGATAGCATAGTCACCCTAGGAATACTGGACGTGTTGTGCCACTGGGGGACTAATACGAGTATGATGGAATTGCCTATGGAGATAGACTTGAGAGAACATTACTCATGCTTGTTGGGAGTTATTGATGGTATGATCCTTTCGAGCGTATTTTGGGTTGTATCTTCTATCCTGCTTTAGCGTCATGTTTGACCTTACAAATTTCGAGGATGAAATTTTTTAAGGGGGGAAGGATGTAACAACCCGTATTTTAGTCTATTTTTAATTGAAAGATTTTTTTTGTTATTAATTTAAAATTTATTCTCTTGTTTTAAAATTTTTGGATTTTTAGTTGTGTTATTTTTATGATTTTTAGTTTACGAAAATTATTTTTGAAGTGCTTTTTCTAAATTAATTATTTTTATGCGTTTAAATTTCTTCTCAAATCAAATTAACTTATAATTGGGTTTAATTAATTATTTTTATGTTAATCATTGTGTTTGAAATATTTTATTTCACTAGCTGTTTTAAAATTGTTTCCGTTGGATCATTTTCGTGACCCAAGTTATGAGGATTGGACCTCATTTCTTTTCTCTCTATTTTTCTTTTCCTTTTCTTTTTCTTTTCTTCTTTTCTTTCTTTTTTTCTTTTTCTCCTTATTTCTTCTCCCTCCCGCGCCTCTCTCTCTTTCTCTCTCCCGTGCGTCCGCCGTTTGCCCTCGACCCGCCGCCGTCGCGCCGCCGTGCGCGACATCGCCCATCCCAGCCGCTCCCCCCTCCGCCAGCGACCTCCCCCCTCCAATCTCAGCCTCCCTTGTGCCGCCGTTAGCCACCACGAGCCCATTGAAGCCGCGGCATTCCTTGCACCACTGCGCCGCCGTCGCGCCACCTCTGGCCACCATCTCTTCACCACATCATCCTCGACCTTCTAGCAACCCAATGGACCCAACCCCACCTCCGATCTGTCACCGGTGAGGCCCCACCATCAATATTTCCGTTTTGGGTGTTTTTGCACTTCAACCGCCTATTGCGCCGCCACCCACGGCCAACCGCCACCACCACTAGCCTCACCGACATCCCTAAGCCCTACCCTATCAATCTCGGGTCTTCGTTTACTCCCGTTCAAAAGTGGGTTTTTGAGACCCACGGCCACAGTGCATTTGGCATTGTTTTGTTGCTGCGTTGCCACTTCTAGCACCTCCGTGATCTTTCAAAAAATTATATTATAGCATTGTAAGTATTTTTTCTAAAGAACTTTTGAGATTTAAATGTATTTCTGCGCTAATTCATATTTACTGTGAATTGTTGGTTGTGCCGGACTGAGTCCGAGGAGTAAGGGGGGGTCGGTTGGATTGGTGGTTGAGAGAATATTTATAGGGGAATTAATTTTCTTTGTCGAGTGCAGTTTAATTTTTGGAGGTATTAGTTTATATTTTCTGTTATGGAGTTGTGAATGGGAAGAAGTGTGCTTTGTTTAGTGTTGGTTAAATTGTTAGTAATTGTTTGGGACTGTGAACCGTTGGAATAAGTGTGAGTTATTGGAATTTGAATTGGCTTTGGTCTTGATGCTTGTATTGGACAATACTGAGATTGGTATAGAATATTTTGGGTCGAAGTGAGGGCTGTCGAGATTGTTATTTGGCTGTTGGAGTTTGATTAAACTTGCTGAATTATGATCTAGAGTTTGGGTCTTGAGTTGTCTAAGACCAATTTTGTGTTGTTGGACTTTAATATTTAGTTTATATTATTTTTATTAATAGGTGACGAGACGGATAGAGACTGTATTCAAGTCATAGATAATGCGCTACAGGAGTCAGGTAAGCGGGGTTCCTATGCTGGGTTTTATACAAGTTAATAAGACTGAGGTTGATTTTATGAAAACTTGCATAATTTGTGTTGTGTTGGGAACTTGTGAAAACAAAGATCAACCTCGGTCACTTTATCTGCATTATTCATGAAATCTATGTGAAAAAGAGAAAAATATATTCTGACATGCATTGTGTAGACATGAGCTAAATTCTGTCATGTGGTTTCTGAAATCTGGATAAAAGAGCGATATTGAGAATATGAAAAGTTGTGCATTTATTTAGAAAGATGTTCTGGCTTTTGTGTTCAGCGTGTGTAAACTGTCTGATTCTGTTTTGGTACTCTGTATTATTTTGATATAACATTTGAAAACCTTTGGCATGGTGTACTGGTTTTCATATCTGACTCTGTCTCTGCTTTGCTCTGCTCTGTTATGCTCTGCTCTGTTTGGGTTGGTACCAACTTCTCTGTCTCTGAGTGCACCCAGTTTGGAAACAAAGTGGTTTTATTGTGGTCTTTCCTGTGTGCACACTCGGGGCTCCGAGAAAAATAAAGGAAAGATTTCACCTCTGTCTCTGCCTGGTTTGGCCACCGGGGTTAGCACAACCCTACCACGGGGGTGAAACATGGTCTCTGCTCTGTGTTGATCTGATGATGATACTCAGTTTATGTTATGCCAAAGTACTATGGTTTTACGTGTCTTAAAACCATCGTTCTGTTACTTTTGAAAATATGTTCTGTTCTGCACGATAACTCTGGAAAATATTTTGTTCTGCATGCTCTACTTTGTAAATGCTCATGTTTACACGCTAGCATATGATTTTTACTTACTGAGTTGTTGATAACTCACCCCCTATCTTCATAATATTTTTCAGATGATGTGGAGAGTCCAACTGAGGACCTGGATTAGATTGGTGAGCATGATTAAGCTGAGAGAGGATGTTAGAAGAAGGAATTCTGATGTCTTATGTCTTTTAGATTTAATTATATCTTGGGCTTGGGTTTAGTAAGACTTTTGAAGTTATTAGTTTGGTTTGTTATGATTACTGGGAGATTTTGGACTCCTTAGTGTATTTTGCTGCAGTAATAACTTTGTAGAGCTTCAATGTGGTTATTTAGAGTACTTGAGATTGAGTTTTGCTAATAAAGTTTTGGAGTTTTATTTTATTTGTGTTGGAAAACATGTTCTTAACTCACAGGTAGTAATTGTCCAGGCCAATCGGGTTTGGGGTGTTACAACAACACGGTCACGCATCCCAACGATAGTGCCAAGTGTGTGTAAATGTAACGGTGTACAATAACAACGCAGCGGATAAATTAAGTCAACTAAGTACCAGAATTTAAACACAATCTAAACATCAGTAAAAGTGGTTTAAAAAGTTATACAGTCATTCAAAATAAATATATTACAAGTCTCAAAACGGTACCATAAATATATTAACACAATCGAATCCTCAGGCTCACCCTCATCCTCATTTGCATCGAAATCTGCGTTACCATAAAACGGTACCGCAGGTAAGTATAAACCACAACCCTCAGGAATAAAAATGCATTAATGCAACCAACATGCATACACATAATGAAATACGCATTATTCTCAAAACATCATTTTCTCCGAAAATGAATATTTTTCAACACACGCCAAAATCTCATTTGGCCCAAATATCCATAAAACATTTTTCCAGAAAATGATTTACATAAATTCCATATCCAATACACTCTATTTTCCCAGAAAATAGTCTATTAATCCATTTTACCGTATGCACCATGATCTCCCATAGGGATCATCTGCACGTCCTAGCTTCGTAGCGATGCCCATGTTCTGTGTCCAGAGCGTTCATGGCCAAGCATCCTCTACGCAACGAGCGATGCCCAGTTCCGCGCCCATCACGTAGATGGCCAAGCATCCTCTAGTCCCCGCCAGTAGAGGTACCACGGAGTCGGCACGAGACCATCTTGTCTGATCCCATTGTCGCCCGACGAAAATCCAGGGGACCTCACTCAGTATATTCCGCTCCAGAGTGACCAGAGGAGCTCCACTGAGATAATGCCCCATCTCGGCTTGGGGTCATGATACACACGCACCCAAAAACATTCTCACATGTAAACTCAATTTTCATTAAACACATGAACATGAATGCAATTACACGAAAACTCAGTTTTCATTTACAAACATGATCGTGCGTGCAAATATGCAATGTAAATGAACAACACAATATTCAACCAACAATTCAACACAGCCCAAAACACACAAACATACTTCCTCCACTAATCCATCCGACCCCCGTACTCCTCGAACTCAGTCTGGAAAAACCAACCATATCACAGTGTAATGAGTTTGTGCAAAAATACATTTAAATCACAAAAGTTCTTTGAAAAATACTTACAGCGCTATATAATAATTTCCGAGGGATTCACGGAGCTACAAGAAGTGGCAACGCAGCAACAAAATAGTGCCAAATGCACTGTGGCCGTGGGTCTCAAAAATCCACTTTTGAACAAGTGCAAACGAAGACCCGAGATTAATAGGATAGGGCTTAGGGATGTCGGTGAAGTTAGTGGTGGTGGTGGTTGGCCGTGGGTGGCGGCGTAGAGGGTGGTTGAAGTGCAAAAAGCTCAAATCAGAAATGGAGTTGAATGCACTTCACCAGTGGCAGATCGGAGCTGGGGTTGGCTGCATTGGGTTGCTAGGTGGTCGAGGATGAAGTGGTGAAGAAATGGTGGCCGGAGGTGGCGCGACGGTGGTGCAACGACACAAGGAATGTCGCGGCTTTAAGCTATTCGTAGAGGAGAATGGCGGCGAGTTAGGGGCTGAGCTTGGTAGGGGATGATGGTCGGCGGGAGGGGAAGTTGTGGCGGTTGGTGGTGTCGGTCATGGGCGGCTCACGGCGGCGGGCTGGGGGAGGAAGGAAAATGCACAGGAGAGAGAGGGAGGTGGCGTCGCGCGGGAGAGAAGCAAAGGGAGAAAATAGAAAAAGAAGAAAAAGAAAGGAAAAAGAGAAAAGGGAAAAAGAAAAGAGGAAAAGAAAAAGGAAAGGGAAAGAAATGAGGTACAATCCTCACATCTTGGGTCACAAAATTGATCTAACGGAAACGATTTCAAAACAACAAGTAAAATAAAATAATTCAAACGTAGTGATTAAAATGAAAATAAATAATTAAATCAAACAATAAGTTAATTTAATATGAAAAGAAATTTAATTGCATAACAATAATTAATATTAAGAAGGCACTTCAAAATAATTAATTTTCACAAAATTAAAATCATAAAAAATAAACCAACTAAAAATCCAACAATTTTAAAATAAGGGAATAAATTTTGAATAAATAAAAAATAATCCTTCAGTAAAAATACACTAAAATACAGGGTGTTACACCATCGCTAGTAGTTCAACACAGCCATTTTGTCGTCCTACGCAACCAATCGGTGTATTTTATGGCCCATTTTGAACTTTTATGCCATCCTCTAGTGGGTTCCAGCAACAACATCAAATCTCTCAAAAATCATTTCTGTCCTTTGATTCTTTTGATGCAGAACATAACCATCGCAACACGTTAAACACATCTTGCATACTTCAACAATGTATTCATTGCAGTTTATTTTATAGAAATCACCAATAAACTTGTAATGATCCCCCTAGTAGCCTAACTATTTCGAGGTAGTCAACCTCCAAGAACCAAGAATTAGAGAGAGAAAGAAGAAAGAAGATCAAGAAGAAGAGAGAGAATTGGAGGGAAATTGATAAACTAATCCAGAGTTGGCCTCTGCCTTAACTCATGGTCCTTCTCATATGAATTTTATGAAAACTCACCGTACAACTATTTACAACAACTAACACTTCTATCACAAAACGACACCGTCCCTCTTACAATCACTAACTCAAACAACATTGTATTTCATATGCAATCTACTAGCTAATACAACAGAAACCCAAAACGACTACGTATCAGAGAAATCTTAACTAACAAAATTGTCACATCTTCCTTCATCTTTCCATTTTTGCTTCTTCTTTCCATTCATTTCAGCTCCTGCGTGATGATGACATACTCCACCCCTTCAGAGCACGTTGCCCACAAGGTGAAGAAATTTATCCCTTAATTGCCAATATAACTCCCACATAGCATCTCCCATTTCAGCTCCTTGCCATTACACCAGTACTTCCACCACTTCTCTATTATTAACCTTCTTACTTCTACGCTGCAAAATTGCAGGTTCAGGTGACAAGTCTCCTTACAAATCGGCTGAAGGTAATGTATGTAGAGAGAGGTGAAATATTCTGCCCCGACTTCCTTTTTAAACAAGACACATGAAATACATGATGGATTGAAGTGTGCTAAGGCAAAGCAAGCCTATAAGCAACCTGTCCAACCTTTTGAGTAATCTAAAATGGCCTGAAAAACCTGGGAGAGAGTTTGAGATTACGCCTAGTTGTGTTTTCTATAAGGCTGAAGCCTTAAATACCCAATCATCCACTACAAATTCCCTTTTCAGTTATGCCTTTATCCACTGCTTTATTAGTTGTCAAAAATTGGAATATACTGTTGTAAATTTACTAGAGGTCTGCCATACATTGCCTCCTCATATGGAGTCAACTTCGTTGAGGCATGAAATGTGGTATTATACCACCACTTAGAGAATGTTAACCAATCATACCACTCCCTCAGTTTATCAACAATAAACTCCTCAGAAAATTCTCCACACATTTGTTAAAAGCTTCAGTCTGCCATCACTTTGGGGATGATAAGTAGATGAATAAGAGAGAGTAACCCCTTGCAACTTAAAGAGCTCCTTCCAAAATGAACTTGTGAAGGTGGAGCTCCTATCCAAAACTATGGTTGGAGGCCTTCCATGTAACTTGGATACATTGTCAAAGAATAGAGAAGCTACCTTCGCAGCTGTAAATGCTTCAATGCCATAAGATGAGAGTCTTTTGACGCCTATCTACAACTACCACAATAAAATAATACCCCTTCAAATCGGCTACCCTTCTACAAAGTCCATGGACAAGTCAGTCCAAACTTGCTGAGGCACAAGCAAGGGTTGTAACAACCCTACAGGGTGTACATTCTCCACCGTGTTTCTCTAACAAGTATCACACTCCCTGATGTATTGCTTCACTTCTTTCTTCAAGCCTTACTAGTAAAAATCATCCCTAGCACGCTTTAGTGACTTCTGAAAGCCTGAGTGACCTGCATTGAGACTAGCATGAACAAAATGAAAAATCTTAAATTTCAAGTCAGGACAATTTGGCACATAGATTCTTAATTTTTTAAACAGAAGGCCATGTTTCAAAGAGAAGGAAGAAGTGGAAGGTAGTCCACTTCGTAGCAAACTCAGCTGTTGTTGTGCCAACAGAACAATCACAAAAGCTTGCTTCAATTCCTCCAACCAGGTTGGAGTAGGGAAAGAAATAGCAGCAAAGATATTAGAATCATCTGAAGACTCCACTCTAGACAATGCATTAACCACCTTATTCTCAACCCCTTTCTTATACAATCGAAAATGCATACTCTAATAACTTTGAAATCCACCTCTGCTGGGCTGCTGTTCTAAAAAATATTTCAAACTATGATGATCTATTTTAATAAGAAAAACATTACCAAAGCCAATAGTTCTTTTTCGTACGTTGACAACAACAAGTTTTTTCCTTTTAGAGCCTGACTCAAAAAAGCAATTCGTTTATGGTCTTGCATTAAAAGACTGCACCCACCCCCACACCACAAGCATCACATTCAATGACAAACAACTTGGTAAAATCTGGTAAGGACAGAACTGGAGGACTAGTCATAGCTTGCTTCAACTGTTCAAATGCCTTTGTTGCTTCCACAGACCACTGAAATGCATTTTTCTTCAATAATGTTGTCAAAGGAGCTGCTACTTGACCATAGCACATAATAAACTTCCTATAATATATTGGCAGCCCCAAAAAATCCCTTAAGGACTTGACATTTTTAGGAATTGGCCAACTAATCATAGACTCAAGCTTCTTGGGATCATCTCGCACTCCATCTTTAGAAATAAAATGCCCTAAATATTCAATTTTTGAACAAGCAAATTGACATTTGGGTTTCTTGGCAAACAATTGATTTTTTGCCAAAGTCTCTAAAACAAAAGCCAAATGATACAGATGAGACTCCCAATCCTTATTGTATACCTATATATCATCAAAGAACACTATCACAAACTACCTCAAGCATGGCCTGAAGACATAATTCTTAAGTGCTTGGAATGTGGAGGGAGCATTAGTAAGACCAAAAGGCATGACAAAGAACTCATAATGTCCCTCGTGTCTTCTAAAAGCTGTCTTATGTATGTCCTCAGTCTTCATTCAAATTTGGTGGTAACCTGATCTCAAGTCCAACTTGGAAAACACAATGGATCCAAAAAATTCTAAGGGAAACAAGGTTGAGCATAGGGGAAAGGGGCAGGAGGTGGTCAGACAACCACTACAAAGTGATTGGGAGTGGTGACCTGTGGTGGTGGAACCCTAGAAATAGAGAAATAGAATGAGAGAGAGAAAACAAGGTGGGGAATCAGAGGGATGGATGCCGAGATCGAAGAGCCCACCATGGTTGTCAAACAGCGGGGCAGTGGCGGTAGAGCTAGGAGAGACAGTGGTCGACAGATCTGAGACATAAAAGTGATCGAAAAATAGTGTGGATATGGACGTTGTGTGATGACGAACTTGAGAGGCTAGCCGAGACCCCTAGTAGATCTACCATCCTTGAGGTCTAACAATGGCGAGCATTGGTGGTGGCAACACTAAAGCTGAGGGGAAGAAGAGGGAGAGAGAGAGAGAGAGAGAGAGAGCCAAGAAATTCAAGAGGGAAGGGCTCGATGATGGAAGGTGGTGAGACAGTGGCTAGAGGCGGTGGTGCTCACATGGCTGAAAGAAGCCAGTGAACTCAGCCTCGACTGCGGGTAGCAAACAGTGGTCAGACGGTGGCAGAGGATGCACGAATGACATCGACACATGGAGCTAAGGTGGTGGTAGTGGGGACAGGTGTTGCAGACCACTGGAGGGGAAAAAAACAAACAAAGAGTGTGAGGGAGGGTCTTGCAAAGCGCTGAGGGAAAAAAAGGAACTTTAGGGTTTCCTTCCCTTGGTCAAAACGAAACAGCATAGGGGGAGGGACCGGGCCCTTCTTTCTAACTTATGGGTTCACCTATATGGGTTGGGCTCGAAATTGAATACTCTCACATTGAAAATGAAACCCACTTAGACAACATATAGGGCTCAACTTCACCAAAGAAAACACACATACACACTAAAAGAAAGAAAAAATCCACTTCCAAATCAGTCTTGGGGTTCATAAAAATGATATGAATATATTCAGTACTCTGTTTTGTTATGATGTGGCATCTGAAAAGTTTTGGCATAACATCCTGATTCTGTTTCTGATTCTGATTCTGGTTCTGATACGATGATACTGATTCTGTTATATAGTTGGTACCAACATCTCTATTCTGAGTGCATTCACTTTGGAAACAAAATGATTTTTCTACGCGGTCTTTCCTATGTGCACACTCGGGGCTCCAAGAATGAATAAGGAGAAGATTCACATTTTGATACTACCTAATTTGGTCACTAGGGATATCACAACCTTACTACGGGGGTTAAACATGGTTTCTGATATGATATGAAATGATATGTTATGATATGATAAAATGATGACATTCAGTCATGCGATGCCAAAGGGTTTGAATATGAATATTTTGAAATGTCGCTTTGATATTTTGGTAACATATGTTTTGAGATCTGCATATTGAAGAAATGTTTTGTTTCTGCGTTCTGAACTCTCTAAAACAACTCATGTTTATATACCAGTATATGTTCTTTGTTTATTGATTTGTTGATAACTCACCCCCTATCTTTATAATATTTTCAGATGTTTTGGATGTTTTAGTTGAGGATCAAGTATAGAAATCATGGGTAAGACTATGTGAGCATAGATGATTAAGTACAAAGATAGTACTTTGATTAATATTGGAGAGTTTATTCAGTAGTTTTATTTTGCTCTGTTATCTTGGTATTTTGGAAGGTTGGCGTTTATTTTGAGACTTTGTGATATTGCTAGTTAATTATTTTAGAGTAGTTGGTTTAAAATAAGGAGATCTATGAGTAATTAAGAAATTTGAGTTTATATCTTTACTGTGAGATGTGAGTTTAAGTGACAAGAAATAACTTTCTGATCCATCCGGGACTGGGCACTACAAGAAAACAACTTATTTCCTGCCAGCTATTTGCTGCCAAAAAGATTATTTCCTGCTAAAATAAGTCTATTTTTGTCCCAAATGGTCATTCTCGTCGCAAATAGTTTGTCTCAAATGCCCTATTTTTTTGTAGTGGGGGCATTACAAAATACCTTTGCTAGCTAAAACTGATAAAACACTGATTGAAGATATCAACCGAAAGGGTATATAGAGAGCATATATAGTTTATACCAAAATGGTGGATTTGTAGCGGGACTCTTGAGACTCAGATACTGCTCAAATGTGACACCATACCCTAGTATAAAAAAATTTGGATCAGAATTAAATAGCATACAACTTTGCGTAAAATTAAGGTTATATATGTATCATGTGGGTCTGCTGCAGAGTAACAAATATAACAAAAGGAGGTATACAGAGTATGGGCACATTCCAACCAAACTAACTATGGATTGTGGACGACTTATTTCAAATTGGAAGGAACTTTATTCCAAAGTCTTATCTCGCTTTTTCTCTCAGGAAGGAGTCGAGGTGAAGTGGGGTCTACCAGGATTCTAACGGAATCAGAGGTGGTTGGGAGTGGAGGAACTGCTTACGGAGTGATCTCACAGCACGCTAAGGACGGTGCTGGTGGTTGCATAGACGGGTTTTTGGTGGGAAAGAAAGAATCACGACTGGGGAAGAGAGCATTGCGGTGGTGGGTACGAATTTTCAAGGTTGAGGAGATGAACGAGCTCGAGCATCGGTGGGAGAATTTGAAACTGTCTGAGGAGGAGGCAGTGAACATCGACGTCGATGTTTTTGAATCTGTGGATTCGAAATATAAAGAAGAGGTGAGTTTAGTAGGGAAAGTTTGGTCGGAGAGGAAGATTAGTAAGGGTGTGATTGAGTCTGTCATGGCAAAAATCTGGGGGATTAGTAGAAGAGCAAAGTTCCATGAGGTAGGGCTGAATATTTTTGTGGTGGAATTTGCCAATCTCGAGGACAAGCAGAGAATATTGGAGGTGAGACCTTGGCTTTTTGATAACCAGCTGTTTGTGCTACTGAACTTCGATGGCCTCACACCTCCGCAACAGATGCATTTCAACACGGACAGATTTTGGGTCCAGTTATACGACTTACCTCTAAAATGCATGAACAAGGAGACAAGGGAGATTCTTGGTGGAACACTTGGCAAAGTGGTGGAGGTAGAAACAAAGGAAGACGAAATTGGTTGGGGTTTATTCCTCAGAGTTCTAATTGAGCTAGACGTACACAAACCTTTAGCAAGAGGGAGGACCATCAACTTGAAGGGGAAGACTCTCTGGGTTCCTGTAAGGTACGAAAAGCTCCCTTACTTTTGCTTCAAGTGTGGTTGTATTGCCCATGGTGCTCTGGGATGTAAGGGAGAGTTAAACGGGGAACACCAGTATGGTGCTTGGTTGAGAGCCGTGAGTAGACAAAAAAATAAAGAAGGTATGATGAGATCTGAGAGATTTAAGAAAACAGTGAAGGAAGGTATGAATAATGGAAATGTGGAAGACAATGCTAAGGGAAAGGAAGGAAGGCTAGAGAGGGAGAGGGAGGGTGAGGCTTATCAATGTATGGAGGAAGAGGTGGAAGTGGTTCCTGCCACTCAGGAGGTAATGGAGCAAAGGGTTGAGGAGGAGAGCAGTTCTAAGGAGTTAGGGGAGATGGGGTTTTCTCAGGGAAAAAATATAGAGAGGGATGAGGGGTTGCTGTCAAAGGGACTTCTTGAGGGAGAAGGGAGTAAAGGGCTGAATCCAAAGAGTAACTTGGGGAAGGTATCCTTTGAGGGAGAAAGTACAAAGAAGGGGGAAGGGTTGCCCACAAATGGACTCATTGAGGTGGAGGGGAGCAAAGGGATGAATCCAAACAGTAGCATAGGGAAGGTCAGAGGTGCATGGAAAAGGAGAGCCAGGGACCAAGGAAAACAGTGTGGAAGGGTCCTTGACATGTCACCTTCGAAGAGGTTGCTGAGATCAGGGTTGGACACAGAAGAGAAGGAAAGAGTAGGTAAAAAAGCTAAAGGGATGGAGGGAATTATGGTTGGGAATGTTGAAAGGTATTCAATAGTAGAGGTGGAGGCTGTGCAGCAGCCCCACCTATCATTATGAAAACCTTGAGTTGGAACTGCCGAGGGCTTGGGAACCCTCGGACAGTTCAAGACCTTTGCCATTTGGTAGAGGACAAGTTGCCCAATGTTGTGTTCTTAATGGAGACAAAACTGAGGAAGGTTGGTGGGGAAAGATTTAGGAGGAGGTTGAAGTTTGATGGGTGTTTGGTCATTGAACCCTTAGGGAAGAAGGGTGGACTAATGTTGTTATGGAAACAACCTTTAGAAGTTGAGGTTCTGAACTATTCCAGATGGCATATTAATGCATGGATTAAAGAAGTGGAAGGAAATGACAAGTGGCTGCTAACAGGTTTTTATGTCCAGCCAGATACAAATTTAAGGGAAGAGACTTGGAGTCTCCTAAGCTCTTTAAAACCACAAGAAGACAAGGGGTGGTGTGTGATAGGTGACTTCAACGAGATATTGGCCCACGATGAAAAGAGTGGGGGAAAACAAAAAACTGAAAGACAGATGGCCAGGTTTAGGGAAGTCTTGGAAAAAGGGGGTTTGTTTGATTTGGGTTGGAAGGGGGATAAATACACATGGAGTAATAAGTATGAAGATGAGTCTTTTACCAAAGAAAGATTGGATAGGGCTGTAGTTAATACCAAATGGAAGGAAAACCATTCAGATGGGTGGGTGGAAGTACTGGTGGCTAGGTGTGCTGATCATAGGCCTATTCTGCTGTGCATGAACTAGGAGTATGGAAAATTTGGGCGCCATAAGAGACTGCTCAGATTCGAAGCTGGTTGGTCCTTGGATGAGAGTTGTGAAGAGGTGATTAACTCAGTTTGGAAGGAAAGGTTGAGGGGGAGGGAGCCCTCTTTGGGGTTAAATTTCAAACTAAATGAGACTAGAGAAGCTCTGGTAAGATGGAGTAAACAAAGGGCTTCTGATCACAAAAAAGTTCTAGCTGAGAAATCTGATTTGTTAAAGGAGCTACAAAAGAATGAGGGCAGCCATAATATTGCAGCCATCAATGTATTACAAAGGGAGATTGGAGTTTTGCTTGAGACAGAGGATGTGAAGTGGAGGCAAAGGGCTAAGGTTAACTGGTACCAGCTAGGGGATAAGAATACCAAGTTTTTCATAGTTGTGCAAACGAGAGGAGGAAGAACAACAAAATTCAGATGATTGTGGATGAACAGAATAGAGAGTACATGAGTCAAGAAGGTTTGGAAGGGGTTTTCAAAAGTTTTTTTGAAAAACTTTTTGCCTCTTCTGATCCGAGGAGTTGTGACATTGAGGAATGCCTAAATAGCCTAAAGGTTTGTGTGACTAGTAGCATGAATGACCAGTTATCAAAAGCCTTTACCAGAGAAGAAATTGAAGTAGCTGTCAAAAGCATGGCACCTCTCAAGTCCCCAGGGCCCGATGGGTTTGGAGCATGTTTTTTTCAAAAACATTGGAACTCAATTGGTGAGGAAGTCAGTAGTAATGTGCTGAGATGGCTCAATGATAATTCCTTAACCTGGACTACAAATTTTACTTATTTAGCACTTATTCCCAAGATTTCAGCCCCTAGAGAGGCAAGTGACTTTAGACCCATCAGTCTTTGTAATGTAGTCTATAAGATTTTGGCTAAGGTGTTGGCAAATAGACTAAAGGGGGTTCTTAATGAGATCATATCCCCTAATCAAAGTGCTTTCATCCCTGGGAGGTTAATCTCAGACAATATTCTGGTTGCTTACGAGGTGTTTCATTCTATGAAAGTGAGGAAAAAAGGCAAAATGGGGAGTATGGCCATTAAGCTTGACATGTCAAAAGCTTATGACAGGATAGAGTGGTCTTATTTAAGAGCAGTGATGGTCAAAATGGGATTCTGTGGGAAATGGATAGAGCTGATAATGAAGTGTGTGTCTACTGTCTCTTATTCTGTCCTTGTCAATGGGAAACCAAGTGGCTTAATCAAGCCCTCGAGAGGATTGAGGCAAGGAGACCCGTTGTCTCCCTATCTGTTTATCCTATGTGCTAAGGGGCTTAGCTCTCTGTTCAACAATTCAGATCTTAGAGGAGAGACAAGGGGTGTGACTGTTTCAAGAGGGGGGTCCCGAATAAACCACTTACTTTTTGCTGATGATTGTATACTTTATGGTAGAGCCAAGAAAGAGGAATATGACAGGATTCATGGCTTGCTTAGTTTGTATGAGAAGGCTTCTGGTCAGTTTCTCAACAAGGATAAAACTGCTGTCTTTTTCAGTTCAAATACTAAGGAAGCTGACAAGAGATTGATACTGGAAGGAGGGGGTGCAGTGTGGAGAGGGAACTATGAGAAGTACTTGGGGCTTCCTACTGTAGTAGGGAGTTCAAAATACAATGCTTTTAGAGGCATTAAGGAGAAAGTTTGGAGAAAAATCAACAATTGGAAGAATTCTTTTCTATCTGCTGCAGGGAAAGAGGTACTAATCAAAGCTGTCCTTCAAGCTGTGCCCACTTACACTATGAGTGTTTTTCAGCTCCCTAAACAACTTTGCAAAGAACTCAATGTTATGCTAGGCAGATTTTGGTGGGGTAATCAAAAAAGTGGTAGAGGAGTGCACTGGTGTAGCTGGGAAAGGATGGGGAAACAAAAGGGAAAAGGAGGGCTGGGGCATAGGGATCTAGAGAGCTTCAATCTGGCTTTATTAGCCAAACAAGGGTGGAGGATCCTTCAAAATGAGAACTCTATAGCTGCCAAGATTCTGAAAGAGAAATACTACAAAAAAAAGTCTTTGCTTGAAGCTAGTCTGGGACATAGACCTTCTTTTCTGTGGAGGAGTGTATGGAATGCTTTGAGTTTGCTCAAGGAGGGTCTGAAATGGAAGGTGGGGAATGGAGAAAAAATTAAAATTTGGGGTAATAGATGGCTTCCAACCCCTTCATCTTTCTCTGTCCAATCACCTATTTCTGGTTTGGATAAAGAAGCCAGAGTTTGTGAACTGATGCAAGGCAGAGGGGAGTGGAATACTCTTTTGATTCGAAATATTTTTAACAAGGAAGAGGCTGACCAGATTTGCAGCATTCCAATTAGCAGCATGGAGGTGGAGGACAAATTAGTATGGGGTCCCTAAAAAAAGGGTCTTTTCTCTGTTAGGAGTGCGTATCATTTGGAGATGGGAAGAAAGCAGGCCATTAGAGGTGAAAATTCTAGGCATGAGGAGAGGGTTAAAGGCTGGGACAACATATGGAAGTTGGATGTTCCAAGGAAAGTTAAGCTTTTCCTTTGGAAAGCTACAAACGACTTCCTAGCTACTAGAAAAAATCTCTTCTTGAAGAAAATAATAGGCAATCCCTTATGTCCCATCTGCAAACTAGATGAGGAGACTATTACGCATGTGGTGTGGCAATGTCCTGCAGCTGGTGATGTTTGGTCAGAATCTTCAATCATTATGCAGAAAATGAAGAGGAAAGAACATGATTTGCTGGCTTTGTGGGAAAAACTCACTGTAAAGCTGAGTGAATTGGAATTAGAGGAGGTTGCAGTGGTGATGAGGGGTTTGTGGGTGAGAAGAAATGAGAGCATCTTTGAAGATATTGTTAAGCCCCCAAGTCAAGTTATTAGTATTGCACAAAATGATTTGAAAGAGTACAAGCAGGCTCTACAGATGAATAAGGCAGCACTGAGGAGTAATGGGGAAGGAGGTAGCAGAACCCTGAGGTGGGAAAAGCCAAGGACAGGTTTTGTCAAAGCAAATTGGGATGCAGCAGTAGAAAAGAAGCAAAGGAAGGTGGGAATAGGGGTAGTAATTCGTGATGAAGATGGGGAACTTCTAGTTGCTGTTGAAGGTCAGAAGGCCAATATAGACCAACCTGCAGTGGCTGAAGCTCAGGCTCTGTGGAAGGCAATGATTATATGCAGAGATCTCAGATTGGAAAAGGTCATTTTCGAGGGAGACGCACAAGTGATTGTCAAAGCAGTCAACAATGCAAGTGAAGATTTTTCTGTTTATGCTAGCTTAACTGAAGGTATAAAACAACTGTTAAAAGGGAGGACAAACTGGACAGTTCAATATACACACAGGTCTAACAATGTAGCAGCACATACTTTAGCAAAGGAAAGTTTACTTTTACAGACTGAATTAGTGTGGATAGAAGACATACCTTATAGTATTCAAAGAATTGTAGAGAGGGAGTGTTATTGTATTGAGTGACATTCTGATATCAATGAAGATGATGTTTCTTTAAAAAAAAAAAACTATGGATTCGGAAATGGAAAGTCCAATTTGTAATCAATATAACAAAAATGATAGTAGTACATCTAGACAATTATGAAGATTACATTGAAGTTTTGATGGAAATAATACTACTTTCGTCCATTCTAATTCAAAATCACTTGATTGGCTTTAACAATTTCCCATCCTTTTCTTTTGTCTTGCATTTTGGATCTACCAGTCAATTGCCTAGTTGAACTCTTCCTAGAAAAGTCTACGTTCATGTGGTCAAAAAAGAAACCTAGAACCATACGTTGAGCGGAATATATCCGCCGAAAGTCTATAATGTAAAATGAAAAACAATGTAACAGGAATGCAAGCCAAACTTATTATAATAATTGGAACACTTGCGATTTCACTCTCATAGACCAGAAAGCAGGTAGCGCTGAAAGCTACCACCATACTTGCTATAGAGATGAAAAGTGTTGTGAGTCCAAGCAACAACCTTGCAGGTAATGAGTGAAGGAAATCCTTTTCGGCATAGCGTGATGTGAGGATTGATGAGAATATTAATATTGATGTTGATGAGGAGAGCAATGCAATTGCATCTGATATGAAGAAAGCCAAAAACCAGTTGCTTCTAAGTAAAATAGGAATGCCTAGTTCTTGATTGTTGCCACCCGGTACAGCAAAGGCCGCAGTGAAAACTACCGTGGCAATCAGTGCCGCCACAAGCATGCCATAGTTTGCTGTGTCCTTCATCCACTTTTCACCTTCCTTCTGTAAATGTTCATGTGTGATTGTAAATAACTCCCTGGGATTCTTGTTTAGATCTAAATTCACCTTCTTCGTGTATGAAGGTTGCACAATGGTTTCTATCTCCTGAAATGGTCACGGTGTTAGCAGTTGACAAAAGAGTGATATATATATATATATATATATATATATGAAGCCAGAATAAAAGAAAACTTAAATCAAATAGAGAACCTTAAACCACAATAGCTCTCGTTGCATGTTAAGTGCTGCTCCTGATACGATATTTAATCGGTTTGGAATATCAGGAACTATTTCCGCGGCTAAGTGCAGCATGTTATTGTTTTGGTCAGTGTAGAGTGCGATGATATCCTTGATAGCACCAAGCTCATATATTAGATTGAATACATTCTCTTGCCGATATTTAATAGCAAGGTGAAATATACTACGTTTATTCTGGTCTACGCTCCATATGAGATCAGGATAGGAGCGTATAAGTAAAATTAAAAACTCAACATTCCCTGATCTTGCAGCATCAAAAAGAAAAGAACCAGCTTTCTGAAGTCTCTCTTCGGCAATTGTCGAAAGTTTTCCCAGAGTAGATCAACTAATTGATGGGCTATTGTACGCATCAAAGCTTTGCTGTAGATCCCTTGGAAGGGCCCTGGGATTAGGATAGAAATCAACTTCTTAAAGGTCACCTCATAGAAAACAAGTATTGCTTCAATAAAAAATAAAGATGGGTGTAATGCTCCAATGGAAGACTCAAACCACATGATTTATACTCTAAAAGGACTAGTCAATGATACAATTGGAGCCACATTAGAACCTTATAAAGAACAAAAACTTCTCTTTCCCAAGCAATGTGGGATCCCATACACCACCTACCATTATCCATATCATAAGGGGTATCACAATGGGAACCTCGGGTACATTACACTTATAAGAAGATAGACATATGAAGATGGCATCTATAATTAAGAGAAATGCTACGTACGTAGACCGATGGTCTACCGAGCATTTGCTCCCGGCCGATGGATGCATTTTTATTTTATTTTTTTTCTTAAATATTAAGAAATGTAGTAAATTTCTTTTTCTTATATATTGAGAAATGGTTTTGATCTTAATGTTAAAAAAACAAAAAAAAGAAACAATTTGGTGGTATTCAGTCAGTTCTTAATTAATAATCGGTTGTTATTTTATGAATGGGTTTCCTCATGATCTAGCTGTAACGCCCCAAACCCGGTTGGCCTGGAGAATTACTACATGTCACTTAAGAACATGTTTTCCAACACAACTAAAATAAAACTCCAAAACTTTATTAGCAAAACTCAATCTCAAATGCTCTAAATAACCACATTGAAACTCTACAAAGTTATTACTGCAGCAAAATAAGCTAAGGAGTCCAAAATCTCCCGGTAGTCATAACAAACCAAACTAATAACTTCAAAAGTCTTACTAAACCCAAGCCCAAGATATAATTAAATCTAAAATACATAAGACATCAGAATTCCTTCTTCTAACATCCTCTCTCAGCTTAATCATGCTCACCAATCTAATCCAAGTCCTTAGTTGGACTCTCCACATCATCTGAAAAATATTATGAAGATAGGGGGTGAGTTATCAACAACTCAGTAAGCAGAAATCATATGCTAGCGTGTAAACATGAGCATTTACAAAGTAGAGCATGCAGAACAAAATGTTTTCCGGAGTTATCATGCAGAACAGAACATATTTTCAAAAGTAACAGAGCGATGGTTTTAAGACAAGTAAAACTCATAGTGCTTTGGCATAACATAAACTGAGCATCATCATCAGATCAAAACAGAGCATCAAACAGAGTAGAGACCATGTTTCACCCCCGTGGTAGGGTTGTGCTAACCCCGGTGGCCAAACCAGGCAGAGACAGAGGTGAAATCTTTCCTTTATTCTTCTTGGAGCCCCGAGTGTGCACACAGGAAAGACCACAATAAAACCACTTTGTTTCCAAAGTGGGTGCATTCAGAGACAGAGAAGTCGGTACCAACCCAAACAGAGCAGAGCATAACAGAGCAGAGCAGAGCAAAGCAGAGACAGAGTCAGATACAAAAACCAGTACACCATGCCAAAGGTTTTCAGATGTTATATCAAAATAATACAGAGTACCAAAACAGAATCAGACAGTTTACCCACACTGAACACAAAAGTTAGAACATCTTTCTAAATAAATGCATAACTTTTCATATTCTCAATATCGCTCATTTTTCATATTTTAGAAACCACATGACAGAATTTAGCTCATGTCTACACAATGCATGCCAAAACATATTTTTCCTTTTTCACACAGATTTCTTGAATAATGCAGATGAGTGACCGAGGTTGATCTTTGTTTTCACAAGTTCCCAACACAACACAAATTATGCAAGTTTTCATAAAATCAACCTCAGTCTTATTAGCTTGTATAAAACCCAGCATAGGAACCCCGCTTACCTGACTCCTGCAGCGTATTATCTAAGCCTTGAAAATGATCTCTATCAATCTCGTCACCTATTCATAAAAATAATATAAACTAAATGTTAAAGTCCAACAATACACAATTGGTCTTAAACAACTCAAGACTCAAACTCTAGACCATAATTCAACGCGTTTAATCAAACTTAACTAGCCAAATAACCATCCAGACAACCCACACTTCGACCCAAAATATTCTATACCAAACTCAGTATGTTGGCTATAAGTGGAGACTGGTTTGGAGCTGAAAAAGTGTTGGCTGAAAGTTGGCTCGAGCCAAGTTCGCTCAACTTCGCTCGACAGACCGCTCGAGCGAAGTCAAGTCAGAGAGGTTCGCTCGAGTCTCGCTCGACACACTGCTCGAGCGAATGCAAGTCAGAGAGGTTCGCTCGAGTCTCGCTCGACACACTGCTCGAGCGAATGCAAGTCAGAGAGGTTCGCTCGAGTCTCGCTCGACACTCTGCTCAAGCCAATGTTCATTTGGCTGTTTGCTCGAGTCGCGCTCGACAGTCCGCTCGAGCGAAGTACGCAGATTTTGCCAACTTAACCAGTTTACACTACACAAAGCACTCTTCTTTCCATTCCCAACTCCATAGCAGAAAGTATAAACTAATACTTCCAAATATTTTCTCAACCACAAATCCACAATTCCACTACAATGTAACTTCAAATAATTCAAACCTAGGAAAAACACCAACCCGAAATACTCACCACGCAACAACCAAAAACACTCACAAAAAAACTACTCAATCTCACGGTAAGGACCAAAAATAGAAACTGCAGAAAATGAAATGGAGAGAGGATCGGCTGAGAGGATGCATTAAACTAGAGTCTAGTTGCAGAACAACAAAAATATGGAAGGAGAAGAAGTTATACCTGAAGATGAAATCTTGAACAAGAAGAAGAGAACCAACGGAAAACTGAAAGGATGAGAGAGAGGAACACCCAAACTGCAGAAACTGGAGAAACGTGAGAGAGAAACAGTTTACGAGAGAGAGTGACCGAATGGGATGAGAACAAAGTGGAGAGACGTGCGAGAGAGAGAGGTATGCGGAAGAAACTGAAAATGAAACAGATACATGCGGAAAGAAAGGAGAGAAAGAAACGGAAGTTGAAGAAGACACACTCACCTCCACAAAACGACACCGTTCGGGACCCTTACTAAACACTAAAGTGGCTGGGCCATTTTCATGCACGGTCTGGGCCACTGCTGAAGATATTGGGCCTTATACCCTCCTCCCCTTACAAGAATTCCGTCCTCGGAATTCGCTACAAGTTATAAGAACTCTCTTCGAACAAGTGAGGATACTTGACTCGCATCTCTTCCTCGAATTTCCATGATGCTTCATTGGTAGCATGATTATTCCACAATACTTTAACTAAAGAAATATTTCGATTCCGAAACACTTGCTCATTCCTGTCCAGAATCCGCAATGGCTCCTCTGTGTAGGTCATGTCCTCTTGAATCTGTATGGGTTCATGATCTATGATGTGAGTGGGGTCATGGATATACTTCCTCAACATGGACACATGGAACACATTATGTACTCCCGAGAACGCCGGTGGTAGAGCCACCCTGTACGCCACCGGTCCAATCCGATCAAGAATTTCAAACGGTCCAATGTATCTAGGGCTCAACTTACCTTTCTTTCCGAATCTCATTACTCCTTTCATTGGTGAAATTCTCAAGAATACCTTATCTCCCATCGCAAACTCTAACTGACGGTGGCGTTTATCTGCATAGCTCCTCTGTCGGCTTTGAGCTGCTTTCATTCTAGCCCGAATGGTATCTATCTTTTCTGTGGTCTGCTGAATAATATCTGGCCCTAAAAGTTTTCTTTCACCTACTTCATCCCAATACAATGGAGACCTACATCTCCTGCCATACAAAACCTCATAAGGTGCCATCCCAATGCTAGCCTGGAAGCTATTATTATATGCAAACTCAACCAATGGTAAATGTTGCATCCAAGATCCCTTGAAATCCATCAAGCATGCCCTCAACATGTCTTCTAAAATCTAAATGGTTCTTTCTGACTGTCCATCTGTCTGAGGGTGAAAAGCAGTACTGAAACTTAACTGAGTACCCATTGCTTCTTGTAAGCTTCGCCAGAACTTAGAGGTAAAACGAGGATCTCTATCCGACACAATGGATACCGGTACTCCATGCAATCTCACTGTCTCCCGCACATACAGTTCAACTAGTTTCTCTAGTTTATAAGAAACTTTAATGGGCACAAAACGGGCGGTCTTCGTTAAGCGATCCACAATCACCCATATAGCATCTTGTCCGCTTACGGTCCTTGGTAGACCTGTCACAAAATCCATGGAGATATGTTCCCATTTCCACTCTGGAATCTGAAGTGGCTGTAATAATCCTGCAGGTCTCTGATGTTCCGCCTTCACTTGTTGGCAAGTCAGGCATTGTTCTACAAATTTAACAATTTCTCTTTTCATGCCATTCCACCAAAAGGACTCTCTCAAATCCCGATACATCTTGGTACTCCCTGGGTGAACAGTGTACAAAGAACGGTGTGCCTCTTCAAGAATTACCCTTTTTAGTTCATCATCAGCAGGTACACATACTCTACCCCTAAACCTCAAAACTCCATCCTTGGAAACACAAAAATCAGGTTTATCCCCATTTCCGATCCCTTCCATTAGCTTCACCAACTCTGAGTCCACTTTCTGAGCAGCTTTGATTCTATCTATCAAAGCAGGTTGAACCACTAAACTGGCCATGACAGCATATGTATCACTAGAAAAGACTTCAATACCGGCTCTTTCTAAATCCATCAACAACCTATGCTGAGTGGTAATGGTTGCAACTGTCGGTCCGATTGACTTCCTACTCAGAGCGTCGGCTACTACATTAGCTTTGCCAGGGTGATAATTAATGGTGCAATCATAATCCTTGATCAACTCAAGCCACCTCCTTTGCCTCATGTTTAATTCTTTTTGGGTAAAGAAATACTTCAAACTCTTGTGATCCGTATAAATTTCGCATTTTTCCCCATACAAGTAATGTCTCCAAAGCTTGAGTGCAAAAATGACTGCCGCGAGTTCCAGATCATGAGTGGGATAATTCTGTTCATACACTTTCAATTGGCGTGAGGCGTAAGCTATAACCTTCCCATGTTGCATCAGTACACACCCCAAACCGAGCCAAGAAGCATCGCTATAGACAACAAATCCGCCTCTAGCTGTGGGAACTGTTAACACCGGAGCTGTCACTAATCTCTGCTTCAACTCTTGGAAGCTTTCTTCACACTTTGCTGTCCATTCAAACTTATTATTTTTCCTGGTGAGTGCAGTGAGAGGAACTGCTATCTTGGAAAACCCATCAATGAATCGACGGTAATACCCCGCCAATCCCAAGAAGCTTCTAACCTCATGAACATTCCTCGGTGCCGACCAATTAACCACTGCTTCCACTTTCCCTGGGTCTAATGAAATTCCATTCTTCGAAACTACATGTCCCAGAAACGTGATTGAATCAAGCCAAAATTCACACTTCTTCAACTTAGCAAACAGCTGCTTGTCTTTAAGTGTTCCAAGTACCAACTTCAAATGTTCTTCATGCTCGGTCTCGCTTTTGGAGTATATCAGTATATCATCAATAAAGACAACCACAAACTTATCCAAAAACTCATGAAACACCCTGTTCATCAAGTCCACGAATACTGCTGGGGCGTTAGTCAGGCCAAAAGGCATGATCAAAAACTCATAATGGCCATATCGGGTTTTGAACGCCGTCTTAGCCACGTCTTCAGCTCTAATCTTCAACTGATGGTAACCCGATCGAAGGTCAATTTTTGAAAATACTTGAGCACCTTGGAGTTGGTCCAACAAATCTTCTATACGGGGTAGCGGGTACTTATTCTTTATGGTCACCCGATTGAGTTCCCTGTAATCGATACACATTCTCATCGATCCATCTTTCTTCTTCACAAAAAGAACTGGCGCTCCCCAAGGTGAAACACTAGGCCTGATGAAACCCTTGTCTAACAAATCTTGCAACTGCTCTTTGAGTTCCGCTAATTCAGGCGGTGCCATGCGATAAGGTGCCTTCGAAAGGGGTGCCGTGCCTGGAACTAACTCAATAGCAAACTCTACCTCACGCTCGGGTGGAAGTCCCGATAAATCTTCAGGGAAGACCTCTGGATAATCTCTCACAACAGGTATCTGTTCCAACATCACTTCCCCCTTTGGTGTTTCTACCTCACAGGCTAGGAATCCCTGACAACCATCACGCAACAGTTTTCCAACCTGAATGGCAGAAATGATGGGTGGAGTCAACCTCATTTTTGACCCTGTGAACTGAAATTCACCTTCATTAGGGGGTCTGAATACCACTTCCTTTTTAGCACAATCAATACTGGCGTGGTAGGAAGCCAACCAATCCATACCCAAAATTACATCAAACCCAACCATGTGGAATACTATTAAATCTGCTGGCATCAATCTTCCCTCTATAGAAAGAGGGCATCCAGGTAGAATCTCACTACAGACTACATAATTTCCTGTTGGGGTCGCAACCACTAACTTGTTCCTCAACCTTTCAGTATCTAACTTGCAAAATCTAGAGTACGCCGTGGAAACAAAATAATGTGTCGCTCCCGAGTCAAATAACACAACAACATTATTAGAAAACAAAGAAAGAGTACCTGTGATCACATTCGAACTCATCCATGAACCAAGAATATTCAAAGTCTTAACCAGAACCAATCCAAGAAAAGAAAATAATAGAAAATATAAATCCTTAAAATAAAAAAAAAAGAGTCATACCAATGATCACGTCATTCCTACCCTCAACTTCTCCAGGTGTTAGTGCAAAGACTCGAGCAGGCGCCATAGGGCGTTGATTGCTGACCCGAGCTGATACTTCATTCCTCTGAGGTGGCGGTATGAACCTCTGGTTGCTTCTATTTTGCATTGGGCAGTCTCTGATGTAGTGTCCTGATTTGCCACAACGGAAACACAATCCCGCCCCTTTCCTGCACTCTCCGGAGTGCACTTGATTGCATGTCCTACACTGGTAGGGCTGTTGATTACTCTGAACTGGCCTTTTTCCCGAACTACCACCTTCACTCCTCCTCTTCCATGGTCCTTGGTCCATGCCAGAATGGTACTCGGTGGGAGTAGTCCTTTTCCTCTGTTCGTGCAACGCAGCACTTCTTTGAAGGGTTCTTTCAAAACCTGTTGCTTTGTTCACCAATTCGGAGAAGTTTCGAATTTGGAAACCCACCACACGCTCATACAGTTTCTCATTCAGTCCTTGCTCGAATTTGCGTGCCTACTTTTCCTCATCCAGAATCAAATAAATAGCAAAATGGGATAACTCAGTAAATCTAGCAGCATACTGATGACCCGTCATTGTTCCCTGAACCAAGGTGGCAAATTCCATAGCCTTGTCCTCACGGAATGAGCTAGGGAAAAAGCGCTCAAGAAAAATCTGCTTGAAGTGCAGCCAACTGACTATCTCTGTCCCCTGTGCTTCCCTGATAGATCTTTCAGAGATCTACCACCTCTTTGCTTCCCCAGTAAGCATGAATGTGGCGTACGCCACTTTTTGCTCCTCAGTACAGGTTAGGACTCGAAAAATCTCCTCCATATCCTGAATCCAATCCTCTGCCAGAGTTGGATCGCCTCTCCCATCAAACAAAGGAGGGTGCATTCGATTGAATTGCTCGACAGTACAACCCCCTTCATTGAAGTTACGTTGACGACCCGCGGGATTCTGCACAAGGTCATCAATTAATTGATGTGCAGCCGCTCGCAGTACTTCGGAAGCACTCGGGTTTGCTTCCCTTTCATTCGCGTTCGCATTCAGATCCGACATGCTTCGTTCTCTACGACGAGGTGGCATCCTGACAAAATAACTAGAATTTTTAAAAAAAAATTGTTTCGAAAATAGAATTTATAAGAACATAGAAAATTAGTGGTATTTGTAAAAACAAAACGTATATATATTAGAATTCAAATATATAAGAATATTTATAACAGAGACAAAAGAGGAACGCACAACGGTAGTAATAGTCAATCTCCCCAAAATTTAACATCTTACTCCATCTGAGAATTTAAGAAGGCTCCGTTACTAAACTAAACCTTAATCAACATGAATTTAGTTCATAGACCTGTGATATACCACACTTCATAGCTATTCCTAAAGCCTGTGAATTCTAAGACTTACCACTTCAACAATATTCAATCCTATGAACCCACAGAAATCTAAACCTCCAAGGTTTATAGTATGCAGAATTCAAACCTGTCTCTGATACCAAATGTAACGCCCCAAACCCGGTTGGCCTGGAGAATTACTACATGTCACTTAAGAACATGTTTTCCAACACAACTAAAATAAAACTCCAAAACATTATTAGCAAAACACAATCTCAAATACTCAAAATAACCACATTGAAACTCTACAAAGTTATTACTGCAGCAAAATAAGCTAAGGAGTCCAAAATCTCCCGGTAGTCATAACAAACCAAACTAATAACTTCAAAAGTCTTACTAAACCCAAGCCCAAGATATAATTAAATCTGAAAGACATAAGACATCAGAATTCCTTCTTCTAACATCCTCTCTCAGCTTAATCATGCTCACCAATCTAATCCAGGTCCTCAGTTGGACTCTCCACATCATCTGAAAAATATTATGAAGATAGGGGGTGAGTTATCAACAACTCAGTAAGTAGAAATCATATGCTAGCGTGTAAACATGAGCATTTACAAAGTAGAGCATGCAGAATAAAATATTTTCCGGAGTTATCATGCAGAACATAACATATTTTCAAAAGTAACAGAGCGATGATTTTAAGACAAGTAAAACTCATAGTGCTTTGGCATAACATAAACTGAGCATCATCATCAGATCAAAACAGAGCATCAAACAGAGTAGAGACCATGTTTCACCCCCGTGGTAGGGTTGTGCTAATCCCGGTGGCCAAACCAGGCAGATACAGAGGTGAAATCTTTCCTTTATTCTTCTCGGACCCCCGAGTGTGCACACAGGAAAGACCACAATAAAACCACTTTGTTTCCAAAGTGGGTGCACTCAGAGATAGAGAAGTTGGTACCAACCCAAACAGAGCAGAGCATAACAGAACAGAGCAGAGCAAAGCAGAGACAGAGTCAGATACAAAAACCAGTACACCATGCCAAATGTTTTCAGATGTTATATCAAAATAATACAGAGTACCAAAACAGAATCAGACAGTTTACCCACACTGAACACAAAGGTCAGAACATCTTTCTAAATAAATGCATAACTTTTTATATTCTCAATATCGCTCATTTTTCATATTTCAGAAACCACATGACAAAATTTAGCTCATGTCTACACAATGCATGCCAAAACATATTTTTCCTTTTTCACACAGATTTCTTGAATAATGCAGATGAGTGACCGAGGTTGATCTTTGTTTTCACAAGTTCCCAACACAACACAAATTATGCAAGTTTTCATAAAATCAACCTCAGTCTTATTAGCTTGTATAAAACCCAGCATAGGAACCCCGCTAACCTGACTCCTGCAGCGTATTATCTAAGCCTTGAAAATGATATCTATCAATCTCGTCACCTATTCATAAAAATAATATAAACTAAATGTTAAAGTCCAACAATACACAATTGGTCTTAAACAATTCAAGACTCAAACTCTAGACCATAATTCAGCGAGTTTAATCAAACTTAACTAGCCAAATAACCATCCGGACAGCCCACACTTCGACCCAAAATATTCTATACCAAACTCAGTATGTTGGCTATAAGTGGAGACTGGTTTGGAGCTGAAAAAGTGTTGGCTGAAAGTTGGCTCGAGCCAAGTTCGCTCAACTTCGCTCGACAGACCGCTCGACCGAAGTCAAGTCAGTGAGGTTCGCTCGACATCGCTCGACATACCGCTCGAGCGAAGGCAAGTCAGAGAGGTTCGCTCGAGTCTCGCTCGACACAGTGCTCGAGCGAATGCAAGTCAGAGAGGTTCGCTCGAGTCTCGCTCGACACTCTGCTCAAGCCAATGTTCATTTAGCTGTTCGCTCGAGTTGCGCTCGACAGTCCGCTCGAGCGAAGTATGCAGATTTTGCCAACTTAACCAGTTTACACTACACAAAGCACTCTTCTTTCCATTCCCAACTCCATAGAAGAAAGTATAAACTAATACTTCCAAATATTTTCTCAACCACAAATCCACAATTCCAGTACAATGTAACTTCAAATAATCCAAACCAAGGACAAACACCAACCCGAAATACTCACCACACAACAACCCGAAACACTCACAAAAAACTACTCAATCTCACGGTAAGGACCAAAAATAGAAACTGCAGAAAATGAAATGGAGAGAGGATCGGCTTAGAGGATGCATTAAACTAGAGTCTAGTTGCAGAACAACAAAAATATGGAAGGAGAAGAAGTTATACCTGAAGATGAAATCTTGAACAAGAAGAAGAGAACCAACGGAAAAGTGAAAGGATGAGAGAGAGGAACACCCAAACTGCAGAAACTGGAGAAACGTGAGAGAGAAACAGTTTACGAGAGAGAGTGACCGAATGGGATGAGAACAAAGTGGAGAGACGTGCGAGAGAGAGAGGTATGCGGAAGAAACTGAAAATGAAACAAATACATGCGGAAAGAAAGGAGAGAAAGAAACGGAAGTTGAAGAAGACACACTCACCTCCACAAAACGACGCCGTTCGGGACCCTTACTAAACACTAAAGTGGCTGGGCCATTCTCACGCACGGTCTGGGCCACTGTTGAAGATACTGGGCCCTACACTAGCACTCACAACATTAAACTAAAATAAATTCTACCGTTATACATGGGCCACATTTAAGTCTCCTATAGTTGAGAAATGTCCTACATTTTTCAGTTAATTAGCTGTTCCAGCTCAATCTATATATGTCGGTCTATTAAAAATGTGATATCCCATATGATATGAATAAGGGTAGGTGGTGTATGGGATCCCACATTGCTTGGGAAGGAGAAGTTCTTGCTCTTTATAAAGTTCCAATGGGGCTCCAATTGTATCATTGACTAGTCCTTTTGGAGTATAGGCAATAAAGTTTGGGTCTTCCATTGGAGCGTTACAAATGGTATCAGAGTCTATCCCAACCAGAAATGTGGGACTTGAGCCATGCCACCTACAATGGACAGGCCCGACGAGGACGTCGGAAATTTAAAGTGGGTAGATTGTAATACCCCATATGATATGGATAAGGGTAGGTGGTGTATGAGATCTCACATTGCTTGGGAATGAGATGTTCTTGCTCTTTATAAGGTTCCAATTGGGCTCCAATTATATCATTGACTATTCCTTTTAGAATATAGGCCATGTAGTTTGGACCTTCCATTGGGGCGTTATAAAAAATATGAAAGAAAAAAACTACCTACAAAGGAAATTAGCTTACAATTAATTCCTACAACAGATCGAATGAGATTATATGGAAATATCTCATCAATATCTCGCGCAATTTTGGAAGTAGTAGATGCGATCAAGTAAAACTAGTAGCTAGCTAGTTTCTCCTTCCCAATTAATTAAGAACATTTCAGTAAAAATATCATCAAATAATTAGCTTAATTATTAAATCGATCGATTCGTTGTCCTATATATATAAAAAAAAAGTCAACTAGTTGGTAAATGATAGACACACATGCACGTGCCAGTAGTATGAAAAGAAAATTAGGTTGGCAGCAAACTAACAGGAGTTTAAGCATCTTTCCCAGACGGATAGCTGACTTTTGCTGCCGATTGCATATGGTTTTTTGGCTAGCTCTTGCAATGCTATCTTCCCATATGTATTCTCCATTGTTGCCAATGCTGGATCTCTTTTCAGAATTTTTAATTCTATATCTGTTCATAAAAATAGCACAGACGTTTAATTGACCACAGTCGAAGGTTTAGGTTGGCCCATGGTCAATAACATTGTTGATCAGCTTGATAATTGAGCATGATATCAGTGTTGTATGGTAATTCATCAATCCGACAATTAAGTCAAGTTGATCAATTACAATAAAGACATCAAACAGACATAACGGCATCGTAAATTACTTGTTACAAAGCTGACAATAATAGTATATGGTAAAGTGAGATCAAGAAGGGCGTACGTACATACCATACAAATCACTGGAAATAGAAACAACCAAGATGTCAATGCGTTCAAGAGGAGTCAAACGTTCAAAAGCAGTGACAGAGTATAGATAAGCCACCATGTTTCTACGTCCTTGTACAGCTGCCATGTAAAGCGGCGTGATTGATCCATTACTAACACGAATCAGCGGCAGTTCATTGTTCTTATTCACCATCTCCTCCGCAATTGCCACGATTCTTGATGCGGTAGCGAAGCAAATGGCTGTATGGTTTTGTTTATTTTTTATTTCTAAGTCGCTTGGATTCATCAGTTTTACCAATTCTTTTACAAAATCGGTGCGCTTTGCTGCAGCCGCGATGTGAAGAACTGTATCCTTCTGTCTTGTTATGGCAAAAGTAATGGCATCTGGATATTTATCAAGTACATCCTTAGCAGCTGACCAATCACCTTTTAGGGCTGCTTGATAGAGACGAACAGAAGTGTCGAGGAAATGAAATCTTCTAGTCCCTGGAATTTGATTTTTTTTTTTGGGCTAGCATAAGTAATCACAATATTTAAAAAGATGGAAGATTTTGTGTGTATCCACTTCTGTCGTTTTTCTCTTTGGTGATAACGAATGCATTTTTCTTTTCTTTCTGGGATATCTGGGGGTTCCTAGATGGCTGTACTAAAATCAGGGTGGTATTAATTAATGGCTAATTACGTACAAAAACTTGAAATATATATCTAATATTCGAAGTAAAGTACACTTCGAACTTATCATCTCTGGTATAATATATAATCATCAACTGTATCTAAAAATATACATGAGCAAACTAGGGGTGGGCAGCGGGGCCTCGCCCCCCGCTACCCCGACCCCGATCGCCCCCGCATGGGTAGGCGGGCTACCCCGCACCGCCCATGCGGGGGCGGGGGGTGGATTGACCCCTGTGGGGCCCTGCCTTGCCCCGCCCCCCGCTCCGCACTCTTCCTATTTTTAGTGTAAAAATTTTTAATTTATAATATTTATATAAGTAATTTATATAAATATACTGTATATAAATATATACAATTTGTTAAAAACTTGAATTTAACTTAACTTCAAGTTAATGGGATTACCTTAGCCTCCTAGGCCAACCATTATATAGGAGGCCAAGGCAATACAATAGTGATAGTTAAGCAATGTGGGACTTACTGTTAAGTCCTACATTGCTTAACTATCACTATTGTATTGCCTTGGCCTCCTATATAATGGTTGGCCTAGGAGGCTAAGACAATCTAAAATATAACTCTAATGAGTTTTTATTTTTTTAATATATAAATTTCAATTTATACTTTAACTTATATTATAATTTGAGTCTAAAAAAATTTTTAAACAATAAGTTGAGTGGGGAGCGGGACGGGGTGCGGTTTCTACCCCACCCCCCGGTAGCGGGGCGGGGGGCCCCACCCCCGCCTCCCGAGGGTGGGGGGCGGGGTATGAAACCCCTCCACCTGCATGGTGCAGGGCGGGGGGTGGGGAGGGGGTGCCCCCGCCCCGCTCCATGCGGGTAGCACCCCTAGAGCAAATTGGGAGATCGTAGATGTGACTCGAAACAGAATAAAATGTACGCCATACGAGAACGGAATATTCATAAATTCATAAGATATTCGAAAGCTTATTCACTTGTTAATTGCATGCGCCGAAGTGGGCAAGCTAAAGAGAAAGAGAAAGTGCATACTCTCATTAGCCTCATTTTCAGCGTCCTCGCTCGAGCTCAACTCCTGATCTAATGATGTAGCAGCGTCCCAGTAATGTTCTGGTTCAGGAGATGATGGAGCAGAGTAGAATCCTTCCATGCCTAGCCCACTCCTTGCAATCGTCTCTGTGATCTTCTTAATCTTGAGAAGCTCTTTAAATATTGATAGCGCCCTCTTAATTTGACTTCGTTTGTTAATCTCTAGTAAAAACGTGTTACAAACAGATCATAGAAAAGAAATGAATAATAAATATACTTAATATATATGACGTTAAGCAGTATGCACGCACATACAGATGATGAATTCGTCATCATGTAGTACTTAAGCATGATTTGTGAGTCAAATTTTGCAGAATACAATCACATGCGCAACGTACATTAAGAATGGTTGTGCATTAATAATTCTAGATCAACATGATCATATAAATTAAACACAGTCATGCTAAGCTTTTTAGTGTTTCTGATTAATTAGAATAAGACTTGGCAGCTAGCTGTGAAATGCCAGCACGTTCTCGGTTATCAATTGATTCAATTAGGTACATAGACAACGCATATGTAGAGTACTCAAGTATGTTTGTGGTCTCTTTTTAAATGAGAAATCATCAAATTTTCCTTTAAGCATTATTATCTGTTTTCTTTTTCTTTTTCTTTTGTTTAATCAAAGGAGGACAAAACCTCTGTCCACTATATTGAAATCCTCACTTATGGTGGAGGAAAACCTTCAACACAAAATACTTTTCCTTCTGAAAAACATTTACAATATCACTTACGGTTAAAAATAAAACTATCCTTCCCTTCCCAAAAGAAACCTATACATTAGCGATTGCTTCTTACGTATGCTGTACCCATTTTGTCCAATCTAACTAATCCTCTAGTCTTATTCGGTAGTTGCAACCAATTTGAGCACAACTTGGTCTCGCCCAAAGCACCCCGTCTAGACAAAGAATCAGCCACTTGATTTCCTTCTCTATAGTAGTATGTTATGGAAAAATCCAAATTCTGCAAAATATTATGTAGTTGATCCCAAAAGTCCTAGAGATACCATACAGTGCATTTGTAAGTCAAGATCCAATTTACTATAACTAAACAATCGCACTCTATGTCTATTTCTGTATATCCCAGATTCTGATAGTGTTTTACTCCTCCTATCACCACCATTAATTCAGCTTCCATGTTTGTGCAAGAACCAAAGAATTTTGAGAAACCAAAAACTAATTTCCCATCATCATCGCTCAGAATACCATCTCCTCCGGCAGGCCCTGGGTTGCTGAAACTACTTCTATCCAAGTTTAGCTTCAAATGTCCTTGTCGTGGCTTTCTCCATCTCACTACTTGCAACTCTGTTTTCTTTACTTCCATCATCGGGACCTCCAAATTCCTCAGCATCCGAGCTTCCCAGCAGGATATGTAACACCCCGTATTTTAGTGTATTTTTAATTGAAAGATTTTTTGTTATTAATTAAAATTTATTCTCTTGTTTTAAAATTGTTGGATTTTTAGTTGTGTTATTTTTATGTTTTTTAGTTTACGAAAATTATTTTTGAAGTGCTTTCTCTAAATTAATTATTTTTATGCGTTTAAATTTCTTCTCAAATCAAATTAACTTGTTGTGGGGTTTAATTATTTATTTTCATTTTAATCACTACGTTTAAATTATTTTATTTTACTTGCTGTGTTAAAAGCATTTCCGTTGGATCATTTTTGTGACCCAAGATATGAGGATTGGATCCCATTTCTTTCCCTACATTTTCTCTTCCTCTTTTTCTTTTCTTCCTTTTTCTTTTTTTTTCTTTTCTTTTTTTTTCTTCCTGGTTCTCCCGCGCGCCCCCCTCCCTCTCTCTCTCCGTCCGATCCTCCTCAGCCGCCGACGATGCCACCCCTCTCCCCAGCCTCCCCAGCCGCCGACGATGCCACCCCTCCATTTCCAGCCCCAGCCGCGCCGCCGTTAGCCACCACGAGCCCATTGAAGCCGCGGCATTCCTTGCGCCGCTGCGCCGCCATCGCGCCACCTCCGGCCACCATCTTCTCACCACATCATCGTCGACCTTCAAGCAACCCAATGGACCCAACCCCACCTCCGATCTGTCACCGGTGAAGCCACACCATCAACATTTCCGTTTTGGGTGTTTTTGCACTTTAACTGCCTATTGCGCTGCCACCCACGGCCAACCACCACCACCATTAGCTTCACCGACATCCCTAAGCCCTACCCTATCAATCTTGGGTTTTCGTTTACACCCGTTCAAAAGTGGGTTTTTGAGACCCACGGCCACAGTGCATTTGGCACTGTTTTGTTGCTGCGTTGTCGCTTCTAGCACCTCCGTGATCTTTCAAAAATTATATTATAGCATTGTAAGTATTTTTCTCAAAGAACTTTTGAGATTTAAATTTATTTCTGCGCTAATTCATATTTACTGTGAATTTGTTGGTTGTGCCGGACTGAGTCCGAGGAGTAAGGGGGGTCGGTTGGATTGGTGGTTGAGAGAATATTTAGAGGGGAATTAATTTTCTTTGTCGAGTGCAGTTTACTTTTTGGAGGTATTAGTTTATATTTTCTGTTATGGAGTTGTGAATGGGAAGAAGTGTGTTTTGTTTAGTGTTGGTTAAATTATTAGTAATTGTTTGGGACTGCGAACTGTTGGAATAAGTGTGAGTTATTAGAATTTGAATTGGCATTGGTCTTGATGCTTGTATTGGACAATACTGAGATTGGTATAGAATATTTTGGGTTGAAGTGTGGGTAGTCCAGATTGTTATTTGGTTGTTTGAGTTGGATTAAACTTGCTGAATTATGGTCTACAAATTGGGTCTTAAGTTGTCTAAGACCAATTTTGTGTTGTTGGACTTTAATATTTAATTTATATTATTTTTATGAATAGGTGACGAGACGGATAGAGACTGTATTCAAGTCATAGATAATGCGCTGCAGGAGTCAGGTAAGCGGGGTTCCTATGCTAGGCTTTACACGAATTATTTGAGACTGAGATTGATTTTCTAAAAACTTTGCATATTTTTGTGGTGAAATAAGAACTTGGGTATCACATCCAAACTTTGCATATCTTCACCCAAACGACGCCGTTCGGGTCTCACATCCTGCGCTTGAGGGCTGGACTCCAAGCATCCGAGCTGACTCCAAACGGGCTGGGCTTGAGGCCCGGTTATTACATTCTCCCCCCTTATAAAAATTCCGTCCCCGGAATTTGTCACAAGCCATTAGGATCGTCGTCGAACAACTGTGGGTGCTTGACTTGCATTTCCTCTTCTAATTCCCAAGAGGCTTCACTGATAGTATGATTATTCCATACCACCTTAACCAATGGAATAGTCCGATTACGTAACACTTGTTCTTTTCTCTCTACAATCTGTACCGGCTCTTCTGTATAGGTCAGATCTTCCTGAAAATGAAGTGGCTCGTAATCAATAACGTGGGTGGGGTCAAGTACATACTTCCTCAGCACAGATACATGAAAAACATTGTGTACGCCTGAGAGTGCGGGTGGTAGGGCTACTCTGTAAGCCACTGGTCCAATCCGTTCAAGAATCTCAAATGGTTCGATGTACCTAGGGCTCAACTTACCCTTCTTTCCAAACCTCATAACCCCTCTCATGGGTGCAATCCTCAAGAATACCTTATCCCCAACTTCAAACTCTAATTGGCGACGACGATTATCTGCATAGCTTTTCTGTCGACTCTGAGCTGCTCTCATTCTAGCTCGAATGGTCTCAATCTTCTCTGTTGTCTTCTGTATGATTTTTGGACCCAAAATTTGTCTTTCACCCACTTCGTCCCAATATAAAGGAGATCTACACTTCCTACCGTAAAGTGCCTCATAAGGTGCCATCTCAATACTAGCTTGGTAACTGTTATTATAAGCAAACTCGACCAAAGGCAAGTGTCGAATCCAAGTCCCCTTAAAATCTAACATACAAGCTCTCAACATATCTTCCAAAATTTGAATGGTCCTTTCCGACTGACCATCTGTCTGTGGGTGAAAAGCCGTGCTGAAATTTAACTTAGTGCCCATGGCCTCTTGTAAGCTTCGCCAAAATTTCGAAGTGAAACGCGAATCTCTATCTGACACAATGGACACAGGTACCCCATGCAACCTCACTATTTCCTGTATATAAAGCTCGGCTAGTTTCTCCAACTTATAGGAAACTTTGATAGGTACAAAATGAGCTGTCTTCGTCAAACGGTTTACTATCACCCAAATTGCATCTTGTCCGGTCGGTGCCCGTGGAAGGCCTGTAACAAAGTCCATAGAAATATGCTCCCATTTCCATTCTGGAATCTGAATTGGTTGCAATAACCCTGCTGGTCGTTGGTGTTCTACTTTCACCTGTTGGCATGTTAAGCACTGTGCCACAAATTGAGCAATCTCTCTCTTCATGCCCTCCCACTAAAAAGACTCTTTCAAATCTCGATACATTTTCGTACTACCCAGGTGAACTGTGTAAGGGGAGCGGTGCGCCTCTTAAAGGATAAGTCTTTTTATTACAACACTGTCTGGCACACAACATCTATTTCCAAACCTTAATACTCCATCTTCAGAAACATTAAACTCAGGTTTATCCCCTTTTTCTACTTCTTCAATTAATCTCGCCAACTTAGAATCTTCTTTTTGGGCGAGCTTGATTCTGTCTATCAAAGCTAGTTGAACTATTAAACTGGCTATTAATGCCTGCTGGTCACCCACGACTACTTCAATATTGGCTCTTTCCAAGTCCATTAATAAGTGGGGCTGAGTGGTAAGAGTTGCAATTACTGGTCCCACTGGCTTCCTGCTAAGTGCATCAGCTACAACATTAGCTTTGCCTGGATGGTAGTTAATGTTGCAGTCATAGTCCTTGACTAGTTCGAGCCATCTCCTCTGTCTCATATTCAGTTCTTTCTGAGTGAAGAAGTACTTCAAACTCTTGTGATCCGTGTAGATTTCGCACATTTCACCATATAAATAATGCCTCCAGATTTTAAGTGCAAAGACAACGGTGGCCAATTCCGAATCATGTGTGGGGTAATTTTGTTCATATGTCTTCAATTGCCGAGAAGCATAAGCTATTACCTTTCCATGCTGCATCAAAACACATCCCAAACCCAATCGTGAAGCGTCACTATAAACCACAAATCCTCCTCTTTCGCTAGGGACTGTCAGAACTGGAGCTGTCACCAATCTCTTCTTCAATTCCTGAAAGCTTTCTTCACATTTTTCAGTCCAAACATACTTATTGTTCTTCTTAGTAAGGGCGGTAAGGGGTACCGCTATTTTTTAGAAATTGTCTATAAATTAACGGTAATAACCAGCCAAACCCAAGAAACTCCTAATTTCATGCACATTGGTTGGCTGAGTCCAGTTAACTATTGCTTCAATTTTCCCGGGGTCTACAAAAATGCCATCCCTTGAGACTACATGTCCCAAAAATGCAATAGACTCAAGCCAATTTTCCCTGAGTGTCCCTAGTACTTGTCTCAGATGGTCTTCGTGTTCAGCTGTGCTCTTGGAGTAGATTAATATATCATCAATAAACACCACTACGAATTTATCCAGAAACTCATGAAATACTCGATTCATCAAATCCATAAATACTGCTGGGGCGTTGGTTAAACCAAAAGGCATGACTAAAAATTCATAGTGGCCATACCTGGTCCTGAAAGCTGTCTTAGGCACATCCTCCGCCTTGATTTTTAATTGATGATAACCCGATCTGAGATCAATTTTAGAAAACACTTGCGCACCTTGCAACTGATCAAATAAATCATCGATGCAGGGCAACGGATATTTATTCTTTACGGTCACTCGATTTAGTTCCTTGTAGTCTATACACATCCTCATTGTCCCATCCTTCTTCTTCACAAACAAAACTGGAGCTCCCCAAGGTGACACACTAGGTCTGATGAAACCTTTGTCTAATAAGTCTTGCAACTGTTCTTTGAGCTCGGCTAACTCTGATGGCGCCATTCGATAACGGGCTTTGGAAAGAGGCGCCGTGCCTGGGGCTAATTCAATAGCAAACTCTACCTCCCGCTCAGGCGGTAATCCAGACAAATCTTCAGGAAAAACTTCTGGATATTCTCTCACAATAGGAATCTCTTCTAGTTTCAATTCTTCCTTTGGTTCATCCACCACAAAAGCCAAATACCCTTGACACCCGTCACGTATTAATTTATCAACTTGAAAAGCAGAAATAACTGATGGAGGGATACGCACATTGGAACCCATAAATCGAAGTTCCTCTTCTTCCGGGAACTTGAACACTACTTCTCTTCTAAAACAATCAATACTAGCATAACTGGAAGCTAACCAATCCATCCCCAAAATCACATCAAACCCAGTCATAGGAAAGACTATCAGGTTAGCTGGCATTTCCTTCCCGCTAATAGTTATTGGACACTTGAGTAAAATCTTGTTACAAGTCACTATATCACCAGTTGGGGTAGAGACCCTCAAATTGTAGTCCATCTCATCAGCATCAATGGGGCACAATTTAATATAATCCATTGAAATAAAGGAGTGGGTAGCTCCCGAGTCAAATATAACAGTAGCCTTATTGAGAAATAAGGGAATAATTATTGGTTACGTCATATAACCCTAGAGATAATAAGACAAATATTCCTTAATTCTCAACAAAGAAAATTTTAAGAGATGGTTAGAGAATTATACCTGTGATGACATCGTCCTTGTCCTCAGCTTCTCCCGATGTCAAAGCAAACACCCGTGCAGGTACAGTCCTCCGCTGATTGTTGCCTTGATTATTCGGCCTAAAGTTTTGGGGTGGGTTGGGCCTTCTGTTGTTCTCCGCAAGCAATGGACATTCTCTAATGAAATGCCCATCCTTACAGCATTTGAAACGTGATCCCACTTCCTTCCTGCACTCCCCATGGTGTATGCGGTTACAGAACTTACAGGGGTTAGGTGTATGATTTCCCTGTATCTGTCTCTGACTTGAACTGCTCCCCTCATTTCTCTTTTTCCATTGCCCTTGATCTGAACTAGGGAACCCTTGTGGAGCAGCTCTCTTCCTCAGTTCTTGCAATTCAGCACCCCTCTTAAGATTCTGTTCAACTAGCATCGCCTTGTGCACTAATTCTGAAAAATTCTGAATCTGTAAGACCATTACCCGTTCATAAATACTGGCGCACAGTCATGGTCCCTTGCACCAAATTGGTGAACTCTCGGGCTCTTGCATCCCTATCTGCCTTAGGGAAAAATCGATCGAAGAAACTCTGTTTGAATTGAGCCCAAACAATTACTCCAATCCCCTCAGCTTCCCTGATAACTTTCTCAGAATTCCACCATCTGTTTGCTTCTCTAGATAGTTTGAAGGCTGCGAACTTGACTTTTTGCTGATCGGTACACTCCAAAACACCAAATATTTCTTCAATGTCTTGTATCCAATCTTCCGCAGCGTTCGCATCGCCTCTTCCATCAAAGGTGGGAGGATGCGTTCGATTAAATTGTTCGAACGTGCAACCCCCACCATTGTCGTCTTCATTCAAATCTTCAAGAGTTCGAACTCTACGACGAGTAGCCATCCTGAAAGTCTAAACTCGATGAAACGTTCTAAAATAAAAGAAATCGAAAATACCAGGTAAATATAAATAAATAAGAGGATAAATAAAATATGCATATAAACACATATACATATATATATATATATATAAATCAGATAACTATGCAAATCTGACATCACTTATTACACACGTATATCACTAGAATTCTCAAAGTTCCAAACTCAACTCCTAACATCAGCCAAATCTAAACCTCAAATCCCATCAAAATCAATCTTAATGTTCTTGGAACTCAAACTTAAATACTCCCACGACTATCCTTATAATCCTCCAATTCCTATTTTGAAATTTCCACATCTTATGAACCCACAGATATCTAAACCTCCAAGGTCTACAGTATGCAGAATTCAAACCTGGCTCTGATACCAACTGTAACGCCCCGACCCTGTGAGTCCGGAGAGTTAACTCATAAAACCTGATAATCAACTCTAACAAGGCTAGAGTACTTCCAAATTCAAGAATATTTTCATTTTCCCAAACCTCAAATCGAACGTAAATACTTCAATTAAATAAATCAAATAAACTCATTTATCCAATATTCAATCCAACAACTCAAATAAAATCAACTCTTCTTCATGTCTCAAATATAAACTAGAAATAATATAACATTAACATAGTCTCCATAAACTGTCTAAATCCATTGAAGCAAACTTATGAAAGATAATTAACCTCCAACACCAACACTAATATCATGAGATACCCAACAACAAAACAATGCTAATCTTCTCCATAGACTTCTAATACTGATCTTCAGCTGAGCCATCGATGTCATCTGAAATATTATGAAGATTAACGGGGTGAGTTATCAACAACTCAACAAGCAGAGAGCATATACTAGCATGTAAACATGAGCATTTATAACATTTGATAAGCCAAACAAAACATTTACTTTCAGAATACAGAAACAAAACTTGTACAAAAACATTAGAGCGAAATTTTCAGAAAAATAAACTTATTCCAGAAAGAGAATCCGTTGGCATTTCTAAACTGAAACATTATAATCTTATCATCGTTTAATATCACATCGGAACAATACCATGTTTAAACCCCCGTGGTAGGGTTATAAACCACCATTATACCGTGTCTGGGCCATATTCCATGTTTCACCCCTGTGGTAGGGTTATAAACCACCATTATACCCGTGGCTAGGCCATTTTCCATGTTTCACCCCCGTGGTAGGGTTATAAACCACCATTATACCCGTGGCTGGGCCGTATACCATGTTTCACCCCCGTGGTAGGGTTATAAACCACCATTATACCCGTGGCTGGGCCTTAACAGAAACAGAACGGATTTCATCGAAAATCCGATGACAAACATATACAGAATCAGAACTTCATGCCAAGATTTTCATGACACATCATATCAAAACAAATCACTAAAAGCTTCAGATCATTTCACATGTTCGAGATAAACATAAACAAAGTATTCTCATTTGTTCATAACAAAACTTTTAGAATTCCTTATACGCTCTTTTACATAGTTCAGAAATAAAGTACACAAAACTAGCTCATGTCTACACCAGTCATGACAGAAAACACTTTCTCTTATATTGAATTTATGCATATGCAGAATAAACATCTGAGGCTGTTTTCAGATCATTTCTTTTAAAAAACAAACACGTTTATTTTCAAAGTCAACCTCATTTTATTTCTTTTATGCAAAACTAGTATATGAATCCCGCTTACCTGACTTCTTCGTATTATCAACACCTTGAGCCGGAACTCTAATAGTAACACCACCTAAACAAAAATAACATATATCCAACATGTAATAATCAATCTAGTAGACTGCTATTTATTGAGTAATAAATCAAAACAGTCCCTTCACAATTCAATAACTATCCTAATAATTAAACCCGAACAACTCTCTTCACCCATTCGCATTTAAAACCCAAGACAGCCACCTTCTATAACTCCAAACCAATCATAATTATTTCCAAAACCAACAACCGCAACTTCAATAATTAAAAACATAACCCAACTCAAACTTCATTTCCAACCTTCGAATAAAACAACTTCAGTGTCCTCATCAATAATTAATTCATTCAACCATTTAAGACTTGCATAAAAGTTCAATACAACTAGCTCAAAATACCCATAAATTTACACCAAATAGTCTTAATTAATAGTCTAAAACAGTCTCACAAATCCATCCAAAAATCATACTCATCAACTTCAAGAATTCCATCACCTCACCACAATCCAACATATGAAACACCCACACAAAAAATTAAATATATAATTGTAACAGTTTGCCAAAAGTAACTGCAGGAATGCAAAATCTTGCCCACGCCATCGCACTCCCAGTAATAGTAGGGCAAGGCGCCCATAATAGGGCTCTCGACCCTCAATAACTTCAAGGTGGTCACTTCTACATATCACCTTAAAGTGAAATTTCCAATGGAAGTAGGAGTCGATGAAGTTCGAGGTGAACAAACATTGGCTCGAGAATGCTACGCCTAGGAATTGAAGATGAGGACGTTGGCAGCCTGCATAACACGTAGTCCAAGGGGGCGAGCACCAATACAGCCGCCGCCGTCCCTGCCACTCACAAGCAAAGAACCGAACATGGAAGCCATGAATGAGAAGGATCTGATGCAAGATGAAGCAAACGAGCCTTTATAAATAGTTCAATTGCACCCAAATTGCCCAACTGCCATAACAAGAGTGGGTACAAACCTCCTGTCGGAATATCTAGAAGCCTTGAAGTAGTTATTGATTGAGCATTGAGATGTGTTCGCCTGGAGCCACGAGGATATACTGGGGATTGATAATTCAATCATAGTGCACAGCCTCTGCATTGATCCAGAAGCTAAGAGAGTGCGGCAGAACATGAGGTCATTAAGCACAGGGAAATGCTGAACTTCAAACCTGAGGCACATTATCCAGAATGACTTTCTAACGTGGTAGTAGTTAAAAAAGCCAATAGCAAGTAGCGGATGTGCGTGGACTTCACCGACCTTAACAAAGCTTGTCCCAAAGACAATTTTCCACTTCCCTGAATTGACATCATCGTAGACGCCACAGCCGGACAACAATTTTTGAGCTTTATGGACGCCTACTCAAGATACAATCAGATTAGGATGAACAAGATGGAAGAGGAAAAGACGATGTTCATAATAGACAGAGGACTCTACTGCTATCGGGTAATGCCTATTAAAGAATGCCGGAGCAACATACCAAAGGCCGGTTAACCGAATGTTCAAGCACCAGATTCGGAAAACTATGGAGGTTTACGTGGACGACCTACTGGTAAAAAGTAAAGAAGCAGTTCAACACTTAACAGATCTTAAAGAGTCCTTTGCAGTATTGCAAAAATACAAGATGAAATTGAATCCAACCAAGTGTGCATTCGGAGTAAACTTAGGCAAGTTCCTGGGGTTCATAGTCTCACAAAGAGGAATAGAGGCCAACACTGAAAAAACAGAAGCAATTTTGATGGCACCTCCCCGAACCATCAACGATACCCAGAACCTAGCAGGGAAAATAGCGGCTTTGAATAGGTTCGTGTCACGATCAACAGATAGATGCCTCTCATTTTTTTGAGTTTTAAAGCAGGTACACCCTTGGAATGAGGAGTGTGACCAAGCCTTTGAAGAATTGAAGAAGAATTTGGCCAGCCCTTGTTAAAACAACCTAACCAAGGAGATATTTTGTACATATACTTGGCAGTATGCCCCCATGCTGTATCGGTCGTCTTAGTAAAAGAAGAAGAAGGGACCTAAGTACCCACGAATGGAGATGCTGGCATTCGCATTAATAGTAGCTGCCAGAAGACTGCGACCATACTTCTAGGCTCACCCCATAAGAGTTCTGACGGAAAACCCTCTTAAGAAGGTACTACAAAAGCCGGACTCTTCTGGGCACTTGGTCGCATGGTTATTAGAACTCAGCGAATTTGAAATTAGCTATGCACCCATAAACGCAGTTAAGGGTCAAGCCCTCACCGATTTCGTGGCCAAGTTCAGGGGTTTCCCTGTAGAGATCACGGCACCTCCTCCAGGTCAACCCTAGACTATCTTCGTCGATGGATCAGTGTGCCGAGCAAGGGGCAGTATAGGGGTACACATTGTCATAGAAGCAAAACAGGAGCATTATTACATGGCGACACTCACTTTCAAGACCACAAATAATGAAGCGGAATATGAAGCCTTAATAGAGAGATTATCCGCCACCAAGGCATTGGGCACCAGAAAGGTGGAGGTGAAAACAGATTCCTAGATAGTAGTGAACTAGGTCACAGGGGCCTACGTCATTAAGGGGAAAAGCTTAAGAAATACCTCGAGCAGGTGCTGGTACTTTGCGACCAGTTTGAATATTTTTCTATAATGCAGATTCCAAAGGTGAACAACATAGTGGCGGATAGGTTAGCAAAGGCGGCGTCAGCTAAGGACGAGGTGGAATTGCCATGGGAAGTACAGAAAAGGCTGATCGAAGTACCAGTTGTTGGGATCGAAGTAGCGTAGATAGGATCCGGAACACCAAGATGGGCTATGAAATAGAAGACTATCTTGAAGCAGGAAAGCTCCCTGAAGGAAATGGAGGCGGCAAGAAAGATAAAAAGGAAGGCAACGCGGTTTGTCAAGATCGATGGTGTCCTATACAAAAAGGGTCAACACCCTTACTAAGGTGCATCTCACCCGAGGAAGCGCAATATGTGCTTGCAGAGATACACGAGGGTGTCTGTGATAACCATTCAGGTGGGAATGCGTTAGCAAGAAAAGCCCTAAGGAGAGGATATTACTTGCCCAACGCCCTTAGGGATGCCAAACAGTTTGCCAAAAGATGCACCCATTCCCATGGCCCTTCGCTAAATGGGGAGTTGACTTGGTCCAGCCATTCCTGCCTGGAAGGGCAGAGTAAAATACATGATAGTAGTAGTTGATTACTTTACAAAGTGGGCAGAAGCACTAGCCCTAGCTACCATAACGGCTAAAGTCGTAACAAGGTTTTTGTGGAAGAACATCGTGTCCAGGTTTGGAATTTCGAGTGCCATAATCTCAGACAACGAGAAGTAGTTCGACTTTGAGTATTACAGGGTGTGGTGCCAGGAACTCGGGATAAAAGTGAAATACTCATCGCCAGGCCACCCGCAGGCAAACAGACATGCAGAATCAACGAACAAATCCCTACTCGGGATCCAAAAGAAGAAAGGAAAATTGAGCAATACTTCAACAAACGGGTCAAACCAAAGTCATTCAAAGTCGCCGACCTAGTCTTAAAAGAGACGAGGGTCACTATCCAAGATGAAGGGAAGCTCGGTCCACGTTGGGAAGGGCCCCACGTAGTAACCGTCATCAACCGCCCAGGATTGTATTGGCTTAAGGACAACAAGGGAAGAGAGCTGCAACACCCTTGGAACGCTGAGCATCTAAAAAGGTTCTACCCTTAAAAAAGCTTATCTCCTTATGCATTAGTAATTATTTATTTTAGAAACAAACTTTCCTTTTTGGAATGTATATTATTGAGACTCAAGAAAATAGAAGTGAGTAAGCACTCGATCAATCACTATGCAGTCCAACGGGCGCGAAGGTCACAAGACCACGCGACCCTTTCCAAGGTTAGCCTCCAAGGGCCGAGTTACACACTCATGGTGCAATCCAATTCGTGCGGAGGTCACAAGTCCACGGGACTCGCGGTGCAATCCAACGGGTGGGGAGGTCACAAGACCACGCAAACCTCTCCAAAGTTAGCCACCAAGGGCCAAGTTACACACTCACGGTGCAATCCAACGAGTGGGGAGGTCACAAGACCACGTGACGCTCTCCAAGGTTAGCCCCCAAGGGCCAAGCTACACACTCGCGATGCCATCCAACGGGCGCAGAGGTCACAAGACCACGTGACCCTCTCCAAGGTTAGCCAACAAGGGCCGAGTTACACACTTGTGGTGCAATCCAACGGGCGCGAAGGTCATAAGACCACGCGACGCGCGGTGCAATCCAACGGGCGCAGAGGTCACAAGACCACAGAACCCTTTCCAAGGTTAGCCACCAAGGGCTGAGTTACACACTCACGGTGCAATCCAACAGGCGGGGAGGTCACAAGACCACGCGACCCTCTCCAAGGTTAGCCAACAAGGGCTAAGTTACACACTTGTGGTACAATCCAATGGGCGCGAAGGTCATAAGATCACGCGACTCGCGGTGCAATCCAACGGGCGCAGAGGTCACAAGACCACGGAACCCTCTCCAAGGTTAGCCACCAAGGGCTGAGTTACACACTCACGGTGCAATCCAACAGGCGGGGAGGTCACATGACCCCGCGAACCTCTCCAAGGTTAGCCACCAAGGGCCGAGTTACACACTCACAATGCAATCCAACAGATGAGGAGGTCACAAGACCACGCGACCCTCTCCAAAGTTAGCCACCAAGGGCCGAGTTACACACTCGCAGTGCAATCCAACGGGCGTAGAGGTCACAAGACCACTTGACCCTCTCCAAGGTGACAAGACCACGCGACCCTCTCCAAGGTTGGCCATCAAGGGCTGAGTTACACACATGCAGTGCAATCTAACGGGTACGGAGGTCACAAGACCATGCGACCCTCTCCAAGGTTAGCCACCAAGGGTCGAGTTACACACTCACATTGCAATCCAATGAGCACGGAGGTCAGAAGACCACGCACCCGACCCTCTCCAAAGTTAGCCACCAAGGGCTGAGTTGCACACTTGCGGTGCAATCCAATGGGCGCGGAGGTCACAAGACGACATGACCCTCTCCAAGGTTAGCCACCAAGGGTCGAGTTACACAGTCGTAGTGCAATCTAACGGGCGCGGAGGTCAGAATACCACACGACCCTCTCCGAAGTTACCCACCAAGGGCCGAGTTACACATTTGCAGTGCAATCCAATGGGTGCAAAGGTCAACAGACCACGCGACCCATTAAAAAGTTAACACCCAAAAGGTGAAGTTGAATACTTGCGACATAGCTAGGACAAGCACAAAGGAAAAAACTTAGTGAGCTCGTTCCTAGGGAAATCAATGAAGGCAAGGGGATCAGAAGACACCATAACCCCTTAGTTCACAAGATTACCAGTGAATAAAGGCAAACCCGTAGGCGTAAGGGACTAAACATTTAATAAAGCCGTGAAAAAAGAAGAGCAAAAACATAAACAGGAACAAAGCAATATGAATCAATAACCCAAAATGTTCGAGGGAAGTGCAGAATGTACAAATGCCCAAAAACAGGGCCCCAACAACTAAACCGTTAATACACATTAAGATGATGTTGTCACTGAGATGGAGGACGAGGGAAAGCGTTTGGCATTACGTCCCGACCCATGGAATCAACATACTAACAAGCAGCGACATCAGGCAGGAAGTCTTCCAAGTTTAAACTCTTCAGGTCATCTCGAGGGTTGACCAGCAGGTGCATTTTTAGGCGCGCTGACCCTATACCGTAACCTTATGCAAAGGCCCTGTCCTGGACAGCTTGGGATGTAGAGAGTTGTGGATGCAGTCGAACAATCTCGTTGTTTGCAGTAATCAGCTCGGCATCTAATTTTCTTCACGCCTCCCTTGACTCGTTCACCTCCCAAGACATCCTCTCCAAACTCGCTAGATTCTTATCTTGGCTAGCGTCAACCGCAACACGCTTCTTCTTATACTTGTCAAAAGCAGCCTTCACTTCCTCCTTTTCAGATGAAGCCAAAGCAGCAACTGCCTCCTAAACTTCCTCTCAACATTAACCCGAGAGCGCTTAGAGGAGTCCAACGCCCCATTAAGGTGAGAATCTCTACTCGAGTGGTGGCCTTTTCCAGCTTAGTCCCATGCAGGGTAAAGCTCTCTCAGGCGTGGAGGCTTTCAACACGGAGAAGTTCAGACCAAAGGCTGGATGATTCTTCACGCAGAGAATCCAGGTCAGCCTTTAAGGACTGAACGTAGCCATTAGCCTCTCCAAACAGCTTTGCAGGTAGCCTCTATCAGCCTTAAGGTAGCCTCTCACGAACCTCGTCCTCCAAACTGGTCCTTTCCTCCATGATCCAAGATGCCAGAACTTCAATGTTCTACACAAGCACGATAGAGTTGCAATCCAAAAATAAAAAATAAAAAAAAAAGAAAGAAAAAGCACCTGCAAACAAAAACAGACAAGAAGGAAAATGAGTCTTACTGGAGCCAACATTCTCCTCAGATGTCTTATCATCTCTATAACTGCCTCCGAAGGAGGCTAAGAAGTACTAGGGCTGGCATCCTCCTCCCAGATGGCGTCTCCCATCGAACTGGCTTCAGCCTGTGCTGGCCGCTCCAAAGTAAAGTCCAAGGCCGCCGAAACCTCTGGCATGGGCATGGGCAGGCCACCTTCAACATGGGTGCCAAGCGGCTCATAACGAACTCGTCTTGGTGAAGATCTACTAGCCCACCAACCCAATCTCCGCTTTGCGTCCCTGCCTCCACACACACTTCATCTTCAGAGACCTGCCCGCTTTCGTGAGGAGTGGAGTCCCCGTCTCGACCAAATGACGATGGAGTCAGCAAAGGGGTGGACACCCTATCTTGATCTATGGGCAGAGTCTCGCCACCTAAGTTAGTGCAAGGCAGGGAATGAGGAGCGAAACCTAGCTCTACGCCGCCACCTTCAACTTTGGTTGTGGTGTCACAAACCGCATGGGCGGGAATATCGAGCGCCCCTTCCCCGGACACACCCAAGGTGAAGGCAACGTATATGTCATTCAAGTCACTCCCGCCGCCAGATGAGGAATTCGCTATAGGGACTGAAGGGAATTTGAAAGTGGCATCCACAGAATCATTCCCCGAAGGGAGCCTGAGGTCATAGGCTAACAAGAGGTCCTCAAGAGCCTGCTCCATCAAAGCACCCAAGTCATCAAGACCTGGGCTCACTAATGTGGAGGCTTTGGCAGGGGACACCTCCGACGCGGCCTGACAAAAGACAACAACACTCACCCCCTGCATCAATTTCTCCGGGGAGCCAGCAACGTTGCTAGGCGTCGCGCCCTCAGTGCTAGGACGCTTCTTTTTTGGCCCCTAGTTTGGGGTGCACTCCGCTTCGTCGGGGGGGGGGGGGGGACCGGTTTGAGCTTTGCCCCCCTTACATGTGGTTTGGTATTGTAAAATATCTATCACTACTCAAATCAGAAAGAAGGTGTTCTGACCACTGACCATCACAGTCATGGTCCTTCCCCCAATCACGAACAAGGTTCACACGATTTTGTTGACTAATAGTCAACTCCAATGACAGATGTTTATCCTCAGGGATACGCCCCCAGTTACTAGAAACGGGGTAATACTTTGTGAGCATCTCATCAGCAGGATACTCCTAACCACTACTGAAAATTAAGAAAAACTTACTAGTCCACTGTTTGGCGTTGGAATACCGCCCTTCAAAGGCCGCCAGGCATTGCCCGCGCACACAAAAGCTACAAATGTTCCCCGGCAATGACACCTCCTTGTAAAAAGAAAGGAATTCCTTCGTTGTAAGGCCTGGATACCTCTCCCCAAAGGGCTTCAGGACGTAGTGGAAGACAACGCAGGTGCTCATCAACACGCGCCAAGTTTTACTGTGAAAGGGAGACGAAGCCCATGGGTTAGGGCAGAAACTGTTAGGGCTACGTCCCCATTGTAACCTCCTCATCAATACATCCCCTTTCCGGAATATTCATGTATATTGACTCAGGGATGCATAATGACTCCCTCAGTTCGACGAGGTCTTCAACATCCAGAACCGAATGCCAGGAATACCCAACAAAGAAGGTGAGTTGGCGAGCGCGAGAAGATTCGGGCCTCTGACCGAGGGGTTTCTTGGCGGAGCTGCGACTAGCCATGGCGAATATCTTGAAAAGAGAAGTAAGAGGAAAAAAAGAGGAGAATACAAAGAGGTATGAAGAAGACGAAAGAGCAAAGGAAAGTAAAGAAAGAGGTTATGGGGAGTAAATGGCACGTGAATTGCATACGAGAAAGGAAATCATGAAGGATCTTGGGAATCCAAAGGGTTGGTTACACCGGCAGTTACACTTCTTTTCGAAAATCATTAAATTAACGGGAACAGTTATGGCTAACGCAAGCCACGTCTTTCCTAAAAAAGATAGGGCAGAGACTGGTGCACGCCACCCAGCAAAAACTACAGCCAAAAGAAGAAAAAGTAATAATAAATGCTTACGGACTAGCAGGGTAAGTAATAAACATTTTTGAATGATTAATTCCCTATGAGCCTGCTCAAAGGAAATTAGTGGGGCAATTGGAGGGGACATTTAGACCCCTGGGCTTCGAGCTCATCTCTAATGTCGAGCCCATCCATAAGTTCATGAAGGCCTATCGAAGGCTTAAAGCTAGGAGTCCTACAGACAAAAGGCTCGTGACACGAGGTGAGACATCCCCGAAGAACTGGGGATAGGGCCCGCAACTGGACATGAATATCTTAAGTAAGACAATTCCTAACAAAAAGGGAGATATCTTTTTTGGTTGATAGGGGATCATGGGAGATAAGCACATGGGACCATTGACCAAAGTTAATGGCCATCATGCCACATTCTTCTATAAATAGATCGGTAAAGGTAACAAACAGTTCTCTGGATTCTTGATATACATTTTATCCTTATATTGTTACTGACTTAAGCATCGGAGTTTACACAGGGCAATAAGCGCCGCCCCTTCTTTGACTGTAGGACATCCGTACGGTTGGTGGTGTGAAACACGTCCTTTACAAAATCTTTCAATCTGCTTGTGTTTACATCTTTTGGTTAATTACATTTCAGGATCGAAGTCAAGAAACAACAACACATGCATGTAAGTGTGCAAACCCACCACAAACATCAATGTACCAAAGTAATATTGTATGTTACATGACCGTGTTAAGATAAATATATATAAAATGCGAAACTCTAGGGTTCTGTTTGTGCTTTGGCAGAAGCCTTGTCGCCGGAATGTTGGTTGCTTGGGTCATACATCCCTCAATGTTGTGATAACAAAGTGTGTCAACATGGTTAAATCAAAGTGTATAGTTAATTTGCAGCTAAAATTAAAAGAAGATAGTCAATAGCCTAGTTTGTTTTCACAAATCATCTTATTTTATTTCATCTAATCATTAAAATTTTTTCAATCTCCATGATAAAATACAAAAAGCAATTATAGTTTTTCAAATTTCAAAATAAAATAATATTAAAAAATAATATTGTTAATAATATTTGATTCAACTTTCATCTTATTTGTATAATCAAACGGGATTAAAATAATAGCACCAGAAAATCTAATACAACACCAGCCCAAGTATCCATAAGCTAATCAAATATTATAGTCATCCAACCTTTCAATAAAATCAAATATGGCAACTTAACAATTGGGGAAAAGTCCTAATCCTTAATCCTTTGGCAGCGTCAGGACTCCATACTCATAACCACTATTGAACTTTCCATCTGAATCAAATTCTACGATTCCGAAGAGGGGGACAATAGTGGGTCTACCATGATGACATTTCGTAAAAATCTCAGTGAGTGAAACTAAAACTAATACTAAAAAATACATGCAAGTAAAAATGAAAATGTACAAGTCAAAAATGTAGGGAATGATGATAATTGACATTTCACATTTAACCAAAATTAAACATAACCGAATAACAAAGCTCAAGTACACAAATAGGGTTGTAAGAGGACTGGACGAATAGTCTTATTGGTCTGTCTTGGGATGTGGTTTTCTTGGACTTGATAAGACCGATATTATTTAAATATTATATATATAATATATTATTTTTTATAGTAATTGTATAAGTTAATTATATAATTTTCATCCAAGAGATCATCATTGACCATATATACAATGAAATTATTTAATATTTATTAACTATATATAAAATGTTAAAGAGATCACTTAATTCATTAACCATATATAAACAATGGAAAAAATGTTCATGGACCGAATCAGACCGAATGAACTGAACGGACCGATAGCTATTGGTCCAGTTCGACAAAAATGATGGACCAAAATTTTCGATCCATGACTCCCCTTGAACTGATCCGGACCTAATCGGACTGATTACACCCTATACACAACATAATATTCCACGTAAGTTGGAACAATCCAAAAGAAAATCATGTTTTTGGAAACATTCATTTTATTAATGTGTGCACCACGGTCTAACCTAAATGGTCCATACACAAACCCTAGCTCTCTTCCCCAAAACACGAGTAATGACCGAACATGTAACTTTGTTATGACCAACGCCTAGCTTGCGCTCTGTCGTTGACCATGACGTCCTCTAGCCTCCGCCATTAGAGGGGTTATGGTTCTGACCCAAGAGCATTATAGTCTCGCTAGAGCCCATTGTCTCCAACCGACAACCGAGGGGATGTCACTCAATATTATGCGCTTCTGAGTGACCAAAAGTGCTCTACTGAGATAATGTCTCATCTCGGTTTGGGGTCATGATACACATACTCACACAGAGGCAGAACTAGGATTTGGTGTTTGGGGGGGTAATTAGTAAAGTGTGTCGTATGTAAGGGAGAACAGTAACCAACATTTATGGTAGCAAAGTGTGTCATCGACATTTAACATTAACCATATAAAGTAGCTATACAGGGACAAACTAAATTATTATAGTTGCCATCTAACCCTCTTACTTGAGCTCCATTAGACTCAAGTGAACGATAAAAATTAAGATAGAAATAGCTCTGTGAGATTTGTTGAATCAAACAATAATAATTAAGTAAACAAAAATAAACTTTTTTTATTGAATCTAAAATTGAATATTGTAAAGTCTCTATAATATAGACAGAAATAGCTATGTAAGATTTGTTGCCTTCACTCCTAATTGTTAACTCGATGGTAGTATATATGTACTTATTAACAAAACTAATCCAAATAAGCTAGCTAGTGGAAGACTAGAAAGGAAAAGTGTAACAAACTTCCACAGAGGCTCTTAGCCATACAAAGAACGACACAATATCACATTCCCAATTTATAACTCTATCAACAACATTTCCAAGTTTAGTTAGAGAGCCACTTAGCACCGTGCTGCCTGTGGTTGTTCCTGTCAATTGAAGGTGCGATGGTCTCCTAGGTGGTTGTCGTGGTGTCTTGGGCAGAGAGGGAAAAAGAGTGTTTGGGTGAGGAGGACGGTGGGTCTCGGTGTGGGGTGGCCGAAAATCACAAGGGTGGGTTTCAGATGGAAGGGGAGGAGGAGAAGGGTGGTTGGTAGCCTGAGGGAGGGGAGGGGAGAGAGAGAGAGAGAGAGAGCGACGAAGATAGAGAGAAGGAATTTTATTTTATGTCTTTAAAAATAAAAAAATTAAAAATCGGGTCGGAAAACCCGATACTTCCTAAACAAGATGTCGATTCAGGTAATCGATTTTTCAGAAGACCTTGTTTTGGAAGCCACCTAATTCGGATAGGTTGGAAATATGTTTCTCGGGCCAGGTCGTTTGAATGGTGCTAAAGCCAATGGAGATCTCGCCCAGCAGGCCCGTTTTCATTTTTGCTTTTGCTCTTTGGGGAAGGGGCTACCCCTCTCTCTTTTTCTCCTCTTATTCTCTAAGCTCAATGTCGATACAGGTTTTTTTCTTAGCGTTAAATGCTCAATTTATCACTTTATGGTCATAAAAAAAAAATAGAAAAATATTTGCAGTCCTAGAATATGCAAGCCTCGAGTACTCATTTTGAAAAAAAATGGTAAAATATGGGATCCACATGAAAAATAATTTATTTGATGGTGGATCTCATTTTTTCAAAAGAAATACGCAGGACTTGTACACATTAAGAATGTATCTAGCATTACTCTTTAACATATAGATTGTCAAAGTAAATTTTTATTCAATAATCTATTTCGTTCTTCCACATGGCAGCAGCAGAAATAACCCAGGCTATAATCATATACCAATTAAAATCCACAAGCAAAACCCACCCTCAACAACCAAACTCAAATAACCACCAAAACGTTAATCATGCCTAGGCCCAAACACCAACAAATTGACTACCTATCAAACGCTTAACCTCCTTTAAGGATTGGGTAGGGCGGGGGCCTGTCTGCCGGATGCGGGTGGCGGGGTAAGCCATCAGCATCTGAGCACCTAGAGGGTATGGGGGGCTGTATGGGTTGGGCTGCCGATTGCCTCTCCCCTGCGCCACTTTGTATAATTTGTATTTTAAAAAACAAATTATACTTATAATAAAACAGCGCCGCGTCAGTTTACTAAAAGCCTAAAACACCCCCCTCTCGATGCCCACTCTCCCATACCTCTCTCTTTCTCTCTGAACCTCCGTCACACCATCTCTAACATACTCTCACTTTCGCACCCTTGTAATCCATCGCCGTTGCCAAGATCTCTCCCTTTTGGTTCTAAGTATCTCGAGCCATTTTTTGGAGTTTTAAAAAGGATTGTGTCTTGATTTTTGGATTTGGAGGATGTGATTGTGATTTGTATGCTGTGGAGTATGGATGTGATTTGTGTGATTGTGCTTAAGTATCTAGGGGGTTCAATCAGAACCCCTAAATTATGTCAGTGGTTTCAGAATTGAACCCCTAGATGTTTTGGGGTTTCAGTTTAAAACTGTTTTGATGTTCATGACTGTATGATTTTAATTGTTGTGTGATTTTTACATCATGTCATTATGTCAAGTTTTTGTAAGAGATACCTAGCTCATATGTTCATAGTAGGCGAGCTACCATTTCAGTTTGTCAAGGGTGAAGGGTTTAAAGCATACTTTAAATACTTGGAACCTAGGTTTGAGATTCATTCTCGTCACACGGTTGCAAATGATATTATGAAACTATATAGTGTACATAAAGAACTGTTTAAAACCAATTGAGCGGTCATAGAGTTTGGCTCAAGATCGATGAAATGTGTGGTGAAAGAACAATTAGATGAAACATGTGGGAGTGACCAAACTAGATTGCGAGAAATGAAAATGAACATGCGGATTAAGTATGATAAGTATTTGGGAGATTTGAGTAGGATAAACATTTTTCTATATTTAGCTATTTTTTCTTGACCCCAGTACAAAATTGAGGGCATGGTGTATGGCTTGGGATTTGTGAACGGGAAGGCATGAGCAGATCATATTACGGTAAGGGTTAGGGAAGCCCTTAAAAGATTGTTTGATGAGTTTGCTGCACTCAGTGGTGGTAATATTTCGGCACCTACACCTACCCCTATCCTTCCTCCCGATCTTGGGACGGGGAAAAAATGTAGGTTGGGATGAGGTGAAAGGTATGAGCAGGTTGTCGAGTCTCATCAACCTTTAGACATCAAAACAGAGTTGGATAGATACTTGGCAGCAGAGGTGCACCCGTTTACGTAGGGGGTTTGATATCTTATCTTAGAGGAAGGTCAATGCCGTCAATTATCCCATCCTAGGAGACATTCATGTTACTACTCTAGCTTCAAATTCGGCCTTTAGCACCAGGGGCACATATTGGATCCATTCCGAAGTTGATTGGCTCCTACTATTGTGGAGGTATTGATTTGCATTCAAAATTGAATAAAAAAGAAGCCAGCTCATATTCTGGATGTGGTAGACTTTGTGGAGATCAACAATGAGGTGGGTAGTGATCAGCCTGGACATGGTAATCACACTTACATTTGATATTGCTATAATATTGTTTTTTCTTATAATATATTCTGTTATTACTTGTATTCATTTGATTGACCTTAGTTTCAAATTTAATTATTGTAGGGAGAACTTCAACAAATGACCCTATGTCTACATTGGCCACAATATGACTTCATAGTTCGATCCACTATTATTATTGGTTTGTATAATTTGTCTCTTATTTTTTCGTAGTATGTGTATAATATTTGTAATTCTAATTGGGTTTCTTGTATTTTTTTCAACTTTTATAGTCTCATTGTCATATGCCCAATCTTAATTCCAATGATCTCATCTTGATCTGAATCTCATCTTAGTTTGTAATTTTAATTTTTTAACTTTTTCACATATCTATATAATGTTTGCATTTTTTTTTCAAGTTTTATAGTCTCACACCTTCACTTGCCCAACCCTAATCCCAAATTTCCAATAATCTATTATGCAATCCTTGGTAGTCTCACTTGGTTTGTACTTGCAGTTTTATGTTTTTAACATTTTTATATATGTATATATTTCTTGTAATTCTAATTTGTTCCCCTATTAAAGTTTCAAATTTAAAATCTCACAGTCTCATTTGTCCACCACCCCCAAATTACATTCTCATGACTCAAATTTATCTTGCTAGTTGCTACAATTTGTAATTATATTAAAACACTATTATTCATTTAAATTATTTTACAATTTGTAATATTTTTGGATTATTTTGTAATAGTTTTAGATTAATTTGTATTATTGTAATAGTTTTCGAATACTTATATTTTTATGTTTTATAATTTAATAGCCTTTGTTTCATCATATGTTATGTGTAAAATATAGTTTTTATTTTTTATTTTTGGCAATTGTTTTTAATATTTGGGCCATTTTGGGCCCATAAATAGGTTTTGGACCAATTTTGGAAGAAATAGGTTCTTGGCCCATTTGGGTTGGACCCAGGGAGGTCCAAATCCTCCCCCTGACATCGGACGGGGTTGCAAGGTCGGATCCTAGGGGGCAAACCCCACCCCCCGCCAAGGTGGCAGGTGTGGGAAGCAAGCGCCCTTGCCACATGGGGGTGCGGGTAGCTTCGATGAATCGAAGAGATGAAGGGGATTTGTTTCAAATACAATGATAAATATAGTCTTGGCCATAGAGGCAAAAGATTATTTGATTAAGATGATTGTTGGGCTTATTTGTGTGGAGCCTGATTTTATTTTTAGTGACTTGGCTTGTTGACTTGACTCTACAAAAGTTCGTTGTGATTTTTCGGTAGATTTTTTAATGAGGCTTGGTCTATAGAGCATAAGCTTGAGCCAATACCTCGTGGGGCCCAGGACGAAGCCCCCGGGAAAAGTTTTTATCCGGTTATGCTATAGACCATTTTCTTTTGTTGACCCCACCCGCTAATAAGGGTTTACGGTTTCCTATATATATATTGTATTAAACTATATATGGTAGCCGTAATGCCATACTGTGTATTCGAGTGTCATCTGAAATAAAAATCCTTTACAGTTTCATGTACATAGGTGTGTTGCCGAGCCACGTAAATCTTATGTGTAGTGTGTGATTAATTATAGTTTTACTTTACTTCTTTTTTTTCCTCTTATCGTTCCTAACAATGGCAATATTGCAAATGTCATGGGTTTGGTGGTTGAGCACGATTGGGGTATGTTGGCTACATTTGCCTCAAGACTCGAGAGCAAAGTAAAGAGTCTGGGGGCAGTGTGGAGAGGTTAAAACTAGCAGTGCATAAGTTCTCTTTTACACTAGGGGTGGGCAGCAGGGTCCTACACCCCGCTGCCTTGCCCCACAGGGAGAAGGATCGGTAGGGGCGGGGCCGGGATGACCCCAGTGGGGCCCCGCCCCGCCCCTAGCTCCGCTTCACATATATAAAAAAATATTTTTTTATATTTATATATATATATAAATATATTGTATATAGATATATACAATTTATTAAAGACTTGAAATTGTATTCAAGTTATTGGATTGTCTTAGCCTTCTAAGTAAGTCCCACATTGCTTAAGTATGACTATTGTATTGCCTTGGCCTCCTATATAAAGATTGGCCTAGGAGACTAAGACAATTTAAAATATAACTCTAATGAATTTAAGTTCTGTTTTTGTATTTACAAATTTTAATTATATTATAATTTGGGTCAAAAAAATAGTTTGGACCCAAAAATAATTTTAGGCCCAATGGGTTGGCCTGGGTGGGGGGTGGGGCGGATGTCATTTTTCCCTTGCCCCTCAGCACCCTGTCCCCGCCTCCCGAGGGCAGGGGAAAAAGCCCCTCCCCCACATGGTGCGTGGCGGGGTGCGGGTAGCACCCCTATTTTACAGTACTCGTTTTGTTCTACACTTGGCAAATTACGGGCTGATTTTAAGAGCCCAAACTCTTAAAATGTTGGGCTCAATTTTAATAGATTTCAATAGGCTCCAAATCAATCATCAATTGGCTGGACAACATATAAGTTGGGTGGGTGTGCATCTTACGTGATCTAGAAGATTGTGCCGAAGATCAATAGAGTAGCACGCTACTGCTATTGAAAGAATTGGGGACACCTCCAAAACTACTATTGATCCTAACAAACTTTTATCAACGCTGAAGTGATTAATAGAAATATTGGAGACACTTGCGAGCAAGATAGGGGTTAAGCTCAAACATATGCTCAACAAATCTATTGAGACTTCTTGCGGACAAGAGTCTTTCGTAACGGGATAGGATTATTAATTTATTATGAATCCAAATAAGGCGTATATACTATATAATATCTATAACGAGATATTTAATTGTCTTGATTTATGAAATAAGACTTTCTATTAGGTATAGAGTGTGTAAATGCCGCATACTCAGTTTGAAAAAAGTGAGTAAATATGGATCCCACATAAAAGAATTAATTTTTTAATAGTGGATTCCATTCTTTTTTTTAAAGGATTGCACGGCGCTTGCATAATCTATGATTGCATCTAACATTACTCCTATATAATATTTGTAACGAGATATTTAATTGTCTTGATTTAGGAATAAGACTTTCTATTAGGCTATATATAAGTAATTTCCATGTATAATCATGCCCAATAATTTCATGTATGGCTAAAGATTTTGTAAAGAGTTTCTCTATAAAGAGCCATTCACTCTTAGAATAAGAAACAAATAATTATTCTACCAAAAGTTATCTTTCCATCTAGTATGGAAATTGGAGGCCGGCTCCCTCGAGTAGATAAGCCTACTCTTCTTTCTTCATATCACCTCAACAATAGGTCCAAGGACACAACTGGGTCCATACTAGTAAATGTTTGTGTTTACCTTCCTTTAATTTTTTTTTTTTGGGTGTGTGCTTTTTTTTTTTTTTTTATGCGTACTATTAAACAGCCGTATACTATACACTTCATCAAAAAAACAATTATGTTACACATAGTCAATTACGTGTACTCTTATCGTACTCCACTAAAGTGATAGAACTCAACAATTATTTTATATTAAAAAAAAATAACGCAATCAATTTCATTGACCTGTACCAAATGAATGCGCAAAAGAATATGTAAAAATGATTATACATATAATTTTTTATTCCGTTAATTGCACCCTTACATCCTCCATATATTGCTATTTTACCGGTAATTTTCTAAATATTGAAAATATATACGGGAATAGTTTTACTACTTTTTTTTATGGAAAATACAATATATATATATATATATAGCCATTTTGGTTAATGTTATCACGCAAATTAAATAGCAATATTATTCCCACAGAGGGTTGTTCACCCGACCTGACCCGGATCGAAAATTTATGTTCTGACTTGACTCGATATAGGTGGATTTTGATTAGCCGATCAGGAAGTACATGCGGAATAATGGTGTTCAACCATTTTTTTTTTAATATCAATTAGTGCAGTCAATAGTTTTTCTTGAAAATGAGGTTGAACATGTGGCCTAACAGACAACACTAATACTTGAGTTTGCTTTAGAATAAGAACTCACGTAGTCGATTGATTTGCAATTCTTTAATCTTCTTTTTTTGTCGTGTTGTTCATTTTATATTTGCTCTCTCTTTTAGAATGAGTGGGTTATCTATAGAATCTTCATGAAGATCAGGGCTGGGAATATGTTATGATCCTCAATCAAACAACCACACCGTTTTGAAGGCCAAGAAAGGAAGCTAAACTACAAGTCGTCTATAGCTTGCTGTTTAGAATAATAGTTGTTGCAATCTGTTATTTCCATTCTATTTGCTTTCCACGTGCTGCATTTTCATTAGTTCTGTTAGTCATGGGCTGCTTCCATATATAAGCCAGAAATGATACCGAGAAGGTATCGGAAAAATTATTGCTAAAACTTGTATTTTCATTTGGGAGGAATTGGAGACCTCGAATACTCAAAGGTGTAGTCATTATCTTTATCTTCTTGTTCTTGGTTCTCTTGTATTGTCTATATTACTATTCTTTCCACTGGGTCCATTACAATTAATATCTAGAGCTGACAATCCATGGAGGACGAACTATTTTTCGAGCACCAACAAGAGGCCTTACAGTGCCGGGTAGACGCTAATGAAAAGAATCTTTAGGGGTTTAATAACAACTTAAACAACTTGATAGATATGATGCTTCATTGGGTGGTAAGGCATAACAATATTACTAATCGGTACGATGTTATGGAAAATTTAGTGGGAATAAAGGTTAGGAAACTGAAGTTAGTAGTTGTTGAAGAAAATAGAACAACGGATGTGGGAAGACATTGGGATATTCAGAGTGAAGAAGAGACGACATGATATTGGGGCTAGGTTGCATGGGCTTTAGTATCAGGCTTAATCGCACGGGCCTTGAGGAGTAGAAGCAGACTATCGAATAAGCTTGTATAAGTTAGTAAGCCCATTATGGGCCCATTAGATACATTAGCGTATGAATGTATAAAAAGGGACTCAGTATGTACATTTTAATCATTGAAGAATACAAATACAAGTTGGACACTTTCTATCTTTCTCTAAATTCTCTCTCTATTCTCTATTTCTTCTTCTTGATTCTAGAATCTTCTCTACAGCGTGTGACAACTGGTATCAGAGATTCTCGATCAGTCTCTCTTTTTTCTTCAACATGGCAGAAGGAACATGCTTAAATCAGCTTCAAGATTCATTCTCTACATTCAATAAATCTGCTGAATCTCACCAAAAATCTTTGGAAATGGAGGTTAGATCTTTGAAATGTTCATTCGACACTCAGCAGAGAACTTTGGAGTCCTTAGTCATGCAATTGAAAGGATTAACTAAAGAAATACAAAGAGTTAATCACAACAAAAATGTGGACACATCTTCAATAGGAAATCACAGTGGAGATCATCAAAATCTAGAAGTTGTTCATGGAAGTCATACCAGGTATGTGAAGCTCGATTTTCCTACCTTCAATAGGGAGGATCCAGCAGGGTGGTTGTACAAAGTTAATCATTTCTTTGCTTACCATAATATAGTACCTTAACAAAAATTGTCTTTAGTATCTTTTCACATGGAGGGCAGGCCCCTTATCTGGTTTCAAGATTTGGAGGAATTTGGTTTCTTGACAGATTGGGATGTATTTGTTAAAGCCTTGTTGATGAGGTTTGGGGCTAATTCTTATGATGATCCTATGGAGGCCTTGGCTGTTAGAAAGTTACAAACTAAGTTATTTCTTGAGTGGTCTTAAAGATGAAGTAAGACTACCAGTTAGGATGTTCCGTCCTACATCACTTTTGACTGCCTATGGGCTTGCCAAGATACAAGGAGATCATGTGCAAGTCAGTAAGAAGTTTTCAAGAAGTCATGGGAGTTTTAACTCTAATGTGGGAGCTAGAGGTGCATGGGGTTCTAGTGTTGACACGAGCAAGAACCTTGGAAGTGACAATAGCAGAAATTCTAGAATGGCTAGTTTACCAGTCCAGAAAATTTCTCAATCTCGGATGAAAGGTAGAAGTGTAAAAGGTTTCTATTACTATTGTGAATCAAAATGGATTTTTGGCCATAAGTGTAAAAGACCAAAGTTGTTCTTGATTGAAGAAATTGTGGATGAATTTCCTGAAGTTCTAAATGCTAAAGGGAAGGAAGAAAATAATTTTGTGTGTGTTATGGAGAATGAAGGGAAACCTGAGATATCTTTAAATGCTATTACAGGTGCGGTGGGCCATAAAACAATGAGAATTAAGGGCAGAATTGGTAAGAATTGGGTGGTGATCTTAATTGACATCAGTAGTTCCCACAACTTTGTGGATCCATTAGTGGTGGATAAGGTGCAGCTTAAGTTGAATAAAAATGATAAAGTAAAGGTGAAGGTTGCTAATGGAGAGCAAATTGTAAGTGAGGGAAGCTATTATGCAATTCCCATGTTAATACAAGGAACAATGTTCACTATGGATGCATTTGTTTTAGTATTGGCTAGCTGTGATGTTGTTTTGGAAATACAATGGTTGCAAATATTGGGCAAAATATTGTGGAATTTTGAAGAATTGACTATGCAATTTTTCCACTTGGGCAAATAGATTGTGTTGAAGGGACTGAAGCAGTCCAAATTAGTGGAAGAGTCTTCCAGTTTTAAGCTGGGAGAGTTGGAGAAAAAGGGGTAGTGTTGCAGTTGATGGATGGGCAACCAGAAGTGTAAATGCCTTCTCAAGCTATTCAGGAGCTTTTGTCTACTTACAAGGAGATTTTTGTTGAGCCAAAAGGGCTACCCCTTAATAGATCTCATGATCATTCTATCCATCAATATTTTCAGAAAGAAGAGATTGAAAAGATTGTCAAGCAATTTCTACATAATGGAGTAATACGGCCAAGCCAGAGTCCTTATTCATCTCCAGTTTTACTTGTGAGGAATGCGGATGGAAGCTGGAGAATGTGCATTGATTATCGTGCTTCGAATAATGAGATGATAAAAGATAAGTTTCCTATTCCGGTTGTGGAAGAATTACTTGATGAATTGTATGGTTCAAAAGTTTATTCTAAACTGGATTTACGATCTGGTTATCACCAGATTCGTGTAAGGGATGAAGATATCCCTAAAACGGCATTTAGGACTCATGAGGGTTATTATAAATTTTTTGTCATGCCTTTTGGCTTGACTAATTTACTCTCTACATTTCAGTCCTTGATAAATTCTAGTTTTAAGCCCTATTTGAGGGAGTTTATTCTAGTATTTTTTTATGATATTCTAGTGTATAGTAAAACTGAGGCTGAGCATGTGCAGCATTTGAAGATTACACTAGATATTTTGAAGGAAAACCAGATATTTGCCAAGAGGAGTAGGTGCAGATTTGGTTGTGCTGAGGTGGATTATTTGGGGCGCTTGGTGTCTATGAATGGTGTAAGAGCAGATCTAGCTAAGCTACAAACTATGGTTGATTGGCCAGCCCATACTTCCATTAATTCTTTGAGAGGCGTTTTGGGATTAATTGAAGGTGGCAGTGACTCAACCACCAGTTTTGACCCTTCCTGATTTTTCAAAAGAGTGTGTTATTGAAGGTGATGCTTCGGGTATAGGGATTGTGGCTGTTTTGATGTAGGAATCTAGACCAGTGGCATTTTTCAGCCAAGCTTTGAAGGGTAGAGCCCTAGCTCTATCTACCTATGAGAAGGAATTGCTAGCCCTAGTGTCAGTAGTTCAAAGATGGAGGCCTTATCTACTGGGTCAGTCCTTTGTTATTAAGAGTGATCATCGAAGCCTAAAGTACCTTTTGGAGTAAAGGGTGGGCACTCTTATGCAACAAAGGTGGATTACTAAACTTCTAGTTTATGATTTTATTGTTGAATATAAGAAATGAGTGATTAATAGAGTGGCAGATGCACTCTCAAGACAATGTGAAGAATCAGTTTCCTTGTTTCTCATCTCATTTCCAACTGTGAGTTGGGTGATTGAACTCAAGCAGAGCTATTCTAGAGACAAGGATCTACAGGAGTTGCTTATGAGGGTGACTGAAGGCCAAGTTTCTTCCTCTAAGTTTTCTATGAGAGGAGACTTATTGTTCTATAAAGGCAAACTTTACCTGCCCAAGGATCCTATGTTCATCTAGAAGATTTTGTAATTGATGTATAGCAGTGCAGACATTCTGGTGTGAAAAAACATTGTACAAGGTGAGAAGAATTTTGTTTTTTGGCCAGGACTCAACAAGGCTGTTAAGGAGTTTGTGAAGAGTTGTGATATTTGTCAAAGGCTCAAAGTGGAACAAGCTTTATCTAATGGGCTGTTACAGCCCCTGCCTATTCTAGATTTACCATGGACATATATCTTGATGGATTTTATTGAAGGCTTGCCAGTTTCTAAAGGTCACTTAGTTTTGTGGGTGGTAGTTGATAGATTAACTAAATACAACTATTTTGTGCCTCTATCTCATCCTTACACGGCTAAGACAATTGCCCAATTATTCTTACAGAATATCTTCAGGTTACATGGCTTCCCTAAGTGTATTGTTTCAGACAGAGACCCTATGTTTACTAGCACGTTTTGGAGAGAGCTTTTTAAGCTTTATGATGTCTAGTTATGTCACAACATTGCCTATCATCCACAAACGGATGGGCAGTCTGAGGCTGTGAACAAAGCATTCGAAAACTATCTGAGATGCATTGTTGGAGATCGCCCAAAGGATTGGCTACAATGGATACCACTAGCAGAATATTGGTATAATACCTCAGTGCATTCATCCATGAAGATGTCTCCATTCCAAGCTTTGTATGGGGTTCCACCTCCATGGCTTGTGTCATACATGCCAAGGACCACTCGTGTTGCTGAAGTCGATCAATAGCTACTAGATCGAGATCAGATGCTCCATTTGTTGAAGGATAACCTGCACCGAGCCCAGAATCGAATGAAGAAGTTTGCCGATCTTAAAAGGAAAGAACAGATTTTTTTAAAGGGGATTTTGTTTACCTAAGGTTGCAGCCTGACAGATAGTCTTCGGTGGCTTAGCATCGATCCTTGAAGTTGGCTTCGAGATTTTATGGACCTTTTCGAGTGCTTCAGAAGATTGGAACCATCGCGTATCGTTTGGACCTTCCAACTTCATCTCAAGTTCATCCAGTATTTCATGTGTCCTAGCTGAAGCGCAAGTTAGGCTCGTCTGTGATGGTTCTTCCTCAGTTACCTCCTGTAGACGTATCGGGCATCATCAAGCCAGAATCGGCGGAGATCCTTAATCAAAGACTTCGGAAGCACAATAATTTGGTTGTTGTCGACGTGTTGGTCAGATGGCAAGGTCAGGTGGTGGAGGATGCCACTTGGGAGGAGTTTCAGTGAGGTGCCTATGTTTCCTCTCGGCTCTACCATTTTGAGATGGTGTATAGGGACAAGAAATTTAAAGACGAATGCCACATTTAATTAAGTGAGATTGAAAAATGGTACTTGTGAATTCACCTCCCCCATCACTTTGGAATTTTTATTTTTGCTGAGAACTAATTTTCAACCAAAGTTTGAAATCTTATGAAGGTTTGATAAAAATCAGCTTTGAGCTTTAATGGATAGAACCAAGTGAAGCGCGAGTGATCATCGATCAAAATTATATAATATCGATATCCTGAGATTGAATTTATAGGTGCTGGACCCCATAAGTCGCAATGTATGAGACCTAAGATATTGTTTGAGCGACTTTCACTTGCTTGAAATTGGAGTTTATGGTTTTTAGCCTTTTGACAACTAACACATAAAGATGGATTTGGCAATATAGAGGTAAGAGACAAAAGACCTTTTTTATTAAGCATGATTTTATTTTTATGATGCATGGCCCAAACGAGCATGCCAAGTATCAAGGGAATTACAAAGATTCTGTTTGGTAATAACAGAAGAAAAGACATGGTTTCCACGCTTCAGTACATAGAGGCCATCTACTCGATTACCACTTGCCACCACTTCTTACAAACTGATGTAGTTTCACATAATCAATTAGATATATTTTATAATAAAAATAACTTTATAATTTTACGTACTGTATTAAGCCATGTCAGTTTGTGAGTTTGGTAACCTTTTGTGATTAAAGTACTTTTATCTAAAATTTATGATGAATAAACTTTTTTTTATAATTTTTATCTAAGCTAATAAAAGTGCAACATGTCAGTCTCATAATTAGCTGCTAGAACGCCTTACATAGATGCCCCCACACAGCTATAATGCATTGATAAATGGAAAATGATAGGGATCTGGCTGGGATCCCGCTCATGCTACTGCTCACATTTTTTTATTTTTTTTTATTTAGTAATTAAGAAAATGTTTTAAATATTTGGTAGCCGGAGCATGAGCGGGAGCATGAGAGGGATTCCCTAGTGGAATCCCTAGCATTGCCCTTGATAAATAATGGAGAAAGCCCCACCCTTATTTTCATCGTGTCAATAAAGTTAAGAGTTTAGTTTCTTAAACCGATAAACATTGTTCCCAATTCCATTTATTTTCACCAAAATCCGCACTGCTTTTGCTCTCCCACTTCTTCACGCGCACACAATCACTAGCACACACAACCAAAAGTCAAGTAACATAAATTTTTAGTGAAACCGAGAGAGAGTGGTGAGTGTCCATCAACTTTATCCCAACTTTCAAGCTTTGGCAAGTGCAAAAACTCCATTCTTATTTTTAGTGCTTAGATGTAGAACTTGGTTTTTTAGATAAGTAGATGTAGAACATGTTAGCTTGTGTTGGAAGTGTTTTTCTGGAAATAAATGGTTGGTTTGTGAGTTGGTGTTGGGCGTA